>VWZV01005697.1:1867866-2044793 GCA_013397155.1 Irena cyanogastra | reverse complement strand
GGGGCGGCGGCGCCGACCCCGCCATCCGCCCCGGAGCCTCCGTCTGCTGCCAGCCGCCCGCCCGACGAGGGGCGCAGGAGGCGGGCGGGGGCACAGGTGGGCAGTGCTGCCGCCCTCAGGGACCGGGGAAACCCCCTCTGGATCCCCTCCGCAGCTTCCCGCACACGGGTCCGGTTGCCGGCGGCGGTCGCTGCGCCAAGGCCGGGCCGCGGCCGGGCCGTGCGGTGGGGCTGAGCTCGGCAGGGACCACGCCGGGCCTGCCCTGCCCCAGTCCCCGGGAAGGAGTTCTGTGCGACCCGAACTTGCTCCTCGTCCTATGTCCCGCCGGCCCCGTCCCGGTGCGCGGCCTCGGAGGCGCGCAGTGGCCAGTCCGCCGCCGGCGGGGCCAGGGGCGCCCGGCAGTGCTCGCCCGGTCAGCGGCCCGGACGTCACAGCTCAGCCGCCGTGTGATCGTACGTGTGTGTTAGTCAACCCCCTCTGTGCACGTCTTGCGCTGCCCCCAAACTTCGGACAGGGCCCCAAACTTTGCCATCAGTGCTGGGTTCTCCCACTCCCAAAATGGATGTCG
This sequence comes from Irena cyanogastra, assembly GCA_013397155.1. NCBI lineage: Eukaryota > Metazoa > Chordata > Aves > Passeriformes > Irenidae > Irena > Irena cyanogastra. The sequence continues at coordinate 2,044,225 of VWZV01005697.1, read as the reverse complement.
GCATCTCTTCCAGCGATGGGCAGCGGGGCCGTTTACCGGCCCTCGCACAGCACGAGGGTTTGGGGGCCGTCGTTGAGGTGGGACCCAGAGAGACACTGCTGTGAAGTTGCCTAGTCCAGGCTTCTTATGGGCTGGATGGCATTTTCCCAGTGTTCAGGTGTCTGGTGGGAAAAAGTTCATCTTGGTTACAGCCAGGCCTGGAGGTCACAGCCATACCCTCCTGGGGAAGTGTGGGCTGCTTGGGCTTACTTGTGGGGGTGAATCCTGCAGCAAAGCTGTTTGTCTTGTAGTGCTCAGGGTCCCCAGTAATACCCAAGCAAAGAATTTCCCTACAGTGTATCTTGCTGGTGTTGCCTTACGGCCAGCAAGCTGTTTCTGTGAATACCAAGACGTAAGCTTCTCAAGCCATGTTTGGAATGCTCCCTGTGCAACTACCATGGTACTAAAAAAAAGTTTATGCTGTACAAAAGAGTAGATAAAGTGCTGCTGTTGTAGCCCCTCTCCTTGCGTGCAATACTGCCTTGAACAGTGCTGAGGGATGTGATGAGTAACTGCAGTGTTGCAAGGCACAAGGAAGGCTGCTCTGCCATAGCTCAGGGTGGTTGAACTGTGCTTCTGTCAGGAGCATACGTTGGTGTATCTCACTTGCACTTACCAGTCGCATCGAGCTGCACAGGAGTAAGGTCTTCCCAGGTTATGTGGTAATTCCAGGTTAGCAGTCTACACGGTGAAGTAATACTAATGCATTTAAGCCATTTGCTAACTACGAGGAGGTTCTGTATAGGCTTTGTTGTAACATTGCTGCTTACATAAACAGTGCCAGGCTGACAGATTTCTGAATGAAATAACTTTTTTTTTCTAGAAAGTCAGCAGCAGTGTAAGATTTCCAGTACTGATTTCTAGCTGCCGAACCTTAGCTTTGACCTAAAAAAACTCAGTGAGAGAGAGATTTCTGCTCCTGCCAGTCTTTGCAAAGATTCTTATTGCTGCCAACTAGGAACAGGATTGAGGCTGCCTGCTTGTTTGTAGTTTTTCAGGGGAAGGGACAGTTCAAATTTTCTTTTCTTTGCAGACGGCTTTTCAGCCATGTTACTCAGCTTGGGTTCTGCTCAGGCTGCTCAGCTTGGAGGCCAAAGTCTTTATGTATCTTTTTGCCAGATCAACCTATCTTGTATCCCAAGAATTACATCAAAATAATAATAAATTTTACTAATCTTAAATTCTGACTTGAGATAGTAGATTGTAAAGAAACTTTCTAATTTTACTTGCAGAAGAACCTGATCAGAGGTGTTTTAATGACTGGACCAACTTTAAATAAGCACTTAACACCATCAGCCTCTTCTTTGGGGGGCAAAGGTTTGATTTTCCTCCACAGCCTTGTGAAGTTCACTCTAACTCTGGTTTACATTGGTGTGAATGTGGGAAGTGAATCAAATACTGTGTGTTTTATTTGTAAAGTGTTGTGACAAATGACCTTGGGAAGGTTAGGCAACAAGCCATAGTGAAGCAGATCCTCCTGTCCCAAGACTGAGTCTCTAGCCATTAGGAAAGGTGCACCTGTCATGCTCTATCTAGACAGTTTGTTTTGGCCTACCCAAATTACATGGCTATTGATTTGTTAGTCTTTGAAAACACTGAAAAACTCCCATCAATTATGTCTAGTCCTTCACCCCAAAATACATCTTCTTACGGTATTATTCCATTGGAGAGCTGGTCATAAAAAGGAAGTGTGTGGGTTTTAGTGCCATTTTTTGGCATGTATTTGATAGATATGGGCACAGATTTTTTTTCTGTCGGAGTGTGAATTATCTATTTCCTCATGCAGGTATCACTGATGTGCTGGGGAAGGTCCTAACACTGCATTTTTTCAGGATAACTGAAACAACGTAACTTCTCTTAATGACCCAGCAGAGCTTCACTTTCCCTTCCACTGCTTACATTTATTTCCTATCACCAAGAGCAAAATCTATAGGAAAAGAGGCCTGTCTTTTGCCAGAACCTATTATTTTGCATTTCTGATCTTTGGATCACACATAGCCTGTATTTTTCACAATAGTTCTTGAATTCTCTCTCCTCTGAAAAGAAGAAGAGAAAGAAAGATGGGGTTCCATTTGGTTGAGGGGCAAAAGAGCACAAGGCAGGAGTCCTGCGGAGGCAGGTCAGGGAATTGGGCTGGCAGTTTTGCTCAGGAAGAAAAGGATAATAAATGAGGGGGAATGGAATTGGTGGGAGTGCATGACAGACTCTGTGAAGAGAGGAAATGGAACCCGTGTGCAGTGTAGTTAACACACATATATAATTAATATATATATTAAAAGTCAAAGGCTCTGCATTTAGGGGGTCTGCTCATTGTCAGCACTGAATCACAATCTCATTATACAAAGTGTGTTTGCATTAAAAGATCAAGGGTTCAGGAAGAATATGAGAGATGTCTTCTCAGGCGTTGTTCTGGAAAAATATTTAGAATAAAAAAAATTGCTTGTCACAACTCCTAATGTAAAAATGAATTTTGAAAAGCCATCTGTGGTAGTGTAAAGTCTAAAGTCACATCTATGTCTGTAACTGCTAAAGTCTATTCATACTTCATCTCAAGAGCAAGTGTTTTGTGGTTTGGGTTTTGTTTTGTGGGTCTTTTTTGTTAAACTGGTAGTTTTGGAGTGTTTCCCAGTAATGGAATATGTCATACTGTGTCATACTCCATCTTTACATTTGCTTTAGTCAACTATACATCTATACAGTACATCACTAGAATGTTACAAATTTATTTCTATTTAACCAAATAAAATCAAATTATAAAATTTAAATTTTTCCTAGTAAATAGCACTTTTTCATATTTAATTACTGATGTTGTGACTCCACTATGCTTCTATATCCCTATAATCTTCTAATTTGGTCACCATTAAAATGATGGGAGGGGGCACTTTTTAGACTGGTTAGAACTCAGGCTTGGAGCTCAGATCCTTGTTGGTGTTTGGGGAGGTCCCAAACCTGGTTCTAATGAGCAGCCAATTATTATATCAGGTATGGGTTAACCTCCTATCCTTAGATTCCAGGAGAAGTTAACTAAGTAAGATCTTTACCACAGTAGCACATGCTCACTTGAAGGGTATATTTACAGTTTCATCTTCTGAAAACTTCCAAAGGATCACAGTGGTCCCACTTTCAGTTTCACTGCTTTGAGGAGGCTGTTTTGCCTCCAGGCTAAAGGAGATGTTTTTGGGTGTAGGAGACCAGATTTTTTGGAAAAGTTTTTCGCAATGAAAATGATCACCTGTGGTGACCATTTTCATTGCAAGAAAATAGGTGAGTAACCTAATTTTTATTGCTACTGCTTATTTTTTGCACTTGTGTCCTGGGTTGGCTGTATGATGCCTGTATCTCCAATTGTCTGCTCTGTTTAGGCTGGATAATAAGTTTTGCACCTTTAAGATTTGTTCCGAGAGCAAAGGGGGGAGAGAAGAAGCGCGGAGTTTGTTATCAGAAACTGCACTCGCTCCCCCGCATCCTGCTCCTGGGCTGTGTTGTCTGCGGATGGACAGACGGCAGGACAGAGCTCTCCTTTGCTTTTAGTTAGTTTTTAGCTAGCTGAGGCAGAGAAGTTCCCTGGGCTGTGGGTTTTCTTTCTCTTTGGACCTGTTTAACCCTGCTCTGGACTGAACACCCAGAAGAGCAGTGGCAGCTCGCACCTGTGGCCGCGGGGCCGGGCCTGGGCCACGGCGTTTCCAGCACCAGAGGGACTGAGAGAGACTGAGTGAGCCAAGCCACAGCCATGGAGGGACTTTGTGAGTTTGTCATCTCTTTTGGAGCGGCAAGAGGTTTTATGGTTTAATATTGTCCATTTTTTTTTTGTTTATGCTAGTGAATGCTTTGCCTGTTAAATAAATAGTTTTTTCCACTTTTCTCCTAAGGAACTGTTTTTTCCTGAACCAGTGACTGGGAGGGGCCATTTTAGTTTGGCTTCTCCCAAAGTAAACCCTCCTGAGATTTCTTCCTAAATTTTGGCTCTGAACCCAAACCAATACACACTTGTTAGGTATTTGTGGTTCTCAGTTTCTCCTACAATAACCCCAGTTTAAAAAAGCAGGGTTATACGAATAAAAGGAAACATAAGTATACTAAATGTGCAGATTGGTATCAGTAACTGGAATTGTCTGGATAAGTAACTGGCTACAAGTGATAGAGAACTTTTTCCATGTCACCCAGATGACACATCTATGCAACTGATACATTTTGAAGGATGAAATCAAGACAATGTTGTTCCCAAGGTGGAAATGTAGGCCTGGTAGAGGGCAATGTTGGGTCGCATAGAAGCATACCCAGTTGTTGTGATACAAACAAAATGTTAATGAATTAACACCCTATAGTAGCTTTGGCTTTGTTAGACAAGGTAAGAACAAGAAGCAATCTAAAATTTCATGTTAACTTTTTGTTCATTTGTTTGTTTTACTTTTTTCCCCTTCTGCTGGTGCTTCTTCAGTCCTGGATATGATATTGCTTTATTCTTCCTAGACTGTGGAAAACATTTTCTCTGCTTTTTGTTTCAAGCTTGTGTATAATAGTATTTAAACCTGCCTGCTTCGAATACTGTTTCATTTGTGATGGCAATGTCCATTCAAGGGGGCATTTTGCTTAAGAGTGTATACCCAAAAGAAATTCCTTTTGTCCCTGTTTAGGGCCTGGGAATTGTAATGAATGGCTCCAGAAGAATTTTCTTGAAAACCCTTCTGACCCTCTTGAGAATTCAGTGCAAGACACTAGTTGTGTATTAAATGGAGTGTCCAGCTTCTGCATGGCAGCTAAGGCTATCTGATCTTTGTGAAACGGAATGAGAAGCTTGTCCTGGATCAGGAGTCACTGAAAGCTTCCTGGTTTTTTTCAGAGGCATCTCTCAACATTCTCTCTTAGCTGAATCCACTGGGTTATTTATGGGGTTTGACCTCTTCAGGAGGGAGAGTGGCCCATATCATCTTTTCTTCACCCCTTTTCAACTGGCCAGTTTTTATTACTTAAAGCCTTAAGCAGGTGAAAACTGGCTGAAGATGCCAGGACTGGATCAATTTTCCACCGACTTGGTGGAGTTGCCATTCATGAGGATGTTCTGGATCTGCACTTCCAGGCAACCATAAGTATTTGCCAAGACCCACAAGAAGAATTTAATATTTAATTAAATTCTTCAGCTGTTACATTACAAGGTTCTTCTGAAACTGGCCATTCCACAAATTACTATCAGTGGCAGTTCACCAGAGGAGGTGGCTTTGGAAGACACTTCTCTTCCCAGGGTGCCATTAAGCTACTTGGAAAAGTTAATCTCCTTTTCTGGTTCTCCTCAAATCTCATTGCAGTCAGAGCCTCTTGATACTTTATAACACTCACAGCTTACAGTAGGATGAGAGCAAGTGGCTGCTGTAGCTGGTGAAACTTAAGTTATTAAGTGTATTTAAAGTATTTTAAAAGAAATGTAAACATCAACTTGCCCATCCTAGATTTGGAATTGTTTCTTTTCTTGGACACAGTAGTAATTTGAATATTTTCAAGGTTTTTAAGCCAATCCTGCGCTCCCTAGGAATTTTGACAATAGCACCAAAAAGAAGTGATTTTATTTGCTGTCATTGCAAATACTGGTACTGTTTACCTTGGCTCAGTTATCTCATAGCTGAGATGTCTCATATGGGAGACATAGGTAATGTCAAACAAATAGACCTTGTCTCCCTTCTAATTATTATAATTTTGAAATTTAAAGGCTCTCAGGCAAAGACATGGGAATAGGAATAACAGTTCTTTACTAGGAAAATGAAAAGTACAAATGCAATAATACAAAAAAAACCCCAAAAACAAACAAACAAACAAAAAAAACAAAAACCAAAAAAAAAACAACCAAAAAAGCAAACCACTGACAGAGTCAAAATACAACTTGACAGCCTGTGAGTCAGAGTGTTGGTAGCAGACCTATTAAAGGTGGCTGCAGTCCTCCTGGAGTGATAGGTGTGGTTCTGTTGAAACAGTGATCCTGTAGAAGTGTGTAGTCTTCCTCTGAAGGTCCAGTGGTGGTGTAGATGGGCCTGGTCTTCCTCTGGGAATCCAGTGGAGAAGGAAGAATTCCCAGCTGCTCTGGGAATCCAGTGGAAAAGGCTGGCTATGCTCTTCCAAGTCTCAGATTATATCCAGGTAGGAATGCTTGGCTCCACCCTCTGGGCGGAGCTTCTCCCAGTGGGATGATGTAATTTTATCAGTCATGCAGTGGCACTCAATGGCCCATTAACAGCAGATGTCTCCCCAGAGGGAGGATTGGTTGTGGAAGTGATAAAGAAAAACTACCCAATTAACAGAAGATAACTGCCCCACCTCAGATGATAATAGAATACACAACCCCACCTACATTTTGAAACCCAGGACACTGCTATATCCCCAAGATAGGACAGGACAGGAGAGCACTGCAAGTAAACAGGGTTAGCTGAGGCAGTTCTGTTTCCAGGGTCTGCTCTGTTTTTTGAATGTGGTGTCTTTGCTGTTGTGCTGGGTTGCAGATCTGCTCCAAAGCTCTGGGGTAAGCACTTCTACCTAAGCCTCTGCTATGTGTCATTGCAACCTAGACAGACTTTGGACGACCCTTGGGCTAGGAGCACAACCCTTCGTTAACAAGGAACATCCATTTTTGCAGGGGGTTAGACTATATTAGGCATATGTTTGTAGCCTAATAGCGCATGTTCTTTTGGAGATCCTAGAAAATGGGGTCCTGATTCCCTTTTGAAGTACTCTTTTTAAATTTGATTTTGATTTGGAAGGGAAAGAGCAGGAATCATGGTAGTGAACAGAATTGTTAGCTCCCTACAAGTTCAAAAGCAGGTTTGTTCTTTTATGCTAGTTTAGGGTGGTTCCAGAGTCACAAAAGCTAACTTTAACCTGCTGAGTCTAATGGCCCTGGAGTCCTGAAAGTACAGTGAGTGCTAAGATATTCCTTTGAAGGGCAGCTCAGAGCATGATCCACCCATCCATCCTCTAGGTGGTTGTGAGCCTATGATGTTACAGCATTGCCATTCCTAAAAATACAATCTTCTTTGCTTTTGCTCAATTCCGGGTACTCTTTCCTAGTATTTTGAATAATTTCATGTTCCCAGTGCACCAGCTTGCACTTTAAGCCAGCATTATCCTTTGTTTTCTTTCTGACTTTATCTGTGTAAAAATACTTGAGACAATTCCAAATTTTGATTCCGTTTGTTTACATTTTTCCCTGTAGTAGTTACGTTTATAACTTCCTTTGGTCTGGGGAAACAAGTTATTCTGAATCATCAGCTGTATAGATGAAGGTCTCTTTTTTTGCTATTTTGTGATGCATCCTACTTAGTGTTCTTAAACACTAGTATGTAAGTTGGAGGGAAAAGCCTGGTTTTGTTATGCTGGTTCTGTGCCTTTACTGTGTGCTCAATTCAAAACAAATGTCTTTTTACCAGCACTCTTTCTGCTGTTCATTGTTACTTTAGTATCGTCCTTGCTGATTCGGCTCCAGAAATAACCTTTCGCCATCCTGCCAGTTGTGTGTAGTCTCTGTGCTGCAGCTGAATTTGTGGCAGTAGTGTTCAGCTAATGTTTAGCGTTCATCATGACCTTGCCCCTAAATGCAGCATCTTTAAACTTAATTTGCTCTAGTTGAAAACTTAGATTTTGTGCTTTTCTTCAGTCAGAGCACTTGGTAGGCCCAATCTAATACTCAGGAATTATTTTACCTTAGCTTCATTGACTGAGGAGAGCTGCACTCTCCTCAGGAGAGGAAGGAGGCTCTGTCAAATCAGTGTGGAACTCCTGATCTCACAGGTACTCTGTGCCTGTGAGCAGAGGCCCAATCCTGTCCCCCAGTGAGCCGGGAGCTAGTCTCTGTATGAACTGTATGTCAACATTATCTTATATCCAAGCAATTAAAAAACTGTCTATGGAAGAGTTCAGAGAAGAGGGAACTCCAGGAATGCTTCAGGAACAGAAGGTGGCAATTTGACCCCAGCTGTTTCTGGGAGCTGCAACTTCTTGGAAGCTGTATGAGACTTCAGTGTGGGCATTCATCACTTTAGCTGTCAAATACAATGGTTTTGTTTAAATATACTCATGGAGAACAAAAAAAGGCACGCAAACCAGAATTTTATCTACTTCTAACAATAGAGTGCAGCACCTGTTGTTGCTTTGTCCACTGAAACAACCTTCTCTGAGGATCTTGTAGCTGTTAATTATAGCCAGCTGACTACTGTAGGAGGAGGGCTGGTAGCAGGAGCTGTAACTTTGATTCTGCTACTTCTCCGAATCTGCTACTTCAAATTGTATGAGAAGTAGTTTGTCACAGGCAGTCAAGGAAAACAGAGATGATTTTCTGAATATCATTAAAAAAATGCAATTTCTAGTTAGTGATTGAAGTCAAGTAATTTTTGCCTGCTTCAGAACAAAATAACAGTTGGAGGGATGGGTTACTTAAAGTAGAAGTATGTTGTAATTTAAAATCAGTCAAAGCTTATTGGAGATTTTAGGACTGTAACTACTACTTGTTAACACAAATTGGGAAAAAAGTGCAGCTTTTAGAAATATATAGGAGAGAAATTTCAAAATAGTAATTAAATCAGAAACTAGATTCTTGGAAGCACCTCCAGTTAGACTCCAATATCACAGATAGGGAACCAATTACAGCTTTAATGCAAACAAATCTATAGCCTTAGTGTGTCAAGTTTGAGTCTTGTTTTTTTTGAAATACTTAATCCCCTTCTCCATTTTTAAGCTGATGATTGATTGTTGAACTAGTGGCTTAGACTTCCCTTCTATTCAGCTATTTTTCTTCAAGAAAGCTGACTAACTCATTTTTGTTTAATGTGAGGTGAATGTGAGTTACCTGTATCTGGAGTACGATGGTATGATGACTATTTAATCTTTAAAAAAGTGTTACAGGTATGAATATGTTTCACAGAGTGTCTGGGGGAGATACAAATTTCCAGTTTTCAAGAAGTCATAAGTAGTTTATAGTCATGGTAAGGGAGAGAGCTGAAGAGTTACAGTACTGGATGCCCAGCTCTTGTGCTTTGGGTTAATGCTAACTCTCAGGTGCAGTAAGCAAATACAAAAATTACATGGCCTCTAGTGTTGGGTAGGGTGTGTGTCCTGCCTCTGATCTGTAAGGCATTATAGCCACCTATAAGGTAGCTTTTGGGATCATCAAACCATGATGAGTTTTGGATGTGGAAGAAGGCTCTGATGATCACCTTGCTATTTCATGAAGGAGTTTCACATTTTCTTCTCTGTAGTAATTCAGGGTATCTTGGCTGGGTCAAACTGATGGCTGTGTCTGAGCAAATATTCTGTCTGGATAGTTCAGAGTCTTTTCTGAGCTTAAAATTTGTGGCACTGTGAGAACTGGGTTAGCTTGTACTGGCTGTTGGAAATTTCCATGGCTTTTATACCATCTTCTCTGTTATCTGGACAGGAACAATAAATTGAGAGAGACTTTCTGATGAGATTATTTTAATGCAGCAAACATTTATATAAGCCAGACTGATTTTCCCCCTTGGGCTTTGGGTTATAAACAGGTTGAAATGTTTTGAGATGCCAAACTGTCTCAGATTCTGATGCAACAGATTGGATTTCTTTATCTTTTAGTTTTCTTCTGGCATTGAAGTCTTCAAGTTGATAATCTGATTGATGTCCCTTACCATTTTAATACAGTATAGCAATACTTTTTCCCATCTGTTTTTAAGATGAGTATTAGTAAAGTTTCTCTACTTAGGACTTTGGTTTCATGTCTGTCTATGAAGTCTCTACTTGAGTCTTTGAGTGGCAAGACTGGTATACACAGGACCTGACTGATTTCTCTGTTAGAAAAGAAGATTAGCCACGTGTGCAGTCTGGGGTTGTTAGTTTTGCTGAACACAGTAAGATGTGGCCTGAGTTGCTCTTTTCTCGGCTTTTTCATGTCAGCCTTGCTGTTGCCAGGGAAGCAAGGGAAGAGTTGCATTCCTGCTTGTCAGTATGCTCCACTTTCTGTTAAGTTTCTCATTATGAGTTTTTATACTCTTGCTCATGCAAATGTGCACAATTGCAGACAGTGCCCTAACCTCTGCATTTTCCATCATTCCTTACAAAAAGACATGTCTCTGCAAGGGAGCTTATTTACTTCTGTAATTGTGTCTGTTAGTTTTAGTAACATCCGTGATCACTTACTTGTTGAAGAAAAGTTTGGCAGTAAACTTTGGGTAGGATTCAGTTGCCTGTATTTTGGCATCTTGTGCAGTTTGAGACACTAAGTTACCCTGTCTGCTTCTCAGCTGCCACTCAGCTGTGTGGTTAGTTAATCCTAAATTAGAAGCCTGCTTGTTGATCACCTTGAATAACTCCCTGGGTCTGATGGCTGTACTGATGACTGGTGTAATACCTTTAAACACACACATTATTGCCGTTTAATTTCCTCTTCATGTCAGGGGTTCTCTGAACTGCCTGCCACATGCAGTGTTAGATGTGGCATGAGTCTTCAGAGAGAATGTCTGCTTCCTGAAGCAGCAGCTGATGGAATAGGCAGGTATCCAAATGTGGTATCTCAGGACATCTTAGCTGGCATTGTGTATTGGGTTTTTAAAGGACTGTAGTGGGTTGACCCTGGCTGGTTATCAGGCACCCATCAGAGCCACTCTCTCCCTCTCCTCCACAGCTGGACAGGGGAGAGGAAATATAATGAAAGGTTCATGAGTTGAGATAAGGACCAGGAGAGATCACTCACCAAATACCATCATGGGCAAAACAGGCTCAAAATAGAGATATTAATTGAATTTATTACTAACAAGATCAGAGCAGGATAATGAGAAGTGAAATAAAACCTTAAAGACACCTTCTTCCTACCCTCCCTCTTTCCCAGCTCTGCATTCTCCCCCAGCGGCAGAGGGAGATGGGGAATGCGAGTTACAGTCAGTTCATCACCTGCACCATGGGGTCCTTCTCACAGGACAGAGTTCTCCATAAGCTTCTCCACCATGAGTCCATCTCATGGGCCACAGTCCATGCCCAAACTGCTGCAGCATGGGTCACTATTCCATGGGATGCAGTCCTTCAATGCCAGGCTGCTCCAGCATAGGAGCAGGGCCCCTCTCTCCAAAGGTCTCCCATGGGCTCACAGCCTCCTCTCAGGCACCCACCTGCTCCAGTGTGGGGCTCCTCCACAGGCTGCAGGCTTGGATCTCTGCATCCTCATGGATCTCCATGGGCTGCGGGGGCAGAGCTGCTTTACCATTGCCATCACCACGGGCTGCAGAGGAATCCCAGCTCTGGTGCCTGGAACACCTCCTGCCCCTCCTTTGGCACTGACCTTGGTGTCTGCACGTTTGTTCCTCTCACATGTTCCCACCCTGCTCTTCTTTGCCCGCAATTACAACTGCGCAAGGACTCTTCTTTCTTCTTCTTCTTAAATATGTTGGAGGTGTTGCCACCATTTCTAATTGGCCTAGCCTTGACCAGCAGCACATCCAGCTTTGGAGCTGCCAGGGATTGGCTCTGCTGGACACAGAGGAAGCCTCTGGCAGGTTGTCACAGGAGCCACCCCTGTAACCCTCTGCTGCCAAAGCTTGGCCATGCAAACCCAATACCCTCTGGTAAACCATGGTAATCCCATGCTGTATTTCCTTTTACTCCAGTGACAATTTAGATACCTTGATTATATTTGTAAACCTGAATTATAGATGTCTTTAATCCTTATCTGAGTCCTCATATCTCACTGTACAGCTGTGCCATACAATATGGGTGACTGTGCTGGTGTGAGAGGTACTGTGCACGTTAGATGGCTTTGTAGATCACCGATTTTCCATATTAGTTACTTGACTTTTGCTGGGGTGGTTTAAGTGATTTACTACATCCTAAATGTTTGTTTATTATATTTACTCTGTGACATATTCTATGTATTTCAAGTTGTATAAATCTAATCTTGATTGCAGGGTAAGACTTCTGTTCTTTCCCTGTTGCTAACACATCATAATTAAATGGTAGCAAAAGTCGCCATGTTTGGCCTGTGATTCCATAGTTTGCTGCCTTAATTGTCTGTTTTTTTACTTTTTCTTTTCAAATTTTCATGAAACAATTTTAAAGTGAGTTGTTAAAGAAGGATTGAATCAGTGACAGATATAAATAATATGTACTCTTGCATAATGTGATTCTGTGATAATGGTAATGTGGTCATTGATTTAGAGACTTGCATGCTTTTTGTAGCAAATTGGATCAACATCATATCGGAAACTAGGGAACAGATATGGTTTCATCATGAAAGAAGTGTGCAAGATGAATCAATTTCTACATCCGTTTTCTGGGTTTTTTGTTTTTGAGTTTTTATGTTGTTTTAATGTGCCTGTTCTGTGTAGTAATTCAAAAGGGAGATTGAGCTGACTGCTCTTTGAAGAAGTGGTTGATGCAGATTTTTACTCTGTTTCCTACTTGGTTTTTTCTTCCAAAAATACCTTCCTTCCTTTCCTCAGGAAGGTTCTTATTGATTGTACATGCTAGTTGGCAAAGGATAGTCCTCTGTGGGTGATAATATCTGAAAATGTGGTAGGATTCAATGTTGTGACCTGGTGTTCCCTGCAGGTGCTTGGCCCTTCCTTGCCTCCCTGGGGCTTTATCTACAATCCTTTTCTGCTCCAGTCCAAGAGCAGAGGAAACAAATTGTAAGAAACTGTCGTATTTAGTCTTCAGGGACTTTGTTTAACGCTAAGCAAGAGGAGGAAGTTTTTTGTAAGCCTTGCAGCTCCTTAACCTTTGGATATTAGTCCCTAATATTCTATGTCATTTCCTTTGCTTGTAAAATATCTTACCAAAACAATGAAAATGAAAGAGTTAGGGATTTCTCCTCCACCCATCTTATCCTTCTGCAAAGTAAAATGCTTTTAAGGCATCACTTCACATTACTTAGCTGTTAATTAGCTGCTAGCTATGTTCATATATCCATTGAAACTGAGATTCTCTACTGTAAGGCGCAATTAAAAAAAAGAAAGAAACCAGGCCACAAGTTTCTGAAGATGTAATCATCAGGGATGAGATCATGGGCTTTGTGAGGAACAGTGTGAAGGAGATGAACTTCAGTGTATGGCTTGACAGCAAAGCTAAGCTGATTAGCAGCAGTTGAAAGGGCTAATTCCTTGCACCCATTCCAGGTCAGGAGTTTGTGGCCCTCACTGTACAGACCAGATGCTCCTCTGATCTTTCTCCTTACTTGCTACGTGAACTGGTTCAGTGAGATAGACAGAAAGTGCTGGCTTTTTGCTGTGGGGAAGAGAGGACGTGGGATTGTCCCTTGCTATGGCAACAAGTCATTAGATCAGTTTGACTGTTGGCAAACCACTCCTCATAAGGCGAAAAACTACGAAATTGATGGAGGAGGAAATGGGAAGAACAAGCAGGGGGACCAGCAGAAATATAGAAAAATATATATGTTTTAAAAAACAGAGAAACCCTCTGCAATTTCATGCCTGGTGTTTTAATTTTTAAAATGTATAAATAAGATAAATTTTGCTAATAAGTCTGGATAATCATCTGCTGATTGTTGCTTTAATTCATACTCTTGCTAAACTGTTACTGTGTGGCCATCTAGTTACTTGATGTTAGAAGATTAAAGTTCTAATTAGGCTGCTGTGAAGGTAATGCAGAGCTGCTTGGTTTTTTTCAGCCCCAGATAAGCTGCTAGATATAACACAGTAAAAAGAAATTACATAAAGCTTAGAATTTCTTTAGTACTTCTTATAATAATGTCCACAAATGTACAAATATTTGCCGTAACTGTGAGAAATAGCACACCAGAAATATGTTTTACCTTTCGGCAGTTTTGTATGCTTTTGTGTAACTGAACAAATGAATTAATATCAGGAGAATAGAAGGAGAACGGAGCATTTAATGGAATTTTAAAGCTAAGACTAAAACTAAACCCTTCTTAGTTAGGAAGCTGTTAAATGTTAGAGTTCTGTGACTTGGGATGTTCACATAAGAATCACCTTAACAAGCTTCTAACTAAAATGGAAGTTGGTCTGAAAAAAACCTTTGAGATGCTTGCTGCCTGCTTAGACACTGCCCCCAATCTATTGGATTGCTATTCCTGTACTTTCAATGTTTTCATTAATGATGTGGATGAAACAGTACACTTATTAAATTGTGGATGCTATAAAGCAGGCTTAGAGAAAACTTGCAAACATTTTGGAATTAGAATTAAAATTCGATGTGATTTTGAAAAAAATAAATGATTGTCTTTTTTTTCTGTTTTTCTGGGTTTTTTAAATAAGAAAATTCAAGAAAGACAAGAACAAACTCATTAGCTAGGAAAGAGAGCCACAATGAGAGCACAGGCTAGAGCTTGTTGGGCAGCAGTTCTGTAGAAAAGGATCTGGGATCATTAATGTAATACTGTTGTGAAAAATGGACACTGATCAGAAGGTATAAGCAGAACTCTTGGTTAAATAAAATACAAGATATGTCAAGTAATTTTTCTTGTTCTGCAGTGGCTGGTCCTCTGTTGTTCCATTTGTAAAGTCCTTGACAAGTATGTAGTATGTACCACCATTACATACTTTTGCACAAATTAAATTTGGTACTCTGGGTTGTATGACAGAGCAGTGTGAAAGTGTGGTGACTACTGCATATGTGCATTTTCACTTTTTGCACAGATAAAGTCCAGCCTTCTGTTTTGACTGTTCAGGCCGTTAGTTTCTCTGTCTGTTGATTGTGCATACAACTTCCCTTTCTAATGCTGCTTTTTCGATTTTCCCACATTGTACCAGTCTGTTTGGTTTGAAAACTCATTGTTCATGCTTTCTGCCTTTTGTGGTGTTTTATCTATTTTATCTGTCTTTATTTTTTCAATTACTGTGACATAGTCTAAGAATCAATTCACCTGAGCATTCAGTTCATATTTTATTTCGCAAGATCTAAGGCTATAAAGTGATTCCAGAAAAATACAAAAAGTAATAATAATCAGAAAAAGTGTTAACTAATTATTTATGCTGCATGGTGCTTTTAGCATAATACAATTGTATTCAAGATTTTTAAAAGTATTCTGCATCTGAAAATGTAACTAAATATTTGTAGTGGGTTTGCATGGCCAGGTTTTGGTAGCAGGGGGGCTACAGGGGTGGCTTCCCTGAGAAGTTGCCAGAAGATTCACTTGTGTCGGATGGAGCCAGTGCCAGCTGGCTCTGAGATGAATCTGCTGCCAGCCAAGGCCGAGCCCGTCAGTGTTGTTGGTAGTGTCTCTGGGATAACAGATTTAGAAGCAGGAAAAGTTGCTGCACAACAAAAAGTGCAGTGAGAGAGGAGAGGAGAGGAGAGGAGAGGAGTAAGAATATGTGAGAGAAACAGCTCTGCAGACACCAAGTTCAGTGCAGGAGGGGGAGGAGGTGCTCCAGGTGCCAGAGCAGAGACTCCTCTGCTGCCAGTGGTGCTGCCCATGGTGAAAGATGGTAGCCCTGTGCTCCTGCAGCCTGTGAAGGTCCGTGGTGGAGCAGAGATCCACCCGCAGCCCGTGGGGGAGACCCACAGGATCTGTGGCCCCATGGAGAAAGAGGAGTTCACGCTGGAGCAGATTTACTGGCATGACTTGGGACCCTGTGGGAGGCCCCTGCTGGAGCATTCCGTTCCTGAAGGATGCCACCCTGTGGAAGGGATCCGCACTGGAACAGTTCACCAGTAGCTCCAGCTTGTGTGAAGGACTCATGCTTAAGAAATTTGTGGAGGACACCACGCTGGAGCAGGGGAAGAATATGCGGAGTCTTGCCCTTAGCAGGATGGAGTGGCAGAGATAACATGTGATGAACTGACTGTAACCCACATTCGTCATCCCTCTGGGTCATGGAGAATTCAGGAGTGAAGTTAAGCCTGAGAAGAAACAGTGGGTGGGAGGAAGGTGTTCTTAAGATTTAGTTTTTGTTTCTTCTTTTCCTACTCTGATTTGATCAAATGAATTTATTGTCAATCTCCCCAAATTGAGTTTGTTCTACATGTGACAGTAATTGGTGAGTGATCTTTTCATGCACTTGTCTAGACCCACAAGTCTTTCATTTCATTTTCCCTCCCCTGTCCAGCTGAGGTGGTGAGCCACAGAGCAGCTTTTTTGGTGACCTGGTATACAGACATGGTCAACTCACAACATTGTGTTTCCTGATATATTAAAAAATGAATGGACTATTTTACTGCAATATTGTCACTTTCAAATGTGAGGAGTTTTGTTTTGTTTTTTTGGTGCAAGTTTGCTTTGGTTTGGTCATTTTTAGTTTGTTAGGAAACTAGTGTAGTTTTTAGTTTGTTTTTAGTTTGTCAGGAAAATTCACAGCTTGTACATAGTTTAATAAGAAAGTCAATACCAACTGTTTAATGAAACTTGTGTAGTGCCCATGTTGTAAGTGCTCAAAAGGGGAAATGAAGTAAAATGCAATTCTAATATATTTGCATCCCTTACTGTGTTTGGAATTGCATTTCTACTGCATCTGTGTGGGTGAGACTACAAGCAGAAACCATTGCAGCATCTCATAAGACACCATAAGCCCTGCAGTGCAGCCTTACAAAAACAGCAGCACTGCAACTTGCAGACTTGGACTGGATAGAGGTGTGTGATTAAAACAGTAGGATTTATCATTTCTGTTGTGTCTTGACATGGCAGTGAATAAAGGCACAAAGCTGGGAGGCACAGCTGTGCAGTCCATCTTTCTCTGAGAGATGCAAGTGTCTGTAGCCACTACTGAACTTGAAGGGGTGCCTTTGTGGAGACACTTGGATGTAGGAATTTCCTAGATATAAGTTGGGTAGCCACCTGAAATGGGCTGTGGGGACTTTTCTAGTTGTAATCTTAGTATCCTAAATGAACCATTGCTTTTGTATATGACAGATTTTTCAAAAAAAATCTGCATAGAAGAGGTAAAAATATTTTGATTATATAACTGCATTTCATCTCTGACCAGCTTAGTGAAATCTCTCTCCTCCAAGTCCTATATTTTATGTAGCTGTGTATTTTATTATGTTTGTGCTTTATTATGTTGTGACTGGAAGGCCCCAAAATGTTTTTTGCTTCACTGTTTATAAAACAGTACAACACTGGTGTATATATGTAAAAAATATAAAGAAAAGGTGGACGTAGAGTTTTTGTCAGCTTTTGTCATGACATCGAAGATTGGCTGCCTGGTAGTGTGAAAATGACATCCCAACACTGTATCAACTGTATTCTTTCTGTTGTCTCTCTCTACTAGTGGATTTTTAGAATTGATTACAAATTTATTATTGCCATATCTCATCTGCTTAAGATTTAGTCCCTATGATTATATTACTGCCTGGACATCCTTGCTTATACAGGTTAATTTACAAAATAGTTACAGTTTCTTATAGGAGTTCTGCAGCTTTAAAAAAAAAACAAAAACCCAGCAACCAATATGTTATGATAAGTTCTGATTTCAGAATTGAATTTTCTATGTACTTTTCTTTTAGTGTCTTTTTTTTCCCTAAACCTTATCTTGTTCATTTTTGCAGTTCCTCAATATTATTCTTAAACTGCTTTTTCCTGTTTTATTCTTAATAGGAAAGGATCCCTCCCACAATTTCTCCCTTTAGAACATCAACACTGTAGAACATAATATTTTATTTGTTTATTAGTAAGTTCTGTTTTCACGAAGAATAAGCTTTTAAAATACTGGAAGCTGAAGTGGTGACTCACAACTGGCGGGGTTAAAGACCAGGTGTTCGGTAGTACTATGTGAGTGATGCCTTTCTCATACTCATGTTTGTAGGATAAAATGCTGTAAATACTGTGAGTTTCTTGAACTTCAATTATTGTGATGATATTTCATGTTATGTTGCTTTAATTTTAAATAAGTTTAAGACATATGGCCCAATTCTGCATCATTGACTTTAATGTTTACAATTAAGAATATTTTTCAATGAATTCCTGTTTATACTAATATATTTAAAATCAGAAGCAGGCATGTTGTATGCCAAAGACTTCTATAGTTCTACACCTTCTGTAAGTTAGGCCTTTCTAACAGCACTGCTGTGTTGTATGGCATTTGCTGTGAAGTGATAGTAGGATTTTTACAATATGAATTTAGTGCATATTTTTGAACACATGAGGTATTTGAACATATCTCAGCTAACTGCATATATATATTTTAAATCTGTCACCTATTAGTATCTTACTGAAGATACTTATGAAAACGGCAGGTGATTACATCTCAATTTTTAAATTTTTCTACTTTTGCCTTTCCAGAGACTTAAATCAGTTATCTGTCTTTTCTCAGTAATAAAAATGGCATTCCAGTCTGAACCTCTTCTCCAAAGCACAGAGTCACAGTAATAGGATTTATTATTTTCATTATACTAGTGCAACTGTGTTAAAGTACTTGTACTCCAAAGTGTAATGAACGATTTGGGATCTTAATCCAACCATACTGTCCCTCTGAGTAAAGATACTTGGATATTTTTAATGGATGGTGGGGGGAGGGGCAAAAATACTGATGGTAATTGAATTTTTTTATATAGGTTATTCATTTCAATAAGCCCTTCATTAGAAAGCTTTTCAGGTGTTGAATGGGTTTGTTTAGGGTTTTGGGGTTTTTTTTATAGGGAGGGAGAGAGAATTACCCCAGCAGAAGGAGCAAAGAGCTTAGTGGTAGGCCTGTGATTGATGAGAGCTGAACCCCTGCTCTGCCGTAGCCAGCAGGACCAGAGCTGCTGCTGGGAGAAGCTTCAGTTGCCCAGGCCACTTGTTGGCTCTCACAGGTTTTGTCTCTCTATTTGTTCACGTGTATGAACCCCAAAGAATACAGTCTATGTCTGTGCTGCTGAGTAAAATATATCATCCTGCTCCTTACGGGACAGGAGAAGCCCAAACCTTTTCCCCAGATGACTGGTTTCTCTCTTAATTGAGTGGATTATCTGAGATGCCTGCAGGCCCCTAAACTGCTCCTGCATAGTTTTTGCAGCAGCAGGAGTTTTCAGCCACTAGTCCAAATTTTGCCGAGGAGCATACTCCCAATGAGTAGTATGGAGTGGTGCCCTGACCCTGGTTTGTTTATGCATGTAGACCTAGCCTGAGAACAAGTATTGGCACTAAAGAAACTAATTTGGGCAGATGAAAAGAGATAATTAGTACCTGGCATATGCCCGGTAAATGTTTTAGCCATTGGCTTAAAGGCTAGTTTAGGAAATCCTGGTACCTCTGCCAGTAATTTATGCAAGGATTGAAGTACTCTACCTGTTGACTGAATAAGCAGTGATTTTTTTAAGAACTTGCACAACTGCATCATTGGTGGGGGTTTTTTTTTGCTTGTTTGTTTGTATTTTATTCCTTTTTTTTTTTTTTTTTCTTTTTTGGTATCATGCCAAAAAAACAGGGATTTTCTCTTGTGGCCTTATTTGATACTTAGGGTGCACTTTACTGGGGAAACAATGGCAAAAGTTTGCAAGTTTGCTATGGCAGTTGGTTGCAAAGTCATCTTCTCTTGAAGATATTGGCAAGTGCTTATCTCATCGGCAGAATAATTGTGTAGAATTTAATTCTAGAATAATAGAGTAATTCTTCCTGCTGTATTTCAAGCAGGGTGACCCAACCATTGAAAAACAGAACCTGGAGCAAAGGTGTGCAGGTTCTTCTTCAGGGATGCTCTTTGCCTCTGAGCTCTGTTTCTCTGTGATCCATTTTGAAGTAGTGTTTGCAGAGGCATGACTTTTGTGGACAGTTTTGTGCCCCAGATCCAGGAGCAAAGAAGGAGTGTTGCTAATACCACTGTAGTCATTGGACATTCAAAATGCAGAGTGCTCTGCTGATAATAATGTATTTATTGCAGTGACAGGCAATGGCACAAGTTAAAATGCAGACTACAGCAAACCTGTCTGGACCCACCATGGCCCCTGTGGTGCTACCCCTGCCAGTTACAGCTACAAATACACTGAGTCTGCCATCCTCAATGAATGGATCCATTTCAGAATCAGCTGCCAGCTGTAGCAGTCCTACTGCCAGCCTTGTGGATCCCACATCTTTGATCAACACACCAGGTAAGTTGGTCCATATATATTTTCTTTGGTGTTCAAATTAATATTTTTGATGACTTTTTTAATTTAAAAAGATAATAATTATGTCTTAAAGAGGGTTAAAATAAAGGAAAAAACCTACGTATAAAAATGTTTTGGCTAAATAAACTATTTACTAAGCTTAGTTTCTTTATTGAGCTCAGATTTGGAGTGAAGTTTTGATCACTGATGTAAAAGCTCAGGAAAGAACATGTCTATTTTGTCAAAATCTCAGTGTATCTTTTATTGAGAAGTTTTAGTGGGGCAGGAAAGTCTCCAAGTTTATTTCTCTTCCCTAGAACAGAATGTCTTCTGACTGCTTGGCAGTATTTGGTGTTTCTTTTGTGGCCTAATAAACGCTGTAGTTCCTATGCTGAACTGGGTGTAAAATGCAGAAGTGTTGTCCTAACACTTTAAGCAAGAAATGACAACGTGTGTGTGTTAGGGATAAATACAAATAAATTGCAAAAAACCCACAGAAAGTGAAACAGTCTAAAAAAAGCAGAACTAAATCCTTACAGGGGGAGGTGTTCTATGGGAGTGTTCTGAGAGGGACTTCATTATTGTGAGAAAAGTCTAAAGTGTTGGGAAGAATCTGGCAGAAAGAAGTGGGGACCACAGGGTTTCGTCTACTGTATTTGTCTCATAACTCTTATGCTACCCACTTCTTCTTCAAAGAGTGTGAAAACCATTCTGGAAGAGTAGTCAATTCCAGGAACCAATATACTCTTGACAGTAAACTTTGGTGACACAGAAAATATAGAATATGCATATGCTGTCCTGCACTGTCATCTTTCATAAAGACATTTTGGAAAGAAATGGTTTTGGGGTTTTTTTAATTGCATGTAATCAAAATTATTACTGTGAACTACATAGTCTCATGTGACTAATATATAAATGGTATTTAAACTTTGTATTTAGCATATATGCAAAAGTTGTGTTTTAGCCAAAGTATTTTCTTTATTAAGCATACTGCTTTTGCAAAGCTTTGTGAAGTTGTGAAGAGTACATTCCTCCACAAAAACTTTACAGACTCTTTATTTACAGCTCCTCTCCAAGATAACATGGCAAACCCCAAAGAGAAAACTCCAATGTGTCTGGTAAATGAGTTAGCCCGTTTCAATAGAATTCAACCCCAGTATAAGCTTCTGAATGAAAGAGGGCCTGCTCATGCCAAGGTAAGGTCAAGTTCCAGGTGATGAGCCATACCTTACATGCTGAACATATAATATCATGGTTTGGACAAATGTGCTTGTCAAACCCAGCTACATTTCTAGTGTAAGGGCTTTCTTCCTGTTCTTTATTTTGCTGCTTTTTTTAACCACACTTTCAGAAAATACGCTTGTGTTTCTGTTACAGAAGTCCTGTAGATCATTTTGTACTTTACTTTGTCTCTCATCTTTGAATTTACATTTGCTGGTCTTTATATAGACCTCATGAAGGTCTTTTCAGGGTATCACCACCCCTCCTTAATCTTTCTGGAGCGCTTGCTTTTTAGGCTGCATGAATCTTTCTCCACGGTCAGCATGTCTCTGATAACTACTTCTGCATTTGTTTCATGGTAATGCAGGTGATGACAAATTTGTGACATTTTTTTAAAGTGCTTATCGATGCAATTTTTTGTCCATGAAGTTGATAGTCTGTGTTTGAATCTTGCATTCTAGGGCACAAACGTTTTTACTGTGCAACTTTACAATGTAGGGTTATACTAAAACTCCTAATGTGATCACAGCATAGAAGTTTCTAGTGATTTGACACCTAATTCTGGCCACTTCATATATCAGTTTGGATGTCCAACTTAATAAGTAAAAATTAGGATGCTTTCAGGTATGATGGGGAACACAGAGGAATATCCTCATGGTGTTTTTGGATATCATTTTGAATTTCCTCCCTAGTTAGGAGCAAACTGGGGGAGGAAAAAATCTTGGAGAAGTCTGAGTGAGACACTGACGTAATTAGTAGCTGCTTTGTACTTAGTATTTCTGGAGTGGTTAAATCACATGAGGAGGGGGGCCAGCGTGTAGATTAGTAACAGTTTCAGCTCTTCATGGGCTGTCTCTGCCCTTGCCCCTTGTTTCTGTGTCGCACACTATGTTGCCAGCTAGAGCAGAACTGATGCAAATCACTGGCTTTCAGTTCTGCCTGGCATTGCTGGACGTGTTACAGTGGTGGAAGTGATGTCAGCAGATGTGGCTGCTTTTAGCATCCCTCGTTGCAAATGGAAATTGAAATGCTCTTCCTCTTCCTAGAGACATTTGGCACCACAGGGTACACTGGCTGGTTGGTTTTAGGTTGCAGCATATTAAATTTGTTGGGCTTTCTTTAACTTCTCACTATTGTGTTTATTGTGTTACCTTTTCTTCCATTTCTGTGAAAAAATAATTGCTTTGGTTGCGGCATGGTTTTGGCTGTTTACATTTCTCAACAGTAAGGAGATTTGAGTTAAGTCACATTCATATTATACCCAAAATTTTAGTAGGATAAGAAATTGTTCATATATGGAAGGGGGCACCCTTCTTCCAAGCAATTGGTAACAGGATAAGAGGATGTAACCTTAAACTGTGCCAGGGGAGGTTCAGTTTGAAAATAACGAAAAATTTTTTGATTGAGAGGGTGGTTAAGCATTGGAATGGACTTCCCGGGGAGCTGATGGAATCACCTGGAAATTTTCAAAAAATGACTGGACATAGACTTGGCACTTAGTACTATGGTTTGTGTGGTGTGATGGTGTTTGGTCAAAGTTTGGACTTGCTAATCTTAGAGGTCTTTTCCAACTTTAGTGATTCTATGATATATTTGTTACTACTTTTAAAGGATCTGATGTCAGTGAAATTACTTAAGTCTGCATTACCTGCACTTCTGAAATCCAGATTTTCAATAAATTTCTTAAGTTTTCAGTTTTTCAATTTACCTCATTCTTTTAGTTGTGCTCATAGTGGTAAAAAAAATACAGGTATGTGCTCTATAGACTTGGAAGTATATTGAGTCTAATTTTGATATATGTAGCAAGATAAAAAAAGAAATGAATGAAGAACAAGGGTGATATTAATAAGATTATGCAGGTATTGACCTATGAAAAGCAAAGAAAGAAATATAATTCATTATGACTCTCTTAGCAGTTTAGTGTCATGTCTTGCTAGTAATATGATGATGTACTTGACAGAATATGTGAAACAGACCTAAATCTGTCCTGGGAAGCATGACCTGAAGGATGGGATGCTGCTGTTGCTCTTTGCCATTCCAGGAGCTTCTCATATTGCTTTGCTCCTACACATACTCTGTTCCTGGCCACTGGTGGTTATCACAATTTTCAGACATGCTCTATAAGATAGCTGTCTGTGTTGTGACAACAAATGCCAGTAAATTTTTATACCCTTTTTTTCTAGTTGTCTCTGGAAAATGAGTTTAGACAATCAGGGTGAAATGGAAAACTAGAAACAGTGCAGTTGGGAGAGAAGTGGCTCTTCCTGACATTGCAGTTAGGGTTTCTAGGAGTCTGCCCTCCAGGTGGATTCTTCATCGTAAGAAAATTCAGAAAGTCTTTGTTAGCATAAATGATGTTTTGAAGTTAGATTGATCATGTCTTCTGTCCTTCCATGTCAGTGTCATTTCAGGACACAAATTTAAAAGGAACAATGGCAAAAGAAAGTGGATAGTGGTACAGAAAAGAGGGAAAGGGGTGACGGATGTAGCACCTCAAAAACTGGGAAGGAGGAGAGAAGGTTTTACACAGAAGAAGTGAGAAGTAAGGAGTTGTCAGAGCTTAGAGAGCAAAGCATAACAAAGTAGAAACAAGCACAAGCGTGGTGGGCTTTGCATTTCTGCTCTCTGGACATCAGGTAAATTATGTTGGGTGTAAGGAATAGAAATTTCCACAGGTGAGAAATGTCTCCCAGTCAATAGTAGAACTGCTAGCTCTGGTATTCCAGGACTTGAATGTTCCATTGTCTGCTCCACAGTTTGGATTTAGGCAGGTTTATTCTTTTAATAAAGGAGTAAACCTACTTCTATGTGTGGGTTTTTGCAAGAGTTTTTTTGGCAGATGTGTTAAGTGAGAAGTGGCTCTGACTGGCAGAAGTTTACTGAGCAAGCTCTTTACCATCCAGAGTTCCTGTTTATTGCTCTGTGCACTGAGAGTTACAGGTAGCTAAGTAGCCATTATTAATCATATTTTCATTTAAATTCAGGATTTTCCTCCTATAAAAATGTTGTACTGATACTTTCTTGCAAAATATAAAATATATACTCCACATCCAGAAATCAAATTTCAACTTTTTAAGTAATAAGGATGTATGTTTCTAGGTAATTTATATAATTATGGGTATTATATAATTATAGTGCTAATACCCATCTTAACTTTCCAGTGGGGGTAGGGTTTGACAGAGTGTAAAATTGAGAGACTATTTCTCTTTTTCTTCCGTGAGGAAATTGTTGTGACTGCTGTGGCAAAAATATGGCACTAGGAGCTGTGATACAGGGACTTGCATTGTGCTTCTGAAAATTACAGTAGGCTGAAACTCAAGGCTGTAATTAAGACACCAGTAATGTATTTATAGCATTCAGTTTGAATGCAGTGTGTGCATGTGCAGAGGGCTGAGTTGGGAGACACATACATACATACTTCAAATGTTTGTTTGCAAGTACATGCTAAAAAAATGTGTATGTAAAGGTAGATCTAAAGGCTGCCCACCGTATTAATCTCTAAAAACCTGATCCTGGATCTAGCAAGTTTAAATAAGTTTAAAAATTAGAGAGCTGTCAAAATTAAAATTTTACTTTATATACTGCTCATGCTAGTATGTAGAATTTTTTTTTCT
The DNA here is from genome assembly GCA_013397155.1 of Irena cyanogastra. Classification (NCBI taxonomy): domain Eukaryota; kingdom Metazoa; phylum Chordata; class Aves; order Passeriformes; family Irenidae; genus Irena; species Irena cyanogastra. The sequence continues at coordinate 2,019,374 of VWZV01005697.1, read as the reverse complement.
GTTGACTTAAGTAAGTTAGTCTGTTTTCTGAGGTAGGTGTATCTTAGTTTGCTGTGTGTATCTGACTATTAAGTCCTGCCTTTTATCTAGGGATTATATGGCAAATATATTGAGTTCCTAGCTTTTTTCCCCTTGTTCTCAGATGCTCAAATTTAAACAGAACATTTATGTATCATACAGAAGATAGACTCTATCTAGTATCTTAAACATGCACTGAGTTTTATCTGCACAATTTGCACATCATGGATACTTGAAATAACCCTCTATCACAGAATTCGAAATACATGGTTTTTATCAGTTAGTCCATTTCTGAACTCTGGATATTTACAGTTCCTGTCCTTACTATAGATTTTATGTTAAGAACTGCAGTTTCACTGAAAAAGATAATATTTCTTTTGTTTCTTAATTTATCTTTTTTAACATATTTGAGTTGTGACTCTGCCCTAACAAAAGGCATTATTTTTAGAAATCTGGGTGTGTGAGAAATTAATTCACTCTGTAAAACTATCTGGGCCAAATTCTCTGCTGCCTTGAGAAGTGTGTAGTCATTTATATTCATTCATAATCATTACAAAAATTTTTTTTTCTCAGTAGCATGTTTAGTATTTGTGTTCTACAAGTATAGTGACTAAACATACTCAAATATATGAAGAAATGTGTTCTTAGCTGACCTGTACATAGTCTTCCAAGAGCAGAGGATCAGTTTGGAGTTACTCTTACTTGGTTTAAATATTATTCTGCTCTTTGATAATTGACATTACCATTACACTGTTTTACCTTGTGATTTGAAAGGCCAAATGTTGCTCACTGATAAGGTCTCACTGATCTCTGGAAGAATCAGATGCGTTATCTGGGAGTTGAATACAATGAAAAGAGACCACAGTTTCTCTTCAGCCCTGGAAGCTTTTATACAGATTGTTCTAATCCACAGTGATAATCTTGCCAGTATTTACCTGTTCTTTTTCTTTGAAGATGTTCACAGTGCAGCTGACTCTTGGAGAACAGACATGGGAAGCTGAAGGAAGCAGTATTAAAAAGGCCCAACATGCTGCTGCTAGCAAAGCATTGAATGAAACTACCCTTCCCAAACCAACGCCTAGACCACCCAAAAACAATGTAAACAATAATCCAGGTATGACATTTTCCTCTGAGTGCTAGATCTTGTTGAAGTGTTGGCTGGCATATTATAGCACTAAATAAGTAATTTTAACAAGATATCTAAAATGTAGGATGAAAATCAACATTGCTATAGTATGATTGGATAATGCAGAACCTATAGTAAGCTTTCATGGAAGAATTTGTAATGCACATATCTAAAATGGTTGAAATGTAAGGGAATATATTATTTAGGTAATGCTTAGATGTGTACAAAGTAATGGTATGTAATCAATGGTAAGCAGACAGGAGAAAACCAGACTGAATTAACTAAAACACATTTCCCAAAGCGTTATTTATTTAACTTTCCAATGAAGTTGAAAATTTTATCCAGTCCAAGCCTGTGAAATTGCATCTCTGGCATAAACAAAAGGCTGGGATTTGGCATGAGAACTTTGACAGGTAATTTCCTGCATGCTGAGTTTTCCTTCAGAGCAGCCTGTGCTTTCAAAAAGCTTTCAGATGGCTTTAAAAACATGTTTCAATAATAGAAAGAATGTATACTGGTATCTTGCATCCTTAGTTTCGAGCTATTACCCACAAGTTGCCTTCAGTGTGTGCAAAACCTTCTGAGGTACACGTCTCATGTATATGCTCAGTGGTCTGTTCTGTCTGGATCAAAAGAGAAAAAAATCATAGCTTCATTTCAGACTAATACAAAGGAAATAAAGTGGTGAGAATCCTCTCTCATTTTTATTTTTAAACAATCCTTTCCTCCCTGCCTCTTTTCTGTTTTGCTTTTTTCTCCTTTAATTTCTCTCTGCCCCTCCCCCTCTTTTAAAAATGTATTCTTCAGCCACTTTCTTAAAATGAAGTAATTTTGCAGTTAATCTTCTCTATGTTGGAAAGAGAAAAGCAGGGGTAAATTTCCTTTAGAACTTGTGAGTATTATCCTGGGCATTAGCCATGAAGGATTGTTTGAGAGTGGTGTGGTAGTGTTCTCTCGCTCCTTTGGAGATCAGAACGTTGCCTCTCCAGACCCAGGACTCCGGTTTTGCCCTGTTTCCTTCACAGTCACTTTGGCTGCTTAGAAAGCAGGAGGCTCAAACCTCTGTGAAAAGTTATCTTGAGTTTGGTTCTTGACATTGCAGAGTATTACTGAGTTTCTAGAGTTTTTTTGGCTTTGAGCATATTCTTAGAGGGAAAATCTGATAACAAGAGGAATAAGCTTTAAGAGAATTAATTAAAAGTTTTATCACGTAACACTGTAATTTTGCTCCAAGAAAGGTACATTGTATATGCACAGGTATCTTCTCATCAAAATGACATTTTGTATTTTTATAAAAAAATCGAATTCATAGCAATGTCTTGCTCTGGAAATTGTAAGAATTGTGGTTGGTATAAGTTTTTGAGTAAGTGTTGCATAAACATTTTCATCATTTGGCATATAAAGCTTCAATGTCAGACTGGAAAACTAATCATAGCTTTTTAAAGGGTAAATTTATTTGACTCTCTCATGAAAATATTTTCAGAATGTATTAACTCCTTTTTATTGGAATGCACATTTAGCTTATTTAGGATTCTCTTACAACAGTGTAAGTGGGGATTACTGTAGCTGCACGTTTTACCTAAGAAAGAGAAAGAAAGAAAGAAAAAAGCTAGATGTAGCTTATTTGGCATTTTTGCAACTATGCAAGTGGGCAAGTACTGACTGCCTTCTATTTTTGCATTCTGTCACCAGTAGATGGCTGTAGTTGCACTAATTTCCCGGAGCTGTATGCTCAGTCTTTTAGATCACTCTTATGAGATCATTAGTTCTTAGTCATAGTCTTCAGTTTTCAAGTCTTGCAAATAAAACATTTTTTCTAACTTGTTGTAAGATTCCTGAAAGACTGCAGTAATGCCTGTTACTTCATGCTTGTTTGAATGACTCTTTGCACTATTTGTGGTTTTATTTAATGGTATTTAGCAGAAACACACATTATTCTATTATCTTTATAGTTCTTTCAGAAGGTGTCGCGTATTATAAGTACTTTGGAAAGATGAATAACCAGCTTGATTATTACACTGACTTTCTCATTCATATGTGAAGATTAATCCACTAAAACTGCATAGAAAATGCACTGAGAGGGATTTTTAAGTGTTCTTTCTCATTTCTTAAGTTGGCATCTGTATTCCCATTCTTTAAAGAAACTAAATTTTTTTTTAGTTGCATCTTTTTAATTTAAGAGTAAAAAAATATCGTGTAGGTCTCTCTTTGCAGCTCAGTCCTGCTTGTGTGTTTTTCAGTATTTCTGGTTTAAGCACCTTACTTACATTGGTTTTTTTTGCAGGCAGTATAACACCAACTGTGGAGCTGAATGGTCTGGCAATGAAAAGAGGAGAGCCTGCCATCTACAGGCCATTAGATCCCAAGCCAATTCCCAATTACAGAGCAAATTATAATTTCCGGGGCATGTACAATCAGAGGTTTGTACTCTTTCTGTTATTTTATTTTTTTTATCATTATGTTCTAAATCTTCATTAAGTTTCTAGGTTATTTAGAGAAAAAGAAAACTAAACATTTTGTTAAGAAAGTCTGCAGTCTTATTTAGAAACATGCATAATTGCCTCCTAGAAGAGACAGGTGCCCTAAGCACATCACAAAGAATAAAGATGTGGAAAACTGTTTTTATTTTTTTAATGTGCATTAAAAAGCACATTACACAGGCATGGTAGTGCGGAGGCAGAGCATTAACTTCAGAGAGAGGTTTTGCTTTTCTTTGCTGTCATGTCATGTGATTAGAATCTGTGGCATCAAAAGTGAAGCAATCTTTTCTTAGAAATTGAATATAAAATTGGAAGGACTGAATTTTGAAAACTGGCTTGAAACCATTCTCAGGTTTCTGGTTTTCTAACCATTCTTCTTGGTCATCTATCTCAGTTCCTTAATCCACAATGTTTAGTTATGAAAAATGCTTTATTTCACAGTTTGGAAACCTATATTCAGAACTATGTCAATTTGTAATCTGAAAAACTTCTTTCTCTGAGGCAGGTTTTTTCCCATTTTTCCATATTTGTCCCCAGAGGAACTGTATTAGATCAGATCTTTTGAGGCTCCAAAAGTGAGACAAAATATGATCTGTAATATGAGAAAAGACCAAACCAAAACAGGTCAGAAGGTTCTAATCACATATTTTATCAGTGAAAAATGTTACCTTTTTAATAAAGCTTGGTTTGATGGGTTTAATGTTCATTTTTATGCATCTCATAATTATCAAATGGATTGAACAATGAATGGTATGAACTCTGAAGAAGTGTTTTGCTTCAAAATTACTCTTTATTTAATTACTCTATGGAACAGTGCCTGATTTTTGTATCACTTGTGTTATATTTCTAGTCACTGCTGACCTGTGTCTCTGCTTACATACATAATGGTTTAAAAAGCTAATTATGGTGCTTGAAATGAGTTTAGTTAATATTTAGATATCTTTCATTTATTTGACTTGCTTTTATAGTGAGATTAGCTTGACTAGCAGATATAACTGGAAAAAATGAAAGCTTGTTAAAGGCATAAAAGCTGGAATTCTGGAATCTGAACTTAATTATGGAAAGGTATTGGTGGATATAAAATGTCAAACCACTCAGCAGTTGCTAACTCCTAATATTTCTTTTCATAGAAAGTGATTAGTGTGTCTAGCTCAATCTGTAAGTTTGCTTCTTTGGAAACTTTCTTTCATAAGAGCCATGTTTCAGTGTTAGGGTAAAATGACACATGAAGGTTATTTTTCTGGGCACATTAGGTAGCCAAGGCCACTTGATTTTTCTGATCACAAAACAAACAGGCTGGATGGGACAGAAAGCCACAATCTGTGCTTGCTTTTTCATTGTTCTTATTTGAGTGCAGTTACCCATGCAGAATAGCTAATAACACTGTGGTTAGTAAATTGAGCAATAGCTAAAACTAAGTAGTAAATAACTGGACACACCTGTCTATCTGCATGAACACATACCCGCTGTGCACACGCCATGTATACACATGAATGCCAGTGTAAAGAGGAAGCAGAAAAACGATCTGTATAGTACTGTTGATGGACTACTGTGTTAGAAATAATTGTTCATTGCCTTGTTTTGCATTGGGAGGTGCTGGCCCTTTATGATCACAGTAAGAAAGGCACTTAGACTTCGTAAGGCATCATTTAAATGCTGTTTATTAGACCTGCCAGTTTAAGAAGTGAATATTACAGATAATCTTCCATACCTACAGCTACCTTGGGCCCTGAGTGGTGTGGCATTGAACAGGACTGTTCCCCACGGGCACCACACCATGCAGACCTCAGCCTCAGCAGAGATTAACCCCTCTTGGTCATTCACTCTCTTACAGGATTTGCTTACAAGGAGCCAGCCCTGTCAGGAATAGTCAGGAATGATGGTCATGTGAAAACTGTGTGCTGTGCTGTCAGATAAAGGCAGGGCCACGCAGATGGTGCCGAGGGGGAGCTGCCCAGGGGCCCATCTCTTGCCACAGGTCTGTCCTGTGGCCAAAGGATTTGAGCTGCACAGCCCCATCATCTGAGCCTTGCTGGGCACGGGCCCTGCAGTTCAGCACAGCCCATGGCTCATCCTGGCTGCACTGTGGGGCACTGGCTGTGATGGGCACGATCCTGCACTTCTTCCAGGGAGCATTGCTTGCACCTCTTACTTACCCTCAGCACAGGCAAGCCTGGAGACAGAGTCTGGATTGTTTACAATAGCCAGTGAAGTTTGAAATATGAAGCATATGATGCAGAACTGTGTTATGTTCCTGTGGTATAATATGTTACATTTATTTTCTTCTATTGCCACATTTTATTTAGCATTTGTTTGCTGATTTTTGGGAATTGGGTAGTGGAATAGAAGTACTGCTGAAGTACCCAAATAAATGCAGATTACATAGACAATTAAAAAGGAGATTTGAGAATTAATATAGATAATATGCTGCACGAAGTTTTTGTTCATTTTCTTTAGTTTCTGACTGTAGATTATTTTCTGTTATTAAAACAGATACAAAATAAGTTAAATAAATTGGAAGCTTTGTGTTTTATAGTGTGTCTGCATTCCCTTTACTGATATGTGTTTATAGAAATCTGCTTTTCTAATAGGTGAAGATACAGACAAAGATTAGAAGATTGCATTAGGGAAACTCTGATGCTGGCAAGACTAATGTCTTGAGGAAAAAATAGATTATTAAGTTAATTCCAGGGCATATCTCTACATGAGTAAAGTCTAGTGTTTCAAGTGGCTCAAAAGATTCTTTTCAGAATCTCATGGAAACATGATCGGAGAGTTGCAATTTGTATGCAAAGTTGACGGCTAGATTCCCTGTCAGGCTAAGATGATTTATGTCAAAGTGGCAGTGATTCCTCCTCCTTCACTTGTCCCTAGCCTTTGTGTCCCTCGAAGTTGAGCTGCTCAGAAATTAATCAATTTTTGGGGGAGAAGAAAACAGAAGTTACTCTTTGACTTACAACTATACTTAGACATCTTTGTTCTAGTCACACAGGAGCTTGTGCCTTCACCAGAGAGGGGCAGGGTGTATTTAGAATGTAAGGGCAACTTAGGTTGATTTAAGTATGTGAAGGACTACTCTCTCACATGCCATGGAGCATATTTATATGGACAGTATGTTACACAGAGGATGCTGAAGCGGGCTTGTAAGGGACCAACATCCATTTGCAAGGTTTGCAGCTGATGGCGTAAATTTATAGTGATAGCTACTTTCATAGGGAAAAGGAAAGCAAACAAGTGAAAGGAAAAAAGGAAAAGGGGAAGGTTTTCCTAGTGGTCAGCATGGAAGGCAAGTGATGAGATGTCCCAAAAGAGCATCCTTCCACAGGTGTTCTCTTCAATGCAGAAAATGTTCTCAGTAACACTTTCCCGTAGTAATTTTGTGGTTTTTATCAGGACATGCTCTGGCTACCTGTTGCTTACAATGCTGAGAGTGCTGCACCAGGGTAGGTGTTAGATACTGGCTGTTTATAGAGCTTTGTCCATGCAAAACTCAGCATGGCAGAGAGCAAGACATTTAAAGCAGTGTGTAACACCATGGTAAGGTCTTAGCCTTGTAACTCTCTTCCTGTGCTAAGTTAGGAGCTGCAGGGCAAGTCAGCTCCCCTCCTGGGGCAGCTAAGTAGATAAAATACAGGCCAGCTTGGAACTGGATGACATATGAATGTTTTCATGCTGACTCTTCACTCGAGACAGTGAATGCAGTACTGGCTAACTTGTTAACAGCATTGGTATAACAGTGTAATTGCCATTATGCTGCATATTGTGACAGGCTGATGAAGTCTGTGTGATGCTGAGCTGAATCATGTGAAGCTACCAGCTTAGGTCTCTGGTAGTGTGGGTATCTGTATACTACAGTTCATTTATTTCACAGTGTACATAAGAACTTGGAGTCTTCTCTGGATTTTATTTATTGAAGTAAAATCCATGCAAGTTTGGTAAAAGAAAGTTTGATGGCTTTTGATAAGACAGAGCTTTCAAAAAAACTCATCAGCCCTGAATCCAGCCATGTTAGACAACTTCTTATTTAACAAAGGTTTCTGTATTCCTAACAGAGATTATAATAGAGGAAAATACTCTTCTGGCACTCAAAATTTACCAGTTATATACAACCAATTTAAATGCTCGCAGGTTGAAATTTCAAGCAATTTTGCAACAAAAGCGCATGAAGACCTTCCAGTTCAAACACTGTATGTTACAGAAAAGTTAAACATGCTGAAGATTTCATTTTTTATGGCTCCTTTAATGTAAGAGTTTTCCAGGCTGACTCTAGGGAAGGAGGTGCTGATGCTTTCAGGGCCGGATTGCTAACCGATGTAGCTTGCGTGTTTGTCAGCGCAGCATTTGGCATGAGTCAGGAGAGCTGGCACGCTACTCAGCACAGCCCAAGCCTTGAGACAGCGGGTCAGGTTTGAAAACTATTGGCAGAGCTGAGGACAAAACATGTGCTTACTTTCATATCTGTAGCCAGTGCTAGAACCCATACTCCCTCGCATCTCTGGCTTAAATGCAATTGGCTTAAACCATGTAAAAAAGAGTTAAAAACATGGCTGTTTAAATTAGAGCAGTTAAACAATAAAACAAGGTATAAATTCTGACTGCAAGGTCGTCCAGCTTGCCTTGCTACCATTGAATGCTGGTTTCTTTTATTTTTTTCCTTCAGTTAGAATTGAAGAGAGTCATTCCTGAGGTTTAATTATCCTGCAGTACTTTCAATTATAGAATGTCTGTAAGTGACAGAAGAAATTATATCTTACAGACTTACCCAAACTAAGAGTTTTCAGCCAAGAAATAACACCACTAGAAACTGAACATCAGCTTTTGATGTTTTAGTTTGGAAAGTAGTGTTAAAGAGATCATAAAACCCAACCCTTGTGTTTTGGGAGAATTCAGAAGTTGTTTTCTTAATGTATAAAATTCCTTAATATGTGTCTCACCACAATCTAAAGAGCTTGAAAAATTTATACATAAAAAAGAGGTTTCAAAATTAAGAACACTTGTGGAATATAGGAACAAAGGGAAAACAAAACAATGACAAGCTAAAGAACGGAAATAAAGTAATTAAAATAGTTTCTTGCTTGGTTTTAAGGAATTTGGATGGTGTGATAGCTCTGCAAGCATGTCACGCAAAGTGGTGGTGTCCCTAGGATAAACTACAGCTTCTGTGCACTTGGACAGTTTCTGCTGCACTGAGCCTTCATCTTAGTCTTGTGTAGGGTTGCTTCTTCCTGCATATATGTTGTGTACTACAGACTAGGGAGAAGACTATCCCCTTTCTCCTCAGAGCATGGGGGAGTGCACAAACCATTCCTCTTTTTCTCTTTTTTCATAGCTCCACCATTCTGAGCACATTTTTCTTTGATGTTAATTAATGCTTCTTTACAGTGCCGTTTTACAATACCAAACTACAAAAAATAAAGCAGCAACATTTCCTTGCCTCTTGTGGAGCCAGCTATGCTATCTGGCCACAAAGCACAGAGTATCACCCTACCTGGGCTTGTAGTTCCTACCTGCCAGGTAGCCTGCTCCCCTGCTGGGTACTCAGTTGCTGCATGGAACTGTAGACCTCTCTGCTCCCGAAGTGATATATACCAGCCCTGTGGACCAGTGCCTAAATACTGAACAAGCACTTTAAAAATGAGGGGTAATAAAAGAAAGCTTGAGGGCTGGTCTTTGGCCAACTACATCTGCAGCTGCTAGCTTCATAGTGGACTAACATGTTATCCAATCTAATGATCAAAGAGAGAATAGACTGTGTGATTATTGGATAAATTACTAAAATTGTCAAGTCATATTAATAAAAGATTGTATGGTGAAAGAATGGAATAAAATGAAGGGTTTGTTTCTTTTATGAATGCTGACCTAAAGACTTAATATGTGCATCAAAGGGAAAAGATTTGAGGGGAGTGTTACTTGACATGAGTGCTTAGTAATGCAGTCTAAATCCTCACCCAACTTCATTTGTTTCACAAAAGTTACATAGTCCTATGAGGGGGAAAAAAGGAAAATCTAGCCAGAAGAACAGCTGTAGAAGCCAAATTTGAAGTCCATGGGTTGCAATGCAGGAGACAATGAAAAATCTATTGATGTTAGCATCTCCAAAACTACAGCTACAGTTATACAACCCAGTTATCTAATTTACAGAAAATGAATGAAGTCTGAAATTTTCCTGACCTTTAGGTGTTCTTTTGTGCTGCTTGAGCACCCTGTTTACCTTCTAGCAGAAGACTGCTCTCTGCACGGAGAGCCTCGTCTGTTAGAGGCACAAATATTCCAGTGCATAATATAAAAAGTTGTTGGATCTGAAAGACTTCAATCTCTTATTGATTAGATCGGCCAGCAGCCTGGAAAATATAAAATTCAGATTAGTCCATGCAGTCTTTTTGTTACTCTAGGCACATGATTAGCCTAAGATCTGTTGCTGAATTCCCATTGTTGAGGCTTTCTGTTGGGGCTTGCTGCAGCAGAGGAGGATTTTATGCACAGCTGTGTGTAAAGCAGATTTTTTTTTTCCCAAGCAAATATAGTGTGGCAGATGTGGGACACTAAGTTGCCTAAACATAGGTCTCTAATGCCGCTTGAGACATCGTAGGGTGTGTGAGACATCCACATGGTACCAATGGATTTAGCAGAAGACCTAGAGGAGACCTTTACTAGAGTGGCAGCAGAAGGTCAGGCAGAAGGTCAGGAAGGTCAGATACCCTAGAGCATTTCAAATGACTCTGCGTAGCTAAGTTTAGGCAATTGACAGAATCCCTAAAAGTGATGTTCAGTCATCGTAGCGTTTCATATACTCCACTAGGACTCCAGCTATTTGTGAGAAACTGGTCTAGTTCATGGATCAGTCCTGTGTCACATCATGTTTTAGGTGCGTGACTGCATCTCAAATTGTACTGTGTGCTTGTGTTTAGGCAGTTAGGTGCAGTTCTTTATGATGCTGGTGGGATTTGGATCCAAGCTCAGATGCCTTTCAGATAGTCTCTGCCTGTGCATTAGAAAGTCTCAGTCTCCCCTTACAACCAGTGGAAGGATTAGTCAGAAAAATTCCTAATCTAGAATGCTGTTTGTCATGCCTTAAACTAGGTTGTCTATGTTTTGTATGGATCTCTCCAGAGCTTCACTTCTATAGCAACTTAGTTTCTACACATTAACTAAATACCTAAATTTAGGCATCTGAATATAGAGCTGAATCCTGCTCTGAGAAATAATCCTAAGAATGTTGATTTGCAATAATTTTATGAGTGCTATAGTGGGAGTCATTCGACTGTCGCAGTGGAAGGACTGAAAAAAAAGGCAAAAATCTCTCCCTAGAGAGAAGTGGGAGAGAAAACTATTGAAAGAACAAACTCTTTAGGGACATATCTGGGTAACAGCAGTTTTGAGGAGAGGCAGGCATGCAAGTACTGAATTGCTTTTGATTGAATTAAGTACTGTTTTGCTGCAAGAAGCTGTTTGGCTGTGGAGACCAGTGCCCTTGCTCCCTATGTGAAGTGAAGCCTCAGTTGTAGAGCTTGTTGTGTTGAACTGATCACAGCAAACAAATGTCTTCGTTTGTGGGGCAGCAGTGTGGGGTGCCACTGGGATTTTTACTTTGCTACAGTTGTCAGCTTCAGACCTTAGCCTTAGGGTACAACATTCTTCCCCCAAAAAAGCCAGAGTCAGAGGTGCTTTGCCTGCATTTCCAGTCAATGTTGCAAAATTCTGTCCTTAAAATTTGTAGTTTAAGGATTGAGAGGTGTGATGATAAAAATGTTTACTGACTGACTTTGCAAAAACTCCTTTCTGCATTCCTCACACTCCTCCCAGTAGTTTGGGGAAAAAACCTCAGAAGAAATAGTAAAAACTACTTGGAAATAGAAATTAAAAGTTTGGTTAAAATAGGTTATATCTCCTTAAATATGCTGTTATTTCATTCTGAACAATAGATATTGATTTCAAAGAATTAAAACTGAGGAAAATAAAGAATAGTCCAAAGAATAATGCAAGTGATTATTCAGATTTAATTGTTCAGCTGGAAGTAGCTGATTTAGCCCATTAGATGGCAGCATGAATTTGTGCAAGAATTTCTCAGCAAAAGCATTCTCAAAGTTGCCTCTTTCTATTCTGAAGCTTTTCATGACTTTAAAATGTTATAATTCCAGCACAAATCAGTTAAAACCAGGTTTTCTGCAAGGCTTTGTCTCATCATTTTCTTCAAGTTTTCATCTTCTATAATAATTGAGGCTCTAATGCAGTAGCTTCAATGGCAGTTTTCCTTTTTATGTAAATCTACTGCGAGTAAAGGATGCCAGTTTACCAGCAGTGACAATTAAGTGTTTAATTTATCTGCACAAAGCATGAATTCTGCATTTCATCATATTAATTCATTCCTCAGGCCTGACCTAAAGACATTTCCTTAATGGTAAGGCTACAATTTGGCCTCTAAACCTGCAGTCTGTTTGTACTAAAGAAGCTTTCCAATGATTTGAACATCTATTTGCTTGTAAGGGACTGAGATTGCCAACTGATACTTAATTCAGTTGTGTACATTACCAGTTGAGATAGGATTCAGATCATATCTCAAAGTGAAGTCTTGTACATCACTCTTTTATTTCTCCTGCTAGTGTATTGGCATTATGGTCTAATAATCCAGTCACAGACTTTCAAATTAATTCTTTGTGTTCATCTTCTGCATGCTACATTTCACTTCCCCTAGCCTGTTTGTTCCCACTAGTTGCCTGCCTCCCACACAGACATATTGTTACAAGAAAAGTGTTGAGTACAGCTGTGCTAAGATTTTTCTTTGCTAGTATCTGTTTCTAGGAAAGGAAAAGGGAGAAAGTCAGTCCATTTCCTGTTGGTTTAAAACAACAGAAACATCTGTTTGTCTTAAGATAGTTTTCCCAAAAGAACAGTGGCAAGGGAGCTTGCAGGTGATGAGCTTTGCCATTGCCAGTAGCTATCAGTTTAGACAACAGTGATTATATGGTTGGCTTAAAACAAAATAAGATTCCTTAAGTGGCAGAGGATATTTATTCCTGCAGTAAATTTTTTGACAGCTAATGTTTAATTTCTACAGTGTTTTAAATCTTAAAAATACTTAGAGTATTTGGGATCAGAAAACCAGATTCTGCATGCAATCTATAGTTTCCACTAAATTCTGTCTGAGATTGATTTTTCTGCAGTCCCCTCACCCTGTTATCATGAATTTGCACAATGAACACCAAATGGTGTTGGGTGACGTGTCCTGGCACAGCGTGCATATAATCCTTCTGACAAATGCATCCTGTCACTACCCTCCACTGCATTAATGGCTACATTTAACCTATAAGGGATCAATAACATATATACTCTTAAGAGTATTTACAATATTAACTGACAGCTGTTAAAATAATGTTATGTAGGCTAAAAAATTAAGCTGACAGAATAAAGAGTAAGATTTGAGCTTAGTGTTCCAAGTACAGTGTCTCTTCATTCTCCAAGTCAATGCACTTACCTGGTATAATTTAAATCTTTTTAGCTTTAATTGTAGAGCATCTAGATGCTTCATCGCTCTTCGTGCCTAAGATGTGATGTATCGGGCATGACATTTTACAGTATTGCAGCATTCTAAACAGTCTTTGCTCAAGATGAAGTAGTTTTGCCAATGACCTCTTGGCCCTATTTGTAGAGGACATCCTAAGCCCTAATGCTTCAATCTTTTCTTAATTAATATTTTTACTCATTTTCTTTGAGGATATAGTGACCTTCCCAGACCACTTGCTTTCTTGCTTTCTCTGCTGAGAGGATTGCCCTTGCCTTCTGTGGTCCTTGGCTAGTTTTGACTAATTCTCCTGAAGCTTCTTCAGTGGACAGTGTTCTTTACTTTGGGTTTTTAACTTCCTCAGATTTTTCTCTGCTCTGGAGGAAATGCATCTGTATCCAGATGTGTCTCCAAGTTTCAGATGTGATTTTTCGTGTTCTCACAGAGGCTGAAAACATAAAGAGGTATAATACAGTCCTTATCTTTGGTTTCTTAATGTCTGTCTTTCAACACTGCCCTTCCACTTGAGAGACTTCCTGTAAAATTTCTGATCCAAAAATCCTCAGAGCCAACAGCCTGCCCCAGCACCTTGTGAATCGCTTCAGTCTGTTGGCTTTGCAACTCACTGGGTGTTCTTTCTCTAGCCCTGCCTTTAACACAGCCAGCTTTACTTTCAGGATATGGACAGAAGACTGGTCTTGTTGGTATGTATGAAAACAAGCTCTGATTCAGAATGCTCCTCCAGGAGCAGGAATATTTTGGGTGTGTTTTGTTCTTTCCATACAGTTGGTTTTTTATTCACCCTTATCTTTTTCCTGTACTTCTGCTGACCTAAGGGTATTTCAGATGGGACACCTGTGAGATAGTGGGTTCAATGAAACAAGCCTGTGTGGCCTCCTTTCTTCTTATGGCCTTTCTGCTGTGTCCAGAACCTGAATAGTCATTACCAGTAAATATGTTCTCTTCCCTTGCCTGCATGTTTTGGTAATGACAGAGGTGAACTGCTGTTAGAGCTCAAACTTTACTTTGAGAGGTTGCCATAATTTTCCTGAGGGAAGCAAGCAGAAAGGTTAGTGGCTAATTTTTTTTAACAGCTTATAACTCTGTAAGATATGACTGGAATTGTACTCTATCCCTACAAGGTCTTTGTCACTTTTGAACTGAAAGTTCTGTCACAGAATGAGAAAGTATTAAATATTCTGAACAGAGGTTTTCAAGATTCTTTTGTAACAGAATATATGCATTCTGAAGGCAGAGCTTTATGCCAGCAGTCACTATGTTATAGTTTCTCTTCGCATCTTCTCTATAATAGTGATTTTGGTGGGTGCTCGTGTTCTGTGAAAGAGAAGTACAGTTAACATCTCTTCTGAAATGCTAATTCACAGGATATTCCAAAGATCTCCTTGTCTTTGTAGGATATTTTAAAGAAGAATGCCAGTTTAAGTTGGTTTTTACTGTCACAGAAAGGATAGGTGTATTTACAGGTGCTCATCAGGTCCTTTGGCACCATAATTTGTTTGGCTTATATGTTTTACTAAAATGGGGCTGAACCCTGTCAGTGTTGCAATTAAAAGGGAAATCATCTCTGGACAAAAACCAGCCCAAAATTTAGCTTTGAGGTTCTGTTCCACAACAGAGGAGAACGTGGAGTCTAATCACCTTATTGATTTAGATTCAAGTCTGACACTTGTGTGTCAGGGAAACAGTAATGAGAATTCTTAAGGAGGTGGATATCAGCAGCAGAGCCTTGGTTCCCTTCAGTAAAGGTAATCTCTATGTTGACCTTGTTTAACTAAGTCAAACATGATAATAATAATTTCTCATATTATGAAGAATTTCTTTACAGAAAGAGTTGTGAAGCAGTAGAACAGGATGTCCAGGAAAGTGCTTCAGTCACCACTAGAGGAGGCATTTCAAAGACACGTAGATGTGGCACTTAATGATATGGTTTAGTGGTGTACTTCTAGTGGTTGAAATGGATTTTCTTAGAGGTTTTTTCCAACTTAAATAATTCTATGATTCCATTTTAACGGTCCTTGGTATCTCTGTCCTTCAAGACTTCTTTTGAGTCCCTGTTCTCTACAATACAATTCCACCCCATTTTATAAATATTTCCTATGCTTCCTACCTTTTAGAAAGTCTGCAGCCTTGTATTTTAGTGTACTATCTAATGTGATCTACGTTTTTTTTCTTTGTTAATATTCAGTACTAAATTTTATTCACTGGACCAACTGAGATAGTCATTGTGCTTTGGTGACCACTACTATAGCAGTCTCATGGCATTACTTATGCATTTTTATTAGCAATGACTTGCTGTTTGCTTGTCAGTCATTGCCATAAATACATTAAAGATTGAAAAAGAATATTGAATAATAAAAAAGAATATGAAAGGATATTATGTCTGCTTCCCTAGGAAATCTGCACTTTTTATGCTTTACAGTAGAAAGGAATCAAAGCACTGAAAGGCTTCATCAAACATTTTTGGTTTCTAACCTTTTGGCCCTTTATAATCTTCTCTATGGTTGATTAACAGATACCTTTCTTTCACCTTCCAGGTGTAGATAAAGCTTCCTTCTTAAGGCCATCCACTTTTTTGTCAGCATTCTGGTATGATGTGCAGGGCAACGTAAAATGCTCTCCCTTTGCAATTGACCAAGCTCTCTCTCACGTTTCTTTTCTTTGCAAGTCTGATGGCACAGAGGAGAAGATTTCTGGTTAGAAGCTTTAGCTGGCCATGCATGGCCATTTTTAGAGGCTGCAGAGCTGATAACTAGCAAGGTAGGGGAATGTGGATCCTCAATTAGTTGCGCTCATCTGCTGAGAGATGGCTTATTAAATCAGAATTGAGTGTGCTTTTTCAGCTTGTTCTTACTTTCAATCCTTCAATTTCCAATTTTAAAGTGATAGGTTAAATTTCTTACTCATGGTAATGCAATGTAATGCTTGTGTGTTTGGATTCCTCAAAATGGGAAAAGAATGTAGAACAGTACACGCTAATTATTTGAATTTAATTTGGATGTGAGAATCACTCTGCGGGCTTTCTTGGGCCTTCTTCCTCTGTGGACTTTCAGTTTAATTAATTCCTATGAACTCCTAGCCCTGAGATGTTTTTACTAGTAACACTTTTATTAGTATTACATTATTGGCATAAATATATAATAAAATAAAAAAAGTGAGATACTTCATTCTCTCATTTACTTATTGTCTAGGCTGGCAAGTGACATGATTTTTTTTTTTACATGAGTTTCTTATGTAAAAAGAAAATGATTCTGTAGTCAGATATGCAGCATTGTTTATGTTCTTTTACTGTAATGGCTATTTGGATAGCATTCTCAGCAACCACTCTGCATGCTTGTAAAGATTAGTGAGTAATACAGTTCATGGGAAATTTTATGAGCTGAAGTAGATAAGAGTATGAGATGTTTGTCTTCTGGATGTCTGCTTTAACCTCTAAAGTATACAATGTACATCCCAGCTTCATTATGTTTTTCCCTTTTATTCTCATTGTACTTGGTTTTGCATCACAGAACAGAACATTTTCTTTTTCCTTGTATTTATCTTTTCCTTCCCCCAGTCCCCAACTCCATTTCAGCACTGTCCACTTGACATTTTCCAATGTCTTTACCTTTGGAGGCAGTATTCTTGTTATGTTCCTGTATTATTTATACTATTTTTACAGTCAAGAATAAGTTGACGTTCTGTAGACCATTCTCATTACTTAGTTATTCAGTTGATAGGTAAAAATACTTCTTCAGATGAGCATTAAATTTTGTTCTCTTTTCTCTTCTTGATTCTGTTGTTTTTCACGTGTTTTTTCTACCTTAGTCTTCAGTGTACAGTACTTCATGAGGTTTTTCTCATGATCATTTTCCCCCTAGGCTTTTCCCTATTAGTTCTTCTCAGCTTTTTTTTTTTTTCCTTATGTATCTCTTGCTCTAGTTTCTCTTTAAGAGAGAGTATTGGGGTGGTTTTGAGACCCTTCCAGAAATTTGACAAGTGCTTCAACTTAACTTCAGGGGTTTTGGTTGAAGGAGAGAGAGCAATGAAACGAAGCAGAGACTTGATATTACTCTGAAGCTAGTGCTACATAGCTAGTTCAGTATGGTGGTCCTATTACTTGTCAGCTTAATCCATGACGGTTCAAACTCCTAAACTTGAAATGTCTGTAGCTTTCTGTTGGTTTCTTCTAATTACTTGTGATGAACAATGGTTTTTTTTTTAATTCTTATTGTATGTATTTGCTGTAAATGGTAAACAGAGTAGTGATAAATGCAGAGAGTAAATACTGAAATATTTCTTTCAGTCAAATGTCTATTAAGCAACTTGGAATTCAGAGAAACAGTGACGTGGCAATATTATTGTCTTGTCATCACAAATTCTGCTGGGAAGTTTCCACATTAGTTAATGTTATGTTAAACTGAATCCTCCTCCCTCTTGTTTTTCACTCAGGAATGTTTTGATATTGTGATTGTGGAAATATGAGTCAGTTTTTTTTTTTTTTACTATGTTACTCATACTGCTTGAAGGAACTACATAGCCTCTAGCTCAGGAAAAGAAAAAAAATAAAAAAGGGAATTATCATTAGCATCATGAAAAATTCCCAGACTCATAACAAAGTTTAAAAGAAAGTATAAATAAAGACAGACAGAAAGGTATAAAAGTCGACATGAAATTACTGTGTACTAAAAGGTAGATTGTGTATGACTAATGTGTTAACCTTACATGTTATGTGCCAACTCATTTTTTAGGTAAAGAGAGTAAAGTAAATCTTGTATTTGTGGGATTCAGTTAAGCATTTTATAGCATTAGATAAGGATAATGTTTTCATTAAACTGAAGGAGAAGGGGATTTGTGTAAGAAATGCAGGGTGGGAAAGGAAAAGAAAAATAATCAGCAGTATTAAAAGTCAAGCTAGGAGGAAGATTATTAAGTACAGTTCTTCCAGTTTTAGAATCAATCTTTTAAGTTATTTTTGTTTTGTATAAGGTGTTTGCACAAGAAGTAGGATAATGTTCATGAGATGCAGAAGGCATCATTGATACACAGAAAGGTCAAGATAGGCAGGAAGACTTGGGTGATAGAGAGGACTGACATATTAGAAATGCAACGGGACTTTCCAGTCTAAAATGTAAGATTAATAACAGAGGCACTAGTAGTACTAACTGTTGTCACCTGAGGGTTATTCCATTGAAAACCACAGAACAGAAGTGCTATATTATTAAGTATTTGCAAGATAAACTGAGAAGAACTAATGTGGTTGAATTAGTGGAGAGGCAAATGTGATTTTTAAGATGAGTTGAGCAAGATATTTCTGGTATAGATAATAAATATTCCTATTGTACAGAACACTGTTAACCTTTTATCTGGTATATTGTCGACCATTCTTGGCTTTTGTGTTTCAGAACAGAAGCAAGTATGGGGAAGGACTGTGAAGGATGATCAAGACAGTTGGTAGCCTTTTATACAGAAAAGTTCTGATATATTTTAACTTGTTCCCTTTCAAAGCAAAGGCTGATAGGGAGTAGGAAAGCTCACCTTGGAGGATAAACAACAACAACAAAAAAATAAACTATATAAGTTACAGGACAGTATTGACACAAAACAAAATACTGTATGTAAAAGTATAGCCAAGGTGAATAGGAGGAGATTCCTGAGTATCAGCTCAGCTTCTGGATCATCCTCTCAGCAGAAGCAAGTAATCTCATTTGTTTTCTAATAGACCTTAACAGATAAGGAGGATTACATTATGCAGTTGCCTGCAACTCATGGATCTTGACTGCTTAATGTGGGATTTTCTTACATTCTTGCATTGGAAATAGAGAAGGTTTGGGGTTTCTATGTTTTAAAATGAGAAGCATCTTTGTTATGTTTTCTGACTATTCTTTTTAAAAATGAACAGATGCTTTTGAATCTCTTTCTGTTAATATGTTTCCATCACATGGTTTTCTTCAGAATTCTTACACAGTCTGTTAAACATTCTTTTGCTTAGGGATTTTCTCTAACTAGGTCAAAATTGGTTTCATAAATGACCATTGCAAATACTAAATAGAGAAAAAATACTGAATCATTCAGAATTAATTAAATTCATTAAAAGTTTTTAAAGATTTGACTTATAATTTAACACCATCTTTCGAATGAAGAATAATCTGGGACAAGTATACATGAATTTTCTTCTTTTAATTCTCATCTATGCAGCTGGGAAGAGGTCAGCATTCAAATAAGGGATGTCTGTGGCTAAAACTGATACATAGTGTGTGCCTTGCTCACTTTACATTAAAAATTTTTTTGGAGAACGTGAAAGTAATCTAGAAGAGAACAGCCAGATGAGTTCGTCACAGAATCATAGAATGCTTTGGGTTGGAAAGGATCTCAAAGATCATCTTGTTCCAACTCCCTGCTGTGGGCAGAAACACCTTCCACTAGACCAGGTTGCTCTATGCAACTGGTTCCAGTGTCTCAACCACCCTCACAGTAAAGAATTTCTCACCCACTAGCACCCTCAAGTCATTCTTGGCAGAGCTGCTCTCAATGTGTTCGTCCCCCATCCTGTGCTGATACCGAGGGTTTCCCTGATCTGGGTGCAGCACTTTGCACTTGGTCTTGTTAAATCTCATGAGATTCCCATGGACCCATTTCTCAAGGTTGTCTGGGTCCCTCTGGATGGGGTACCCCATCCCTCAGGTGTGACAACTTCCCCACTCAGCTTGGTGTCATGTGCAAATTTGCTGAGGGTGCACTTAATCCCTTTGTCTATGTTATTAACGTGGATGTTAAATAACACTGGTCCCAATGCAGATCCTTGAGGGACACCACTTGTCACTGATGTCCATCAGGACTGAAACACTAACTGCTGCATTCTTGCTGCACTGTCCAAACACTTTCTTATCCGTCTGACAGTCCATCAAATCTGGTTCTCTACAGTCTAGAGAGCTGGATGTTGTGGAGAGTGGCTTGGCAACTAAATCCACTTATTCCCCTCAGGACTCTGTTGCAGCTCATCAGGTCCCAGAAACTTGTTTATATTCAGGTTCCTCAAGTGGCCATAAACCTGACCTTTACTTACAATAGGAGGGACTTTGGCAGTCCTTTGGTTTGAGAGAGATTGCCATTGAAGACTGGCAAAAAAAGTTTGTCAGCCTTCTCTTCACTTGTTGTTACCAGTTTTCCAGCACTGTTTTTCAGCACGGAACACTTTCTTTGACCTTCCTTTTCTGGTTAACATACTTGTATATGCCCTTCTTGTTATTCTTTACATCCCTTGCCAAGTTCAGTTCCAGCTTCACCTTGGCCCTCCTCACCCCATCCCTACACAACTGTGCTTCATCTCTATACTCTTCACAGGTTACCTGTCCTTGTTTCCATGCCTGTCCATTTGCTTCTTTCCCTGTAGTTTGACTAGCAGTTCCCTACTCAGCCACACTGATATCTTGTTTTCCTTGACCAATTTCTTGCTCCTGGGAATTGCTAGCTCTTGTGCTTCATGGAATATTTCACTAAAGATCTGCCAGCTCTGTTCTGCTCTCTTGTCCCAGAGGGCAGTTTCACAGGGGACCTATTGACTATCTCCTTGAGGAGCTGAAATTTTGCTTTCCTAAGGTTCAGGAGCCTAATTTTACTCTTTACTCTGACGCATATCCTTCAGGACTGGAACTACACCAAGGCATGGTCACTATAGCCCAAGCTGCCTCCAGTCTTGATGACTCTGATTAGCTTGCTTGCACTGGTGTCCAACAGATCCAGTACCACATCCCCTCTGGTAGGGCTGTCTATTACTTGGCTCAGTAGTCATAGAGTAGAATCATCAAGATTGGAAGAATCCTTTAAGATCATGAAGTACAATATCAATGCAGCACTGCCACTCTTACGCCACTAAACCACAACATCCAGTGCCAGATCCAGATGCCTCTTAAACACCTCCAGGGATGGGGACTCCGCTACCTCCCTAGGCAACCTATTCCAATACCTCACCACCCTGATCATGAATTTTTTTTTTCCTAACATCCAATCTCAATTGTTCATGTCTCAGCTTAAAGCCATTTCCCCTTCTTGAGTCTAAACTAACCCAGCTCCCTTGGCTGTTCCTCATAAGATACATTTTTTAGACTTTTCATGAGCCTTGTTGTGCTTCACTGGACATGCTCCAGCATCTCAAACTGAGGTACCCTAAACTGAACACAGTACTCAGGGTATGGCCTCACCAATGCTGAGTACAGGGGGGTTCCCTAGTCCTGCTGGCTACACTATTCTTAATACAGATGCCATTGCCCTTCTTGGCCACCTGGAGATTCTGCTGGCTCATATTCAGCCAGCTGTCAACCAGCACTGCCAAGTCCCTTTCTGCTGAACAGCTCCTCCTCTGGCCTGTCATGCTACGTGGGGTAGTTGTGAGTGCAGGACTTGGCACTTTGCCTTATTGAACCTCATGCAGTCATCCTTAGCCCACTAATCATCTGTCTGGGTCTCTCTGCAGAGCCTTCCTACCCTGCAGCAGATCAACAGCCACATCCAACTTAGTGTCATTGGCAAATTTACTGCACTCAATCACTACATCCGGATCATCAGTAGAGAGATTAAACAGAAATTAAACAGGACCAGCCCCAAAACTGTGCCTTGGAGAACGCCACTAGCAACTGGCTGCCAACTGGCTTTAGCTCCATTCACCGCAACTTTCTGGGCCCAGCCATCCAGCCAGGTTTTAACCATCAGAGAGTACCCCCATCCAGGCTGCAAGCAGACAGTTTTTCTAGGAGGATGGTATGGGAAATAGTGTCAAAGGCTTTACTGAAGTCCGGGTACACAACATCCACAGCCTTTCTCTCACCTACTGAGGTGAGTCACTTTGTCATAGAAGGAGATCAGGCTGGTCAAGCAGGGCTTTCCTTTTGTAAATCCATTTTGGCTTGATCCTCTTGTTGTCTTGCATGTGCTATGCAATGTCACCCTGGATGATCTCTTTCAAAACCTTGCCTGGAATTGAGGTTAGGCTGACAGGCCTGTTGGTTCCCCAGATCATCCTTCTGACACTTCTTGTAGATGGATGTTACATTTGCTAATTTCCAGTCAGCTGGAACTCCATTAATTGACCAAAACTGCTTTTAGATTATTGGGAATGGTTTGGCACATTCTTTTACCAGTTCCCCCATTACTCTGGGGTAGATCTCATCTGGACCCATAGTCTTGTGAGTGTTTAATTAGTGTAGCAGGTCGCTAACCACCTCCTCCTCATTTATGAGGGCTTCACTTAGCTCCCCATCACCAACTTCTAGCTCTGGGACCTGAGTATTCTGAGGACAGCTGGTCTTGATATTAAAGACTGAGTCAAAGAAGACATTAAGTATCTCTGCCTTTTCCTCATCCCCTGTCACTACTTTCTGCATGAAATGCTGAAGACCTTCCTTTTGCTGCCAGTGTATTTACAGAAACTTTTTTTGTTGTCCTAAACTACAGCAGCTAAATCAAGTTCTAGTTGGGCTTTGGCCCTTCTAATTTTCTCCCTACATGACTTTGCAACATCCTTATAGTCCTCCCAAGTTACCAGATCCTCTTTCTAGAGGTGATATATTCTCTTTTTCACCCTAAGTTCTCTGTTTAATCAGGTTGGTTAAGAAGTTATCCTCCATGCATTCCAGGAGTCTCCTGGATTGCCTACAGCTCTCTTTGCTACTTTCCCAGCAGATGTCAGGGTGGTTAAAGTCCCCCAGCAGGAGAAGAGCCTATGAGCAAAATCCTTCCTGGAACTGGAGCAACAAGGCTTCATCTGTAGGCTCTGCTTGATCAGGCAGCCTAGCCTGTAGTAGACACAGTTCAAGAATAATGGACTGTAGCTCTCAAAAGGAGTACTTGGAAAAGAGAGCCTCTTTGTTCCCAGGTGTTGTTGTGGATCTGCTGAAAGAACCAGAAGGTTCACTGTGTGAAGACAAAAATGACTATACTGAATGTTTCCTTCTTCAAAACATAGAACTCACATCTGTAAGAAATGCACATGGCTAATGGACTGCTTAGGAAAATAGGATATAGCCAGGGAACAGCTGCACTAAGCAACTTGCTCCCCTAGAGAAATTTCAAATGTTACGGAGAAAAAGTTGTTCACAGCAAATGATCTTTCCTACTCCCCTGCGTAGTATGTGGCTCTCTATCCCTCCACTCACAAAGCTTCCAGCATTTTCCTGATTAAACAGTGCCAGCCAGGCTGCCAGCTTGATTGACTTCATATGAAAAAGGAGCCAGATAGAAAAAGTGAAGAGAATGACCCTTTCAGCAGAGCTGGCATCTGAAGAATGACTTTCCCATACTGTGCTGTAGCTCATATTTTAGTGGCCTTTATCTTGGCCACTAAAATATGGTCCCTGTTCCTCTTCACTTTGCATTATGGAATGGGAATAGGGTAATACTTCCTATAACACTTGTGTAGTGGGGAAGTAATTCCATTTATTTGTTCTGTTGTTCTATTTAGTTGAAGAATATATTGACCATTAGAATTTAGAGAAAACTTCACTGACATTTTAGCATGAGGCTAGATCTTAATGAACTTCCTGGTTTCTGTGAGCTGCATCTTGCACTTGCTTTTTTTCCCTTTCTAAAAAGAAAGTAACAATATTTATCAAAAACATTTATGCCATTGAGGAATCCAGAGAAATGCAGTATGAACACATAATGTATGTACTAATACTTAATTTGTTTTTGTGTGTGTGATTTGATGGCCAAAAAGGAAGAGGCCCCAAGGGCTCCTTAGTATGCAATTAATATTTTGGCTAGAAAAGCAGCAGATTGTTTCAGTATGCTTACATGTTATGACATCATATTCCTGTAAAATTATAATGAACAGAATTTTTGTTTGTCTCTGTGGCAAACCAAAATGAGTTTTCTAATTGTCAACAGACCTTGGTGATTTATTTAATTATAGTGGCGCCCACTTACACCAACTTAGTTGAGGTCTGTCAGCATTTCTGTTATGAACCCCTATTTTTAGGGGTTTATAACTAGTTGTAAATATTTACTCATTGCTGAAACTTGACATCCAAGGTCACATTCATAGAGCAAATACCCTTTTCCAGGTTGACTACTCTAATGGCATTAGCTAAAAAGTAGATTTCTGATGCTGTGAACTGAGAGGGAATAAAGAGAACCTGCTTTCCAGACCTCTTAATTGAAGGATCTTTTCAAGAATCTCAAATGTCCAGAGCAGCCAGATGAAAATGAGCTTGTTTTTATAGGTTATATGTGACTGACTGTGTGTTATCCATTATCACACTTTGTTTTCTTCCAACTGAATGTATCATTTCACATACCATTTTGTTGTCTTCTAGTCTTACAGTCTTCTGTCATTTGACTGTGTTGGTCAGCTTATGTTCTGAGGAGTGTGCCAGTATCATCTGAAAATCTCCTTTACATAAGAATTTTCTCCAAGGAAAATCCTAGCATTTGTAGCTGCCATGTAGAATGCAGGAAAATGCATATATTTTAAATGAAGATAATTTAAAAACTTTCAGAGACTTAATGAGTCCATATGTGAGGCGTTACTGTTTGAAACCCTGACTATTTCAGTTCTGTGGCTGAACAGAGTGACTGGGGACTGAGGAGCATAGGGCTGACGTGTAGATGTTCTTATGATGGAAAATATTGTGCTGATACATTATTGCAGAATAATCACTAAATTCTATACAAATATTCCAAAGGCTGCTAATGCTTTCAGCCCTTTCTAATAACTCACATGTAGTGTACTAGGAAGGTTTGTTAATGACCAGTGGCAGACACAGCATTTTACCTTTGTGTGGGTTTGTTCATTACATGAGTGTGCATCTTCAGGGTGCAAAATCATTCATTATTAAAACTCAGTTTAATTGTCACACTGTACTTTCAGACTATAATGTTATGATTACTTTTGGGGCTTTTGTTAATACAGTCTGTGTCCTCACCACTGAAAAGAGGAGGATGTTTCCTTTGACATGTTCCTTCTTGTAGAGAAGCCAGTAGCCTCACAGATTTTGTTCATTTTCTGAGGATTTCAGGTGTTCCTTTGCACTTTCCTGGCAATGCTCATATTATCAGTGCTGTGTTACAACTCTGCTTGAGGCCAAGGAGAGCAAGAAAAATTTAATCAAAACCATGTAAAAGCTTAATCATTCTGGCAATGCCAAAGAGCTGCATGAGGCTCTAGAGCCACAGGCTGAATATCATTTTTCCTTATTATCACATAAATAGCTCCCTCAACACTCTTTAAAAGAAAAGGTGGGGAGGGGAGAGGAAAAAAGAGAAGGCTTGTTGTGGGATTTGAGTTTATAAAGTGGATTAAGTTCATATGCTTTCTTCCTTTGCATGCAGTGGGGAGAAAGGTAGGTTTAGTAACTCAACAGGAAACAAGAACTTCTGATGGATATTTGATTTTCCCTAAATCTAGGTAGTTGCTAACAGCACTAGCCCATTTCTTTCTGTTTAAAGAGGATTGTGAAGTAATGAGGTGGGACATGCTATCAAGGTGCCTACTGCTTCTGCATGACACACCTTGTCTTGTGCTAGGCAGCAGCCAACATATGCAGCCAGTTCCAGTTCTACATATTCTGGGATGGTGGGAAGATTCCTGGAACTCTTCAAGGAACTTGAGAGTACCTGTTGCTGCAGGGAAAGGAGAACTGCAGGAGGCTGTGGCTTCTAGCAAGCTCTAGCAGCTGTCAGTAAGCTCTGTCAGCTACTCCTGGTGAAAAGCTGCCTTGAGCTTTCCTTCCAGTCATCTGATTAGAGAGGGTCAAGCACACTCTCAGCAAGTGCTGGGGAGGAGCACATATAAGTGCAGGGCCTGGAGCACTGCTCCCAGAGACAGCCAGCAGGCACAGCAGATTGCACAGCAGATGATGCAGATGGGAGTTGGAAACTCTGCCGAAGATGGGGTTGTGCTCAGCAGTGCTAGTGATGCACCACCTGGCACAGTTCCTAGCACCATCTGGAGCAGCTGTCCTGGCACATCAGAGACCTTGAGTCAGAGCTAGCTCCAGAGCTCTGGCTAGGCTGTAGAGATAGTGGTCTTGTCTGCAGGAGGTATGCTGTGTCAGAGGATTTGTGTTACCAAGTCAAGTAGATGCAGGAAGTTGTCAACAAACTGCTGACATCAAATGAGTAGGAAAGAGACCACTTGGATCTTCACTAAGACCTTGCAAGTACAAGAGCATGAATTCCCAGCCATGCCAAAGGAGGAGTAGGGAGAGTCAGTGCTAATTGGGCTGGGAAACTGAGAGGGAGTCCTGTGACAGCAAGAACTGGAAGCTGGTAATTTTTGCCATTGGGACGAAGATTTCTGCTCCATCTGCAAATCTGCAACAATATCAGTGCCAAGTGTTTGAATTCCATTAGGCATGTATGAACTTTGTAAGAGTTTTTCAGAAAGTGTGGTCTGACACTAGAACAGGTCATCCAGACATGTTGTGGAATCTTCATCCTTGGAGACCTCCACAATACCTTGAACAAGGCCTGAACAAGACAGTGTAACTTCAGGTCTTGACCATGTTCTGGATGCTGGTTTGGACCAGATAACCTCCAGAAGCCTTTCCAGCAGGAGTTATTATATAATTTTATGAAAATAGTACATAAGCAAAAGTCTTTCCAGGCCTTAATAATTCTTGATAAGTGTGTTAAACTGTGAACAAGAAAGTGAAATAAATACCCACTTTTTACATGTCATAAAGGCAACTTAGCTAACTCCTCCAAGGCCCTATAGCAAGAGGCATGTTGGAGCCAGTGTTATGCTTGGTTCTTTCCATATAAATGTACTTTTAGAATTAGACACAAAGTTTAGGGACATTGAGGCCAGAGTACTTAGTCACACTTGTGTGGTCCTGAAGTGTGCTGCTCTCTGGTAAACTTTGTATTTTTTTTTTATGGTTGAAATGACTGGGTTACATTTATTAATGAAAATTCAGAAAGTCTTAATATTAAAAAGTTGCCATCCCTGTCCACAGATGAAAGTGGAGAGAGCATACTTTAAAAAGGATCCTTTAAGAGGAATAAGGAAAATATAGTACTGTGTTTGATTGAATCTAGGTTGAGTCATCTAGTTTTGTTGTGATGGACCTTACTTTTGTCCATGCTTTTGGAATCCTGGGCTTTCTTACATTGCTGTAAAATATGAACAAGTTATTTGTCAAGTGAGAATCCATTTCTGCTAGGTACATTCTCTGTCATCTGACTTTGTTGTTCCATAGAGCTGAGCTATGATGACAGGTTTCATATGAACAACCTCAGAATCCTTCTTCCTCCATACCACTTGTATGTGAGACAGGAGTTGTCTCCCAGGCAGGGCTTCCACTGGAGTTTTTGATTCTCCTTAGGTTTCATCTTCTCAAAACTCAAACCAAGAAGAGAGCAGAGCTAGACTGTTGGGCTGATAATTAGTAGAGCTTGTTGCAGAGCTCCACAAATGTAGGTGAAGAGCTGGTTTGCACATAGGAGCTGTCAGAGTTACCCACTGCCTTGCTGAGGAACAGTCCATGTATTTGAGTCCTGGGTCTTATTCTGGGAGAAACCATAATGTTTTATCCCCCAATACTACTCTATTTTACATAAAATGGATGGGTAAAATTCCTAACTTGTATTGTTGTTTTCTTTTCATGACTTCCTTCCAGGTATCACTGCCCAGTGCCTAAAATTTTCTATGTCCAGTTAACTGTTGGCAACAGTGAGTTTTTTGGTGAAGGAAAGACTCGTCAAGCTGCTAGACATAATGCTGCAATGAAGGCCCTTCAAGCTCTTCAGAATGAGCCTATTCCAGAAAAATTACCTCAGGTCTGTGCTTCAGGAAACTTTTTCTTTTAAATAACTTGCTTTTTCACTGCTATGTCTTTAAGTGGCATATATTGCTGCTTAAAAATTAAAATGTTGTGTCATATTTTAAAAAGTATTGAACAGAAAAATTATTCTCAGAATAATCTTTCTAAATTGAAAGCAAAAATACAATAACGTTTCCCAGTCAAAGAAGCCAAGTACTTGCAAGACCTCTGGGAGCAGCTGAAGACCACTTGGGATACTGTAGGTTTTCAACAGCAGGTGTGTGTTTGTAGGAGACTAAATTGAATCCTCAATCAGGTAAATCTCTGTAGCTTGGTTATGCTGAGGTTAAGGGACACTGCTTGCAGGTTAGTAGTGAAAAACACCTCTGCCACTACATGGGTTAGAGCTGTAGGTGACTGGAGAAGGCTGGAGGTAACACTTCGCCAAGATCTTGATGGAAGGAACACAAAGTTTTGTGCTGTGTAGAGCTGAGTGTAGCTCTGCAGAGAGCTGGAGGCTGGTTGAAATAGAGTTTAAGAGCTTCATGGTGCCAAGGCTCAGGCTCCTTCCTGCTGCTGCCCGTGAGAAGTGCACGCAGGGCACCATGCAGTGGTGGGGTGTGCTTTCACCATAGGACATGGTCCAGCTTAGTAAAACTGTATTTCCTTCAGCAAAACTGACCAGCTTGGTTATCTGTGGAAGATGATTGATTCATCGCTCCTCAAACATCAGGCACGGATCAGAGCCAGTACACTTCGTACTCGGCTGGCCTCAATTACATTATGAGGTTGAGCTTCTTTCTTCCCTAGTCACTGACAGTGTGCTCCTGAGGGAGCAAGGGCAGACCTGCTGGTACCCATCTAGTAAACCCATTAGTAACTCAGTGAACTTGACTGGAATGGGATCCATGGAATATAGCACAGTAGTTACGTAGGTCTATCTTCTGGCCTTCATGGCCATCCTTAATGCAGCCTTCTGTGTATTCTTCTTCCACTCCAAGCTATCATTTTTTCCTTTTATTAGGAAAACTTGATTAAGGATAAAATCTTTTATCCACATTAAACCACTGAAAGGGAGTATTGCCATCTTAATACCTAATTGGGCATATATGTAGAAGAGCATAAGGTGAGCAGAAGCAAGAAGCAATCAGCCAACAGGGCAGGGCTTCTGCTGAATGTACTTTCACAAAGAGCTATTGTGTGTCTGCCAAAGCACCTCTGCTGTCTCATAGATGTGAGGCTAAGAAAGGCCAAATTAAAGTGTCAGTTGTGGGAATGAGGATCAAATTTAAATCCAAAGTGTCTGAGACACTCCTGAACATATTTTATCTTCCTAAGGTTTGAAACTTTATTGTTCAGTACTAATGTCTAAGCCTTGATCCTCCCTTTCTGCACTCGCTGTTAGGTTCTCTACTATGTTTAGTGAAAAAATATGCAGGGAGTTAAATTGTAGGGGCAGAAGGGACAATGAGGGATTTTCTGGACAGATGTGTTTGTATTGATCATGAAAATTTAAGCTATAGTTTCTAGCTTAAACTATACATATCTGATTAAGCTAGAGTACAGCTAGAAAACCTAAACATTCTTGACTTGGCAGTCCAGTGGGCATTATATTATTTTATGTGAATGATGCCAGGGTTTGATTATTCTCCATTTCAAAGATAACTTGTGAGGTATTTATTTTAGAATTCATTTAGCTTCATTTTCTATTTAATTGGTATTGTCTTATGTTTGCTAAATGTAACCATCAGATACCAAAATTCTCTCCCTCATATACATCTAGAGATTATTCTTAAGTATTTTTGAATCTTTTTATAGAGCTGATTGTTTTAATAGTGTCTCAGTGCAAAGTTGTTTTTCTAATCAGTAGTTCATTCTTTGGGCTTTTTTTTTGCCAGCTTTTTAGATTATCAGTGTCCTTTATAAAGCACAAACTTAAATGAATACAATATAAAGTAATATTCTCATTAAGGTTTTTACAGAATAATAGTATCCCATTCTTTATATCCCCACATTTTTTTACTTTTAAATATTGTCCTTTTGACTCTGCTGATCTTTCTCAGTGAACCTAATCAATGCTTTGCCTGTCCTGTAAGTAATGATCTACATTCTTTATTTCAGTAGTACTTTAATTTCATTATATGAAATGTGCTAGAGGTCCTACATAATTTTATTTTAACTACCCTTGTTACTGTTTTGCACAGCACCTTTTTTCTTTTCCTGGAGGTTCTATAAACTTTATAATATTTTTGTTTTGTATTTAGCTCCAGATCAATATCAGGCATGTAAATGGCTATTTCAGAATCAAAATTTTGCAACAGTTTCGTGAGATAAAAGGTGTTCCCTGTCTGCATGCTGTAGCTGAATGCTGGATTTTTGGCTCTGTGTTGTCTTAAAGATTAATATATTAAGAGTTAAAAAAGGTAGATAAAAGATTGATCAATTTCACTGTAATGTGAAGAACCTAGTGCTTTTTAAATGTTGTTTTAGAACTGTGGTATCTGGATTTTGTAGCTATGCTGGTGGTTGAAGATTTAGATCAGACTTTGTTATGTAAGATGGGAGCTCTGCAGGAATCCACCTAATTCAGCCCAAATGTCTTTGATGTTTACCTCCACTAATAAAAAATTAGGAGCCTGGCCAAGGTCACATGGTTGTTGAGAGATCCCAGTTTGAAGTATTTCAGAGCTTTGCAGTTTGAAAGTAGCTGGAAGTGAAGCCTCTGAGAACTAAGAAAATGTGGCCTGGGGGACAAACACCAAAGGCAGAATTTGCAAAACGCAAAACTCTGACTGGTCCTGGTGCTGATGGTTGTGTGAGAAAATTTAGATTTACCTGAAGAGTAAAGCAAAGCTGAATTTTGGGCAGAATAATGTTTCATGTGCCTTTTGTTTTTTATCTCTTTGCCTCTCTGTTTGTTATGTTCCTATGGATAAATAAATAATGTTCTGTGTTGAGCAAGCTGTTCTCTGTCACTACCTTTTCACACTGGTCATAACTCCCAGAGGGAAGTTGATGGAGGGGCCATTAACCAGCTGGACCTGCTGAGGACACCTGTAACCTGGTGACCCAGTCAGAGTGGGGGTGATTGACTGAATTTCTTCTGTGAGAAGTACAGGCTTCTGTACTTTCCAACAAGTACAGATTTTGTCCTTGCTTAGAAGGGGGAACCACAGAGAGCCTGCGAAACAGGTCAAAGGATCTGTTTGATCCTCATGTCTGACACAAGTGTGTACTCAGACAATTGTTATCCATGACATTAATAAGACTAACATCCATAGACATTATTTTGCTGGTTATAATTAATTTATAAATTAAGGTGTATGTGTTCCTTTGTTATGAAGCATAAGCACAGTATATATGGCTTCAGTCAGCAGATATCTGATGAGGGTGCTGAGATGGATGTGCAAATGCTGATTTACAGCCTGACAGGAGACTTCAAAAATCTTTGAGAAATTGGGGGGAGAAGGATATTATATTCTGTTGCTCTTCTAAGCATTGTAGTATCATTATGTATGCATCATTTTCAGAATGGAGAAACAGGAAAAGAATCAGAAGAAGATAAAGATGCAAACAAATCTGAGATCAGCGTAGTGTTTGAAATTGCTTTGAAGCGCAATATACCTGTCACTTTTGAGGTATGTGTTACATTTTTGTCCATATTATATATTTATCTTGCTAAGAAAGTATTAAAAAAAGGTACCACTAAAACTCAACACAGATAATATTCATATATTATAAATATGAATTTCATATTAATGGAAATTATACAAAAAAAATGTCAGTGTATCAGAGTGACAATGACTTTTTACTGGTAAAATAGATGTTCTTTCAGAACTTTTAGAGATCTAATATTTGGTTGCAAACACTTGGATGGCAGAAAGACAGTTAAACCATCTTCTGTACAGAGCTGTGGGATTAGAATCAGTAGCCACACTCAATCTGATTTGAAATAATCTTCAAAAGAGTTAGCCAGAGTCTTTGCTTTACCTGTTGGCATTCATCCGCGAGAAAAGTTCCAATTGAAACATTTCACCTTCAGTGTGCTGTCTTCAGAAAGTCACGAGTATCTTCCACTCTGATTCTGTTTCACTTATCAATTTCTACTTAAGCTTTCACGTTTGTTTGTTTCATATGATTTTATCTATGAACCCACTTCTGACACCTTTGTTTACCTGAAGTAATAAAGAGCATTTGGAATAGCTCCAGTGCTATCAATGAAGCAGCTATGGGAGAATGAGTGATACTAACAGGAATTTTTTTCCGATGAGAAAGTTCTTACAAAACCTTGTAAAAATCTAACATTGTTGTGGTAGGAAGCACCAGATTTTCAAGCTGTTGTGTTTTGTTTTTTTTTTTAATGCAGAAAATGCTAATGTAAGTGGCCTTTTATTATTTTATTTTTCTGCATTTTGTTTTACATTTAAACTAAGTCTGCATGAAAGACGTGGATAGTGCTTATACTGGTGATGGTTTTTTTCTCCAGTGCTTTTTCCTTTTGAAGTATAGGCATGTATTTGCATGTGAAAAGAATCAAAACCCCTAAGCTGTGGCATGCCTTGCAGTGTGCTGTATGCAGTTTACTGACATGTTTGGCCCATGTCCCTGAATTGGCCTTCAGATAAGCTATTTGGATCTTCTTAGAAATCTGAGAAATCTCTCAGAAGGTAGGTAAGAAAGACAAAGAATATTGTTCATGACTAAGGAATTCCTCAGTATAGCAGAGGCATATATGCTTCATATATGTGGTCTATGTGATATGGACTAATTAGAAAGTTAAGAGAATGTAAAATCTAGAGGATAAAACTGGGCTGTCTGGGGCTGTTGGTGTATCAGTTTGCCACTACATGCCAATCACCTACCTCTTAGCTAAGAGCAGATGTAATGGAAACACATGCTTGTGTTTCAGAAAGGAAGCTCATAATTAATGTCTCAGTTTTCAAACATTTTTTTCTACCTTAAACATTTAAAAATATTTGGAATAGCTCTGTATCAATCAATGCACTAAAATGTAAGGAGATGAATGGTCACTGGTCACAGAGGAGCTTGGAAGTTGTAAAGAAAAGAGGACTAGTGCTTTGAATGTCTTCTTCACTCCTGTTTGAGCTTATTTAAGGGAGAGCATTTGGTAAGGAGAGAGTGAAGGCAGAAATGCTTTGTAAGGAAAAATCTAATGTGTCACTTGCCAAAGAATGTTAGCAACATTGAAAAAAGAGAGTTTCTTGCTCTCCTGACAGGTTTTGTGTTATTTCCTGCCTTTAAATCTAAATATAGGTGACATTCTCAAATAGAGTTTTGATTGAATTTGGTTCTGGCTTACTTTTCAATAAAACTGCTAAGCAATTATGGATAATCCCCAGGATCTGATGTTTCTAATAGGATTTTATTCACTAATGGTCTTCTGTTATTCCAGGCAGGCATCAAAGCTTTTTCTAGCTTTTGTTTTGTGTGTGGTAGCTATAAAATGATCTGCCTTTTCTTCATCTGACAAAGCTTTAGCCAATGTTCCAACAGTGCTGGGTTATGCAACAAAGTAATGATCATAAATATATGTTAAGTTCTATGTAAACGTGTCCTCAGAATTTCATGTGGGGTGAGCAGTCCTGTTTCATGTAATGTGGGTAGTTTTAATTGTCTAGGAACTTTTGGATGATTTTTAAAAACTTTCTCTCTACTACTTTGTTAAATAAAAACGTTCAGTTGTAACGGAACAGGCTTTACTCCATACTTATTAGTGGTGCACTCTTAGATAACTTTGATTCATCAGCTTTTAAGTCAAAATGCAAGTGCTCTAAGGCATTTGTGGAGTTCCCAATGAGCAGTTTTTAAGGATGACTATGAAAATGATTGCTGTAGGAATTGTTAGAGTAGCTGTAGAATGGTCAGTTCACTTCTTATTCCTGCCTTGACAGTAGGCTAAAATCTTGGTTTTTTCTTTTTTTTTCAATAGATATGTTTTTTATTCCTTATTTGTCAGTAAGGAATAGATGAGCCTAGAAGACATAACTGATGTCAACAGCTTCAGCTATTAAAACACATTGGGGTGTTTCAGATTGCCATTTTATTTTCAATATTTTTCTTTGGATTGCATTGTTATTTCCTTAGAATAGCAAATATAATAATTTTTTTCATTCTCAGTATCAGCAGTGAAGACATAGAGTGCCTGAATAGGCAAATTTTCTGCCCCTCCATCCGTGTCATGTTCTGCTGGAAAGTGTCCTTATGTCTCAGTCTTATCACAGTGCGACAGAGGTTCTGCATTTTGAACCAGGGACAGGCCAAA
The DNA here is from genome assembly GCA_013397155.1 of Irena cyanogastra. NCBI lineage: Eukaryota > Metazoa > Chordata > Aves > Passeriformes > Irenidae > Irena > Irena cyanogastra. Next base: position 1,985,212 of record VWZV01005697.1, on the reverse strand, counting down.
TTGCAGACTCTGGGGGAGTAGTTCTCAGCAGGAAGTTTCACACCTATCTGGCTTCTGCTGTCCTGGGGATTAAGGCTTTGGATGACTGACTGATGAGTAACTCTCAGTTGGGTTTTGCAGAATGGTCACCCTTCTCACTGCAGTTTTACACTTTGACATTCAGACTCTTCATTTTTTTTCCCTTTGTAACTGGGAAAATCTGGTGTATCTGCCTGCACAAGCTCCTGGAAATACATTGATATTTTAAAATCTTATAAATAACCATGTATTCATAGATGTTGGTAACATGGCTTTTTTGATCTGTTTTTTGTCTCTTCCAGTTTTGGGGAGGGGGTTTAATGTCCATTTAATCTTGTCCTAATCTTTTGAATTTTCTACCTGGCATCTCATTAATAATTAAAGCAGTGTTACTCTTTCACTGTAATCATACTTCTGTTTTTCATTTGTCAGCATGATTCATTAAGTTGAGCCAAATTCATTCTTGATGTAACTTGACCTTAGATGTATTTTGGCCCCATATGTTTTCTCTTGCTGTAATTATTCTTAAAATCCATGGAACAAAAAAAGAAAAGTGTATTGAACTGCCACCCTTAATCAAATTCTCAGCTTTAAATTAGCCATGATTAGGTGCACAGGTCGTATCTTTCAACTGAGGAAATAGTTTAATGTCCTGATGTGTATAGTGTTCTTCGATAGCAAGGGCTGAATTTCTTTTTAGTGTTTTCTGTCCCAAGGCTTGTAGCACAACTGTTTGAAATCATATCGAGTAAAAGGGTCTGAAATCTGGGGTTAACCAAAAATATTGTTAGGTAAATATTTTTTTGCTTAATTACCAAATTTAGATGTTTAGCTTGTTCCAGATCCCATCTGAATCCTATGGGGTTCATTTCATTGACAACACAGACTTTTTTCCATTTACACACTAACAAAGGTACAGTTTTTAATGTTTTCCAGTCAATTATTTACCTTGTGTCACATACTTAAAATTTAAAAGATGAAAAACACACCAGAATGCATTAGTTTTATATTAAGAAATATGGTTTTGTGTATATGAAAGTAAAATCTAGTTTTGTGTTAACATTCTTTCTCTCATATATATATATGTGTGCTTTTATATAAATATGAGAAAACTTATATAAACTAATATTTTAGGAACTCAGCAATTATATTTCTTAACCAAGTTCTTTTTTCCTTTCTCATCTGGTCAGTATAGACATTCTTGTATATTTTATTAATGCATTGTATTGCACGTAAAGACAAACACTTATGTAACAGTATTAGTAGAACCACAGAAAGATAAAGGATCTTAGTAAGATTAATTTAGCAATGTTTTACGGCAAGCATGCTGTAATACTTGGATAACTAAGTACAGGGATGGTTTGAGATGCTGTAAAACAGAGCGGGAAGTGCTGCAGTGCCATGAAGGTGCTCAGCACGCACACAACGCCCGGCTGTGTCTGAGAGCAGGAGATCCTGACACTGGGCTCATCCCAGCTCCAGTGCAGGCACTGCAGCATCCTGGGGCTCAGCAGGGCTCAGTGCATTGGAAGCACTGTTGCCTTCTTATATGGTCAAACATTACTGGGCAACTTTCAAGTGAGACAGTGTTGAAAACACTTCTGAAATTAATACCTGGAACCTTAGAGTGGGAACACTCCTGGACTATGACAGAAAAATCCCATTCTGGCAGTGATGTCATCTTATTCTGGGAAAATGGAACAAAGTTATCTTTTAATTTTAATTTTGTGTCTTTTTATTGATATATGCTGTGGTAATTGTATTTGCTGGGTGAAGTTGCCACAAAAGAGAACTTAAAAAGAAATACAAGCCTAAGGAGACCTCATTACAGTGCAACAGCAGAACTAAATAATGCAAGGGACATGACCTTGATAAAAAGAACTTTAATACAAAACATGTTGTAATAATGCTAAGATTGAAGGTTTGAGCACATTAAAACTATGGTTATTACACCAAGAAGGCCCTGGCACCTTTACCCCTGGTACTATTCCCTTTCCCCTCCCTCTTCAATCTAAAGAGACATTACTCTTCTTCAACAAATGGTTTGATATAATTCCATCAAATGAAAAAATAATTTATATTCATATTGATTTTGAAGATATTATAAAGAGATTCCTGTCAGATACTCTAATGTCTCCTTATACATTTTACATATAACAAAGATTAAATTAGGTAGCTGCTTCCGCCCATCAAACAAAATAACTGAACCTTTTCCCAAATGAGGTCTCTTAATTCTTGATAGACATTGTCCAGACCAGTAAATGGTGTGTGCATACATGAAGAGATGGATGGCTCTCCTAGCACTTGCAGTGTTCTGATTTGTAGGTGAATATATTCTAGCATCAGCCTTCTAAAAGGAGATGTGTGTGTGTACGTGTGTGTGTGTGTGTGTGTGTGTGTGCAAAAATGAAGACAGAAAAACAATTAAAGGAAGGTACAACATTCAGAACTTAATTTCTTTTCATATTACTATAACTTGTTGTAGTGAAGTACTTTAAATGGGTTTTCTTATTGTCATACTAAATGTATTTGGAAGGGAATGAATAAATTATTTTTTTCAGAAATGATTGGCTTTTGTGTGGGTATGGTAACTCTTCTGGTAATTCTTTTCCGTACTGTTGGGAGGGACAGCTGAGAGTCATGGGAGCAAGAATGTGTCAGAGCCTTTCAAATGTATGGGATATTGCTCTGAGCTCTGTGAGCTCTGAGCTATTGAGACTGAAATTTGGGACTATGAACATCCAATGGTTTAATGATAATAGAAAAAATATTACGAACAGGTCAAGGTAATGCCAAATTAATACAGTTTTGAATATGTTTTGTATAAAGAAATAGTCAAAGCCTGGTAGACCTTCATGGATTTAATTGCTTTAGTGTGTGAAGCACCTTGCAAAGAAAAAAACCCATCAGCCTTGGTTTTAGTATGCATAATTGTTGTATATTGTGTTATTCTAAAAATAAAAATGTAGGTCTACTCTTATTTTCTGTGAAATGCTGAATATGGTGGTTAGATTTGCTTTATCTAACTAGTCTTAATTTTCTGTCCTCAAACCTTGTACCAGTCATTAATATGTATCAGTGATTCATACTTGTCCAAGTTCTGTGAAAACCCATCTAATGCCTTCAGTTAGCAGGAAAACTGGATTAGTAATAAGTTCATCACAGAGATAAGAAACATTAAGTTATCTTCTTGTAGGGTGCTTTGACTCAGTGTTACTTTCTCCTAAAAGGTAATTAAAGAAAGTGGACCTCCTCACATGAAGAGCTTTGTTACACGAGTTACAGTAGGAGAATTCACTGCAGAAGGAGAAGGCAACAGTAAGAAACTCTCAAAGAAACGTGCTGCAATGGCTGTCCTACAAGAACTTAAGAAACTTCCTCCTCTTCCTGTGATTGAAAAGCCAAAACTTTACTTTAAAAAGCGTCCAAAAACAATATTGAAGGTATGTGTCCACCTTTGACACAATTAAGAATGTTTGCTCAGAAAGTAACAGTCAGATTTAAAATCAAGAAAGGCTTATTTGTCATTTCCTGTCAATATTGTTACAGTTGCTTGTTACTGTCAATACTGTTACTTGTTTGCCTGCGTTAATATGCCTGTGTTTTTTTTAAATCCTGAGAATGCTGTGGGATTCTCAAACAGAATGGCTTGTAAATAGCTCAGGTCACTGAGGTCTTCAAGGGTTTGGTTCAAGCCTAGTGGAGGATCAAGCCCTCCAAGCAGCTCTGTCCAGCCATGTGTAGTTTTAGCATCATCTCCTCAGAGAATCCCTTCTAGCATATCTAGTGGTTCTCTCCCTGGGCTCTCTCCCCTCTCCAGTTTGAAGAGGGAGAGAGACACATGAAAAAGTAGATTAATGGACATTAAAAAGTAAATTAACACTTTAGTGTTTCAGTACTTCACTAAAAGTTTGACCATTAGAAATCTGTATGCTGAGGATACAAAGTGCAGAGTTCTGAAAGAGCAGCCACCAGAAGACCACTTTAAAATAAGCAAATACTTTGGAGAGTGCAAAACTGGATTTGGAAAAAGTATGAAACACTTCTTTGTCACCTTCCTCTTTTCATTTGCCTTTAGTACAGAATAAGTGATTTTTCAGGAAAACCTGGATTAATTAGATACCTATCTCTTATCCTGGGGATCTAATTCTCAGAAACTTACATGAAAAAATGGGCAGGAAAATTATTTAATGGAAAACCATCAGCATTAATGCAGCTTTAAAGCTGGAAGATTGGAAAACTCTTTTGGCTTTGGCTTTCACCAAACATCTTGGAAAGCTTTTCTCAAGAAAGACGCTAAGGGTATAATAATAAAAAAATCCCTTATATTACCATATACCATTTGCCATTATGAACTTAAATTTAATTATACACAGTTGGCCTTGTTAGAAAGAGACATTAGTTGTCAAAATAAGCTGAATATGTAGATGGTTTTTGTTTTTTGAATATCCAAACTTCTGAAATGCTTTCAATGTGCCCATTTCTTTCAATTTAACTTGCATGTGTTTTGAGCATCAAAAAAAGTGGCAACAATAACTTCTTTTTATTTGTATGTATATTTATGAGGCTGTATCTTATGGCTAGCTCTTTATTTAGCCTGTTCTGCATTTTGTCTCTGCCTGGCTTCTTGCCCACACAGCTGCCCTTGTGTATGACATTGTCTTAGCTCTTTCACCTACATCTTCTCTAACTGCTTCAGCAGTTACACTATGCTGCACAGCTTTCTAAATATAATATCCCTCTCTGGTCTTTGCCTTCAGTTGCTGATCATTTCTTCAGGTTCCTGAACACTTGTTTGTTATTTGAGAAGCTCAAGCAAGCATGAGTGCTCATCTTCTCTTAGCCTGCAAATGGTTTCATAAAAGGGAAATAGCTTCATAACATAAAAACAATTCTACATTCAAATGCTATTTACATTTGCAAGTGCATTCTTTGTGTTATCCTATATAAATCAGTTAAGTACGACTTTAGATAAATTTTTGTGGGTCTTAATTTCTTCTTAAAGTCTACAAACAAATATTTTCATAGCTATGTGCTTTGAAAGAGCATTTTCTGTGTGAGCAATAATTCATTAAAAGAATTTCAGAGCTAGAGAGTTTTCAAGGACTGTAGTTTTTCCCCCATCTGTGTAATGTTGGACAGACCACTTTGTCAGTCTTTTTGTTTCCCCAGCATGAGATCAATTTCCCCACCAACCATAGTTTTTGACATGTTATTGTGAGGATTATTGCCTTTAAGCATTTGAAATACTTTATGGGTGGTTCACATAAGCAACAATTCTAGCCATTCACTTCACAGAAGTATTTTGAGGGTATATTCATACGACACACAGAGTAAACCCTCTGCACCTTTAGTTGCAAGTTGCACTGTAGGATGGAAGGCCTGGAGTGCTGAGAAGGAAAGCAGGAAGGCTGAAAGAGGAAGCATCCTTATGTATGGCAAATGGTTTTTGTCCCTGTGTAAATCCCACCTCTTCTCAGTGTAGGGCAAATTCCAGCATTGTGGCAAGCTATTTTAAAGGGTTAGGGGGAAGGGCCCTAGAAACAGGGCAATAAGATATAACTGACTAATGAATCTGCTAATTTTCATCCATCCTTAGGAGGACCTGCATAGATAGGAGAGGGTTTTCATAGCTTGCAGATGCAAGGTATGCATACTACCTGCAGCAATGGCAGACAATTTCTTTCCACAGCTTTGAGCCTGAGGATTCTTATCTTTTGTCTCATGATCAGAAAATGGAAAGCAAGTTACTTCTTATTCTCTCAAAGGGAGTATTACAGAAGAGAGAATCCTAGTAAGTGTTTATTGAAGCAGTGTAGTAGTTATAGGGGTATATACTGAAATAATGGTTCTTTCCTTTACACCTGGTTTAGACTGGACCAGAATATGGTCAAGGAATGAATCCCATCAGTCGTTTGGCTCAGATCCAACAGGCCAAAAAGGAGAAGGAGCCAGAGTATGTTCTTCTTTCAGAGAGAGGAATGCCTCGCCGTCGAGAATTTGTTATGCAGGTATCATTTGTGTCATGTTAGAGATAATGGCCTTGCTAAGTGTTTTGTTCAAACTCAAGCAAAATGGTGGCGTAATATGAAGTGGATCTCCTTCTGTTTAGCTTTTGGCCTTGCTGTCAGATATACAGGAATAGCGTGAAATACAGTATCAGCCCATCTAAATACAGAAAGCCCAACTGAACTTTCTTCTTTCTCTTAGTGAAACAAATGGCAATTGAATTATGTGCCCTCTAGATGCTTTTCATGTGTTTTGCATTATTTTATACTTTTATTTTTATTTCACCTGATTGTTATTGTCTTTATCCCTGATGGTTCATGATTTATTTACTTTTACTTGTCTTTTTGAAAAAAAAAATATAATTGGGCTGATGTTGATCCAGGATTCCAGCAATACCTAGTATTCTGAAATATGGGTATTAATATCTCCATGTTAGCAGGCATTTTGGCTTTAAAAAATAGCGTAAATTTTTTCAGATTTCCAATTTCTTTGTGACTTTGTTTATCTCTGAAATACAACAAAAAAAACCAACCACATATTTTAGATTGTCCTCTGACTGGACCAAATACTGAAACAGTAGATCATTAAAATTCCTTTCAAATTTAAATTAAGAACATGTACAAAAATTTGGTATAACTGTGATATTTTGTTAGATAGCACAACAGCATGTTGAGAAAGATTAGAAACAGGAAAGGATTCTGTATTCTTGTGTTTTCACTCAAGGGTAATTTTGTGCCGGAACAACTCGGAACAGCATACCTCAGCGTGTTTTGACTTGTTGTCTACCAAGCACACCAAAATGTCACTTCTGATCACAAGCAAAATTTATGATGTTCCAGCACCTCCTTCTCCAGAAAATTAGTTATGTTTTCACTTAAGCCTCTAAGTTCCTCCTTCATGTCTTTGAAGATAAGCTAGCGATCTTAATTTTCTTGGACCTGAGTGGTCTTTATTCATGATTTATTATTTTTCTCTCTGACGGAAAAGAAAGTGTTGTGTTCTTTTATTGCAGAATCCTTTTTTGAATATAAACTTGGATTTCTAACATTTTATGAGACCTGAAAGTATTTGAAAAAGAGTGATCCTGTCACAGAAAATCTCATTTCCCATGCTTAGACCCCATGGGACTGTCCGCAGTTGGTAGTGGCTGTGTGAGGTCCCAGAAGAACAGTGTAACACAGCCCAGTATTAGAAAGATGGGCTGGAATTTTCTGTTGGAGGAGTGTCAATAATAGCAAAGTCTTTGGTTTGTATAAAAAAAAGGTATCTTAAAAGCAGTGAATGTGTAGAAGTTTCCTGTATCTAAGAAGGTTTGTGAAAGAAAGAATTAAAGAAACTCCATAGAGCAATTGCTTTGTTACAAATACCTTTAAACTCCATTTTCACCCTTTTGTAATATCTTCACACTAAAATTGTTCTGCTATTTATCCCACCTTCAGGAAGTCTCAGTGGATTCATTACAACATGCAAAAAACCTTATCAGAATAAAATACCTTTGTATAAACTACTTAAACCATGTTTTCATTTAATTTAATTGAATGTGGAAGTAAAATATCCAGAGATAATATGTTCATTTTTATCTGTCACACAAAGAGCAAGTTTAGATGTGATGAAATGGATCCAATTACTTGTCCTGGCTACTAGATAAACAGAAGAAAACCTCTGATGACATTAGTTGGTGTTCTGTTCCCAAAGTTAATTTCAGAAAGCTCTTTCTCTTTGTAGTCAGGCCTTTAATCCTTGATAGAGGTTATAATAATAGCTAAACCAGTTTTACAGGTCTGAGAAACAGCAACACATTGATTTATTGTGAGCTATGTTATAAATTATCTTTTTGTCTTGTCCCATTAAAGTCCCTCAATTTTATTGCATATAAACTTGTAGCAGATTGGCTGTTTTCTAATTGTTATTGTGAACTGCATAGAAGATAAGGTTTCTATTTCAAGATTATTAAAATTTTTGGCTTAGGTAGACAAATCTTTTTGCTTAATGATGTATGTATATATATATATGTACTTTGAAGGGATATTCATGATTATTATTTATTTACATCCTCTTCTTAATATTTACAATTAAAAAGTATTTGAGCAAAGAATAATTTAAACTTTTATGGAAAATACATATATGATAAATTAAGGAAAGTGAAGAATTATTGAATCATATAAACTACTAACTATCATTTATTCTTTATTTAGCATTTGTATGCCTTTACAATTTTTTTAAAGCTTCTTCTGAACTGTTTCTGGTCTTTGACTTCTGGGTTTGTTTTTTTTTTGTTATTCAGATCACCTTGTTGATTTTATTTTTTTTATTTTATTTTTATTTCCTTTTTTTGACATGGTTTCGAAGCTGTGCACTATTTTAAGACACAGTTTGGCAAATAGAAGGGCTTAATGGATGGAGCAAAATACACCCATCAAAGAGCTATGAATGGATAGCAGTGAGAGTGCTCATGTCACAAACCAGACACATACAGCTCCAAGAGTTTTATGCATGGTACCAAAGCCAAGGATTAAGTTGGAACCACACATTTTGTGGATATCCATTGCCTACAGTTTGTCCTTATTTTGCGTTTTTAATTTCTCTTCGTGTTATGGAAGGCATCATGTTTTTCAGAAACCCTTTGTACTGTACAGATCACAGGTCCACTGAGGAGTCTTCTTTGCAAGGCCCGTTTGGATCAAAGCTTGGCAGGTGTAAGCAGTTCCAGCCCCTGTGTTCCTTGCAGTGCAACAAAGTGGGAGGAATGCAAATACGGTTTTCATCCTTCTTTAGAAACCACTCTCCTTAAATCTCAAGTCTTTTTGTCTCTCCACTGTTCTGCATACTGTCCTGATGATGCTGGGGAGCTGCTGCAGGCAACACTCCTTCCTACAAGAAAGAGGAAGTACAGACCCTGGGGCGATTAACAGAGTGGAGGAGAGGTTCATGAGGGAGAATGGGGGGACACAGAGGCTGGTGGAAGAGAGAGGCAATTATGTGACCAGCAATTATGAGATGCAGAAAAAGGTAGCTCTTGGGTATGAGTTTGGTGATCTAAAAAATCTAAACAAGCCCTTCTAAGTGAATACTGTGATCCCTTTTTGCACTACTGTAGCTTTTTCAAGATTGCATCTTCATCAAAAGAGCTGACAGCTGTTGATAGATCAGCAAGAGTATTATATGGTGATATTAAGGAGTCTTGCATTTCTCATGATTATGATCAATATTTTCTTTTTAAGGTAAAAGTAGGCAATGACATTACTACTGGAACAGGCCCAAACAAGAAAATAGCTAAAAGAAATGCAGCAGAAGCAATGTTGCTACAGCTGGGATACAAAGCCTCTACTCCTCTTCAAGACCAGACAGAAAAGGTGAGAACCAATTGTTGTGATGCTCACACTTTACCCTTGCCTAGATTTTTAAGCTGTGTCAGCTAATCACTTATTAAAACTGGAAGCTTAAGCTTGTGCACGCCCTGTTTTAGGGAGTTGCTTGTCACAGATTAGCCTTTGTTTAGCTACAGCTCTACAGCTACCCTTAGTATTAGGTGCAGCCTCTGCTCCTGTGAGAATAATTAGGAACAGAAATGCAGAAAAGTGTGTGTGCAAAAGTGTACATGTGATCCATGCACCTATTTCTACTTACAAATGAGAATGAATGTGCCTCTTGCTTTTATTCCATTTTGGGCATTCATGAGAGCCCAAAGGAAAAGAAGGAACAGAAAGGAACAATGTTAGTAATTGTCATATATGAAGTAGTAGTCAATGTTTATCTTCCCATTGCATGTGCACTAAAAGCATTACAGAAAAATAATGGCCTTTTCACATTTGATGACTGATAAAGAAAATGTGTGTCACTTTTTTTTTATGAAAAGGGAATTGCATTTTAAATTCATATGTGTTGCAAGTATGTATTTCCATGTTAACTATCTGTAATTTAGTACTCCTCTTCTGTCTTTAATTTATTGATGAGGGGTTTTATAACCAAAATTGGGTGTTGAAGTGTTGCCTTGTGTATTCTGAAAAGATACTTGGTAAGGTGTTTGACTAAGCTGTGGACCCTAAACAGCTTCTGCCATATACAAGCTCACTGCACGTATATATTTTGATAATTACTTATATGCTTACTGTGGCTGCACTAGGTAGCCAACAGAATGTTCTGTTGGGCTTTTCTAGGACTACATAATAAATCTGAATATATGTACACATCTATGTATATGTAAATATGAAGATATTCTGTTCTATATGTTCTGTATTCCTAACCAGGAAAAAATAAATACTGTACTGGTTACTTGGCCCCACCTTCTCCTGTTTCACTGTCCTTTGAGAGTAGCAGCAATATGTGTGCTGTTCACACTCACCTTCACTATGTTCTTCACTATATGTCTTAGTCATAGACAAGTGTGAAATACTCTAAACAGAGTACTTGGAAGCTGGATGATGTTCCTAGTGAGAACACACTGTGCAGACACAGCCATTTAAAAAAAAGCTTCTGACTGAGTCAAATGATAATTCATTTTCACCAGAATGCTGAGACATTTCTGCTGTAGAATATACTCTCTATGGTATAAAACTATCAACTTTTTTTTCACCGCCAATTTTGCCAAACGGCTTTAGTAAAAAACAAGTCAAAACAGAATTTATTTTTTTTTTATTCTAATGTGAAAACATAGGTTTTAATTCTTGGATTTTAAATCAGCTGAACTAATTTTACTCGGTATTTTTCAGAGATAAAGCCTGAAAAAATTCAGCCTACATAGTTTCTTTGGAGAGCTCTACGTAGTGGAAACTTGTGGTTACATTGAAATCCTTACCAAAAAATTGAGTGGCTAAAATGGGATGCTACTGCCTTGTTTCCCTACATTTATTAAGCTCTTCCTTACAAGTGCATTGTCTTTAGAAGATCAGGCTTAATTGTATACTTGCAGATGTAGACATTTTAGGATTGGTAGACTAGTGTACAATGGCCTAATATTATTCTGAATACAATGAACAAACATATTACTGTATCCAAAAAAAGTTAAGTACTCAAATTTTATGTAGTGACAGTATCAAACAAAACAAAACTATAAACAAAAATCATCATAACAAAATCGTAGCAAATTTTTAAAGCTTTGTTGGGGTTTAAGGACATGAAAATTCTAGAGCATCTGGTTTTATCTTCTGTATATATGTCTGGACATATTTGGAGATGCAAAGTTAGTTTGTGTAGCTGAAGGAATTTTAACTCTCAAACTAAACTGTGGTGGAGGGAAAATAGCCTTTATATCTCTATCAATTTGAGCATTGCAAAATTCCTTGCATATAAATTGCACAAAGATATACCATTAGAAGATACTTGTTTCACTGTTTGAATCCAAAATGGGTCCCAGTGTAGATTAGCTGATGTAGCAGGTTGGCATCTAAATAGATAATTTTCACTTGTATGTTTTTTGATTATGTTAAAAAAGGCAATTGTTTTTTCCCCTGTATCCCCTTTTCCTCAAGTCCTTTCATTCCATTCCTCCTCTCTTAAAAAATAAGCACGACCAAATTCAGTTGTTTTTTTCCTTAACCTTGTACATAAAATGTGGCTGTATTTATTGTTTTAATGGAGACTTAAGAGTGTTATAAGAGAAATGTGTAGTGCTGATGGCAGCACGATACAGGTAATGTAAAAAAGTAAAGGCTCTGCTCTTTTCTGGGTTAAACTGATTCCTTAAAGAAATCAGTAATGGTTGTGCAGAGCCTTGAGCAGAGCATGCTGGGAGGCATTTTGCAGTTGTCAGAATTTTAGCTCTATGGATGAGAATGGAGAGTTGTAAGAATTTTGTCATGTTTCCGTCTTCTTGTTTCTTCTTGCCACTTGTATTCTCTTAGAGAGAGGAAAACCAAGGTAGATTGCATTCATGTGAGGCAGCAGTACTAAGGATCACTTACTCATAGAGGAATTGTTAAATTCCCTGTCATGATCAAATTAATAAACGATAAAAAAGAGAAGAATGAGGAAAGTTGGAAATCTTCTCATGTGCTTTTGAACAGCATGCTTGTGCTGGCATCATGTTACAGATGGTCAGGATGGATTCCTGGCAAAACTATGCTATTGTTAACAGCAGTAAATAAAAACATATTTATAGATTTCATATTGCTTATTCATATGAAGAACTGTTGTCACTCGTATTTTCAAATTTACATAATACCTGCTTCATAATATGAATAAAACAAGTTATATGAAATTAAAGTGCATGGATGTAGGTGACCAGTTTGGAAGCTGTCTGTAATGCCTGTCCTCCTTTTCCATCAAATATCTCCTGTTTTCACTGCACATTGCCAAGGCTCTTTGGGATGTACATGATGATGAAAAACAGGGAAACAATCATTGAAATACCTGCTTTTCATAGTGTTCTCTCCTCTTTTCCAAGTAAAGTGTATCATCTAGTAGTTTGTATTGTGACGTGGTAGTAATCTGAACAGCCTTAATGCAACCTCTGAGATGAAGAGGCAGATTTCAGCTGGTTGATTTTCCTTCTCATCTCTTTCACTTTCCAACCCCATCTTCAAGAGCAAATGATTACAACTTTGTTCTGGCATATAGCCTGCTTTGCTGTGAGGTTTTCTGTTTGCATAGAAAATCCCAGTGAAATCTGAAAAGGATCATTCGTTTCACATTCATAGAGCTGGCTGTCAATAGCTCTTAAGTAATGAGGAAGCTCAGACTTTTTTATCCAGTTTTGTACGTAAACCTAGAACGCTGCCATCCTGTTTACTGTGTAAACCTCAGTAGCGGCTTCATTTTGAACCTCTGTGTTAATTGTTCCCCTTGCCCATGTCAGAGTAATACCCAGTATTAAACATAGTAAAATTAATTTGAAGACAATTAGCTTCCTCAAAAATATATTAAATAATGGAAAATTGCAATCATTTTTACTTTCACTTCAGTGACTAAACTGATTCCTAACAAGTAAATATTTTAAAATTACACCCAAAGTACTTTATAGTGTTTACACATTCCTTCATAGGCGGTAATTAGGATCTTCTTGTTTTAGAATGTAATTTCTCTGTTGACTGTTTATGTTTTCAGTTGAGAGCCGCTTAAAACATTTAATTTTATTTAAGTCTGATTTGGTAACATACTGAGTTGAACCTAATCCTTGGGGAAACATTTATATTTCAGTATTAGGCAATAGTTGTTAATGTTTATTCATGATGGGTACGTTATTCAAATAACCTATATTAGGCAAAAATTAGGATGAGTTAGCAAAATTTTGAGAACAGATGTGGCAGTCTCAACTCATCCTTTTTGGTATATTTCAACTAAATTTATAAACTGGACTGTTCTGTTTAGGGAGCAGTTTGCTCTTTACTTACTTGTCTTTTTCTACCTGTTTCAGCTTGGAGAAAACAAAAGTTGGAATGGCCAAAATGTTGGGTTTCCTGAGCCAACAAGTAATAGTAAGTATTGCTTTCTAAATTTATATTGATACTTCTTTGTCTTTGTCTCTGTATGATTTGGATTATCCAAGAGAATTGAAGTGCTTTTTGTAAATATTTTAGGGGTTTTGTTGCAATTAGATGAATTAACCTCTGAGTGTCCTGTGTGTGAGTGTAAGTATGAATGAGTGCAGAAACAAGGAAATTTTTATTTACTCATTGAATCATTGAATCCTTCAGTTTGTAAGGGATTTAAGGAGGTCACCTAAACTGCTTGCTCAAAGCACAGTCAGTGCAGAGTTGAGATAAGGTTGCTTATGGCTTTTAACAGTTCTCCAGCAGTGAAGGTTCCATAGCTTCTCTGGGCAGCCTGTTCCAGTGCTTAACTGTCTTCACATTGATTTTTTTTCCTTTTATCCTTGTCAGAACATCTCCTGTTTGTTTATGACTGTCATCTCCTGTTCTTCTGCTATATACCTCAGTAATGTGCCTGGCTCCATCTTTTCTGAAAATCTTTTCTTAGCTATTGGAAGGCTGCTATTGGGTTCCAACAGATTTTGGAATTTCCATTATCTTGGGATTTATCTACCTATACTCTAAAATCACAGCTTAGAGACAAGGATGCTGTGGGAGATGTCAAAATCCTTGCTAAAGCCAAGGTAAATGACATCCACTGCTCTCCGTTCTTAAAACCAGTCATTTTATCATGAAAGACAATCACACTCTGTGCCCACAAATGGCTTTAAGAGGACTGTGTGATTTTCCCAGGGACCAGACTGAGGCTGACCATCCTGCCTTTTTTGAGTCTAATGTATTTCTCCAGGCACTGGAGATTTCTTCTCACCTCCATGACTTTCGGAAGAGAACGGGGAGTGGCCTCATAATGACGCAAGCTGGTTGACTCAGCGTGCTAAGATAGGTCCCATTTGGTCCAATGGGTGCACAGGAAGTTCCACCTGAATGCAAGGAAGAACTTTACTCTCCAGGTGAACACTGAGCACTGGAACAGGTTGCCCATAGAGGTTATGGAGTCTCCTTTAGTAGAGATATTCAAGAATCATCTGGACAATCAATCCTGTGCCATGTGCTCTGGAATGACACTGCTTGAGCAGATGACCCACTGTGGTCCCTCCCAACCTGACCCAATCTGCAGTTCTGAGATTTTGTGATTTATATGGGCTGACTTGTAGCTTTTCTCACAACATCCCTGACTCTGATGAGGTTCTGCTACTGGTAGTTCCTCTCTTCCTTGAGCTTTGTCTGTAAGACACAAAAGCCCAAGAAACCTTGTTGGTAAAGATTGAATTCAGTTTCACTGCAACAGGTAAAGAATAGGACAGAACTTGGTGAGTTTATAGCTAGATTTTTGTTGTTTAAAGTGGTAAAGATAATATAAGTAGTACATTTTCACTTTTTCATGAGCTCTGTATTTTTCTTTAGAACCATGTGTAGTTTTGAACTTCTTAAGGGTCCCAAACATTATCTCCTTAAACAAAGATTGTACAGACCTGAGCTACCTTCTATTTTTTGCCTATATACATCTGAAAGACATGGTCCTAAAAGCAGGTTTTGAGGAGTTTCAGTAGTTCCATTATATATATGGTCTTCCCACTCACCAGAGAGGGACCCAGAGACCTGAGGAATAATTTGTACTTCAACTTACACAACAGTTTGCTAGTGTTTAAAGAGATCTTGGATTCAGCACATGCCATTGTGTTTCCCTGAAAGGAAGGATTCTACAGGATCTAAGTCTTCCTATTAATGGCTTCCTTACAGCTCTGTCATCAACCCCCATCAATACTTTTAGATTATTTGTGTTTGTATTGTCAAAATCTCTAAGGACAAGATCTGTGAAATATCTTCAAATGTTAACTTCTTAGAGTTTGAGACAGCAGAATAAGACCTCTATCTTTTCTCCTGTCCTTTCATTATCTTGTAGCAGAGATGCTTATAGGTGAACCCACAATTTTCTGTTAAACCAACAAGAAAAAGCAATCTCATAGGCTGCTCAAGACAACTTTGACAGTTATATCTGTAAATCTAAATCTTAAAGGAGAACATAAAGGCAAACTCATTCAACAGGAGACAAGATCAACAGAAACTGTATTTTAAACTTGTGCTGACCAAATAACTTACTTTTCATAGACCTGCTCACAGACCTTTTTGCAGCTACCAGAGCCACAGTTAAGAAACAGGTTTTCATTCTGGGACACTTTTGTAATGCTCAGTGCTTTCATTTCCATTCTTCTGACTACAAGTAAATTGGAAGTTGAAAGAGATGGAGCTAGCATGCCATAGCAGTTGTTCAGAGACCACTGTTCTTTATCTCTTAACCCCCATTTTTGGGGTTTCAATCCAGAGGAAACATTAATAATAAGCAGGTGATTAATGTGTATCATAGAATGTTAGAGAATTGGAATGAATCTTAAAGATTATCTAGTCCCAACCACCCCTGCCATGTCCAAGGACACCATCCACTAGATCCCATTGCTCAAGTAGTTCTTGACTTTGAACACTGCCAGGGTATTTTGAATAAAAGAAATCACTTCTCTGCATGATCTCTCATGCACCTGGGAAGTGCAGGGTTTTTTAAAGGCAGTTCCAAACAAGTTCCACACTTTGAGATAAAAAATGTCACATCCTCTCAGGTATGAGTACGCTAGTTTATTTTTAAGAACAACACTTTTTGGTAGGTGAATTTGCTCTTGAAGTTTTTTAAGTCATTTTTTTAAGTTAGGAAGCTTTAAAAGAGGGCAAATGGAGCAGCTTCCTCCCTTTTGTATCCTCCTTAGAAGAGAAATGTACAGTTTGCATTTCTTGTTACCATAAACCTAACTTTCAGTGGTCTTGAAAATCTGAGGCTCCGAGATTGCTACATCTACCATTTGGCATCTTTTATTCATATTTCCAATAATTTTATTCCAGGAAAACAATTGTGTCCTGCTATGGTAGACTATTGTGCATCAGTTTCATTTTGCAGACAGATAGTCTTTCTTTGTGTGCATAATGCCCTGTGTTTCCATCCGAGTCAAATAAAACTGGAATAGTAAAGGGAATTTGTATACTTCAGTACAACAGAAAACAAAAATCATAACAGTTCTATATTTTAGTACAGTTGAAGAACAGGTTTCATTGTACTCTTACAATGTCATTTGTTTTTGCTGAGAAATACCCTACAATCTGTATCCTCCTAATTACTAGCCCAATATATACTTAGTATTCCCTATTAAATATTCGTGAAAATTAACTTATCCTGCTGCCCTCTATCATGTTACTCTCGCATTATCCCTGTGGCAAATCTCACTTCTGTTCCTCCTACTTACTGGCAAAGCTTCTTCCTACAGGTTTACTTCTTTACCTGTCTTCTTCATTTCACAATTTCAAGGAAAGTTGAAACACAAAACTATTGGTTTCTTGATTTGAAATGTCTTTGACATTCTTCACATATGAAATGGCAAGAACATTGACTGAGTTTTTTCCCTGTATGCTTCTGGAAGAGACTTTGAGAGACTATGGGCAGACCAGAAGCATTTGCAGCCCATAGAGAAGATGTTTACTGTAAACAGAATCTCATTTATCTCTATTGATTTGACTTAAGTAGTTATCAACAGAAACAAAACATGCAACAAATAAACAATCCTATTACAAAGTGCATTTTCATGGGAACATATTTTTGGTTTGTATTTCTGGGTAATCACAAACATCATAGAGGATGTGTTCTAGGAGAAGCTGTAGATGAACTATGAAGAACAGTATAAAAATAAAAGTAAAATGTAACTGTGTTTTTATATATTATAATTCTAAGAAGGAAAAAAATGACCATAACTGATTTTACATGTTTCCCAATTTCAGTTTTCCATCGTATAGTTTTCCTTTACCTACTTCTAACAATTTTGGGAGTCACAAAGTACTGAAAACCTGATAATTTTGAAAAAACACATTCAGAGCAATCCTACCTCTCTGTAAAGGACAGACTCTTTGTTTTTCTTGCCTAACATTTTATTACTAGGGAATTCTGCATGACTTTACAGTCTTTGTTCTTTGGAGTACATCTGCTCCTGCTGTTTGTTCACCACCTGAAATCATAACCATTTGTTTCTGACATCACAATTAGTTACTGTGAAGATGATTAGATTGTCACCAACAGATGATTATGATTTCAGATGGTAAATGAGCAGCAGGAGCAGATGATCTCCTAAGGAACAAAGATACTTGATCTCATATAATTGTTCTCAGTGACAAAAAAAAAAAGAAAAAGGAGAGAAAAAAAGCAAATAGATATTCTGAAGAGTTTCTTAAGTCTGTAATGAGAAAATGTGATATTTTTCTGTAAAAACCATTTATTTTAGTATTTTTAAAACTCTACTTCAATATTAGATTAAGAAATATTAATTAAGAAATATAAAAAATACAAAAATATTTGGTGTTATTATAAGCCCTAAATGTATGGCTACATTCAGATCCTTACTTAGAATATTTCTTCATCAGCTTTTTGGAGAAAATAAATTTAACATAAATTAAGTATTTATGAAATTTTGCATACTAATACATCTTCACATTGAAGGAAACAAATTTATTTGAACTTTATAGTTCTGGCCCTCAGTAGCTTCAAAAAGATATTTTTTATATAGTCTTCTAATTATTTGTTTTTCAACTGGGGATTTTGGTGAAAACTTCCAGTAGATAATTTAATACCCTTGTGTTTCCATGAGCAGGAACAGAACTCTACAGTTTTGGAATAAAGTTTTTATTTTGTAATTTGGGCATTTTTAATGGAATGTTTGTGTGTTATATTTTGCTGAAATACGTAATTCTTTTGGGTATATTTCAAAGGTGATTTATAGTGGATTTTGTGCATTTTTACTTGCTAAGTACTGCTGTTGCATTGCACTTGGCTTCTGAATTGCTTCCAAATTTACTCAAGTTTGTCAATTGTAATGCACTCTTGCTAGGAGTTACATTGATACATCACTAAATGTTTGCTGAATTATTTGCCATTCTGACTAGAAACCACAGTAAAGGGATTGATAACACCCCTTATTTGGTGAAAGGCCACAGAACAATAGTTTTCCCTCTGTTCATTTTGATATTTTTGTTCTGTTTTGTGGGGATTTTTTAGCTAACAAACTGTCAGGTGAGCATTATAGCATCAATGGAGCAGTGCCTTCAGCTGAGCCATTTGTCCTCACTTTTTATGTCTCACAGCCTTATCTAGAGTCTCTTATCACAGCTGGTTATGTTTAAATAATACCGTGCCTCTGTAACTGCTGAGTTGATTTCCTAATTTTCTAATTAAATTTTCTTTCTAACTGAAGATACTAGAAAATTAAATTTAGAAGCAGAGGAGATTCGTTCAATTTTATTTCTTTCCTAATTTACTGAAACTAGGAAATCCATGCTGCATTTGGCATTATTAATAACTGATGTGTTATTTTTCAGTTTCATTTAACAACAAAAATAATTTTATCCAGCGTAATACCAATCAAATGCAGCTTGCATATTTTTTTTAATAGTTGAAAAAACTCCTAAAACATCTAATATTAAAAAACATGTTAACAAAACAGGGAAGGGAGTGTTAATTTTTCTTTGCTGTTTTGAGAACTAGTGACAAGAGCTAAATTAGCATTTTTATGTGTCAGTGGGATTTGGGCTCATCTCTGGAGCGTAAGACAATGACTGCAAGTGGTCCTTCTCTATTTCCCAAATTTCCCCTTTCAAGATGCCCAGTTAAGTGCTAAAGTTCTGCAACGTTTGCATCTTCAGAGATGATGATTTCTTTGTTGAGTTTAGAGTACAATGTGTATTTATAAAGAGCCTAGTGTTTTAAGCATGTGCCCAGAGCATTGGAGACTTAGTTTCCTTCTTCAGCAGAAGGAGAGTATTCATGGAGTGCAGCGTAATCTGGATAATGGCAGCTGTCTTTTAGAGATATGTATCTAATATGATTTGCAGCCAAAAAAGGAAAAATCAAATGCTATTAAAATATAGGAAAGTCACAGGGAAGGGAGTCATCTAAAGTAATCATGACTGTGGTTTGCCCGTTGATTGAAACTCTTGTGAATGAAAGTGCAGAAGTGTATTCAGGTGTTTTCTGGCTGGTTTACAGATACTCTGCCTTTTTTAGATACAGATTAAAAAGAAAGAGTTGTGAGAAACCTGCTGCCTGGTTCTTGAGTAGTACAGATTGTGCATATGTAAGAATTACAGGCTTGGGCTATGAGGTCTGTGGTTTGGGTGCCCTCTAGGCAAGAAGGAATTTGAGTCACCTGTCTGGGAGACTGCTTAGCCATCAAACTTTTGATGTATAGAACGTATAAAGAGGAAGCAGCCACCATGGCAGGAGACAGCCAGCTCTATAGATAGAGATGATTTCAGATAATGTATCCTTTTATTTTTACCAGTCTTCTGAAAGGCCAGTGTGAATTACATTTATTCAAGGTTGCTAGTCTGTTCCTTTGAAAAAATCTGCACATGAAGCAGAAATGCAGAGCTCTTTTTTGGTGTTAACTTTCAAATTCAAATTTAATTATGTAGTTATGCTAAGTATCTGCATTTGGTTTTCTGTCTTCAGGTGAGAAAATGGAGCAGTATCACATAATTCACCTCAGTACAGTGTTATTCTAGATACTTTCACTTTTCTGGAGTCTTTTCTCCTTTTCCAACTCCCTTCCCTCCAACCTGGAACCCACCATGTACCTCACCCTTAGTCTAGGATAATCATATCCTTGAAAAATTCCAGCTCCTGAACTGAAACTTTATTGCTGTCAGAACTAAAACTTAATTCTCCACTTTTTCCTCCATGCCCTTTCAACATCAAACACCACTTGCTCCTCCTCTGATTTCCTCCTCACTCATACATTTGCTGTGCTTGTTGATGGCCCCCTTGGCCTTCTTAGCTTCAGCAACCTCTCTGTCCTGGTCTAGTAGGTCTGCTCATTATTTCCTCTCTTCTCTGTGTGGGTCAAGCCTTTGTTTTCATCATCACTGTTCTCATTCCCCTCCTAATCTGTTAATGAATGGTCTTGCCTGCACAGGTTGCTTCCAGTTGCACTTAGGCACTCTCCTAAATTGCTTTACCCCCACAAATATCACCTTCTAGCAGCTGTTACAGGCACCTCGAGCTGCCAGCTCACTAGCTTGATTTGCTCCTGCTCCAAATTTGCTGATCCTCTTTACTGCTAAGAATACTGACCTTCCTTCTGTGTTTTGATTGGTTATTTTCTGAACCTGCTCAATCTTAATCTTTGAGTATGTGGTACGTGGACATATTACTGGAAAATTATGATGCAGAAATTATTGTGTAAAACTTATGGTGTAGATGTTTCATCTGTCTATTGGAATATTTCATAGACTATCCTGTAGAAATTCCCCACTGCAAACACTATGTCTTATTTTTTCCAAAACCTTATGTATTCAAGCAGGGGTAAAGCTGGGAAGAATTCAAAGGACTTTCCTCACATTAGTTAAATGCCAGATGTTACAGAAATGCATACCGTTTAAGTCCTGCAACACTGCAATTTCTGTTTTGGCGATACAGAAAACAGTCCAGTGAAATTAGGGATATCAAGACCTGATTTCATGGAGAACTAAATAGTATTTACTTCAGTACTGTGGTTATTTTAAGGTTAATACTAACTTTTGTTTAAAGGTTAGTATTTTAATGAGTGGCTTTATATAACATCAGTTTGTTTAAGGTCATGTAGACGAGATCTTTTGATTGAAAGACATTGTGTAATGACAAAACATTTTTTCATGTCTGAATACTGCAGTAGCTGGTGACTTAGAAATACCATGGATAACTGTGTTAAGTAAGTAATGATTGCAGCTTGGTATTTCAAGCCAAGATTGTGTGTAGACAATTGCTGAGAATGTAATGGCCATACTATTTGCCTACTCAATTGTCTGACTGACCTTTTCTGAGTTCCTACTGAGGTAATGAAATTTGAAAATATTCTAGTATATAAATAGCCTTTTACACTGCGTGGAGTACAAAACCATAATTTCTTTTTATTATAAAATTTACATTTTTCAGTCTTGTTATTGAAGTAGTTTTTGGTTTTGTAAATTCTCTCTTTTTTATGTCAGTAGATTTGTAATGGGCCATATTTTAGGGCCTGTTGAGAACCTGCCAGTTCTAGGGAGTATTTATTGCATTTGAGTATCCCCTATGCCTCTTAAGTTCTTGTCCATTTTAATGTACAAAATTGTGAAGTTAGGATTAGATCCAATTCTAACTTCTCCTTCTTACAGCCTCACTACAAGATTTTTCCCTGTACTTTATGTACCACATTATAAGAAGGCTTTATTCAATGTGACTACAGATAGCAGAATCAGAAAGGAAGCTTTTTGATTATTATCTATCAAGTATTTCATTCAGTTCCAAAAATACTGATAATTTCCTTATGAACAGTCTTTTCTTCATCTAGTGATGCATTATTTCAAATACCAGGATGCTAAACTTAATTTATGAGCATATCATATACAGAATTATACCATTGTTTACTCTGCATCATTGCACAAGACATGAAAACAGTCCTTTGTGCCATGTCCCATATCACTGGTTGTAGTGCAGGGAAGAGCATGTGCTCTTCAGCAGGGTCAGGGGAAGTCATATTGCAGCTGTCACTGCTTCTGACGCATGAAAAAGTGTAGCTTTTCTGTAGGATATGCAAGAATTTGGGGAGAAGACTGTATTCTCTGAGAAAGAATAAAGTTGTGGTTTAGACCAAGTATAACTGTGAAAAGTCAGTGAGTGCCCCTGAAGCACAGAAGTCATTGAGTGAAGAGTATCCCTACAGTAGTGATTAAGTGTAGAAGAGAAAGTCAGCACTGACATAGAAATAAATAAATAAATAAATATGCAGATTGACAACACAAGGCTGATTCTGTAGGCCATCTTGTGGAGTTGAATGATTAAATTGAAATCTCAACTTCGCATGTTTTCTGATCATCCTGACAGAAACAGAAAATTGGAAATAGGACACCAGTGGTACCTGTGTAGACTCTAATAGCCGTGAGTGTGCAGGCAATGCTGTCATCACTCTGAACTTTTCTTAATTTAGTAGCCCACTGCTGTGAGGTAGCTTGTCACTGTTCCTGTATCAGCAAATTCCATTTTTGCAGAGTCTTATTACATTGAGGCCTGTTCAGTAATATTGTCAGTTGTTCTTCTTCACCCCATTACCCATGCAGACAGTTCTTCTAATGGTTAGTTCTGTTTACCACAAACTCTAGAAAGTGGAGGACCCATTTGTAGAAATGTCCCCCTGTCTTCCCAGCCAAGGGGACACTGTACACAAAGGGTTAGGGATAAAAATAACATCGCTCAAACAGAACTTTTAGATTGTCTCTGTTATGGCTGCTGTGAAAAAAGGTGCAATTAAAGCATTGAGATTATACTTCCAGGGCAAGGCTTGTGAGGGATCATTGGGCCATTTTGTATCTTATTCATTTGCCTTGGAGTCCAAGCTATTTTGCAGTTATCTAGTACGTGACAGCAAAAGTAGACAACGGAAGATGGAGAAATTTATTCTTAGGTAAGAAGGGTCTTTGGTGTGTTTTCATAGACTTCAGAAGATGGTGAGAGACTGCAAACAATTACTGCCAATGATGAATAAGACATGTTTTTTAAATGTTAGTGATTACATTGCATAGCTAGCCTGCATATTTTTGTAGCACGTTTGCCCACAGGTTTAAATAATATAAATGGTAATTATTTTAACATGTTCCATAAATGTGCCTCTAAGTTAATGTCCAGCAGAAGGTGCAGTGTTGTTGGTCTATTATAGATCCTGTGACTCCTAATAATTATGATTCTTCCTGTGAAGTATGGTGAAGGTTGTATGGGATAAATATTTAGTGGACACAAACTTCTTAAGTTTTTTTCTTAGCTGAAAAATAAAAAAGAATGAAAATGTTTGCCTGGAGATATTCTCCTGCAATGCATAAAGATGTTAGAGGATAGTATTTCTTTTCCCCCTGCTTTTTAATCAGCTGATTGTTAGAAGACGAATTAAGATAATCTATGAAGCGTTCTTTTCTTCTTGCACTTAATCCTCTGTTGTTGTTGTATCCCTTGTCAACTGATAACTCTACTACTGTAACTAGATATATTTGTAAACTTTCTTATAATACAGCAGAGTTGAAGTAAGCAGGCAACAGTGAGGAACGATATATAAAATATTCTCAGTAATAAGTTAAAAATAGATAATGAATTACAATTAATATGTATTTTATAGAAGTTTTCAAGGAGATCAAGTTTTTATTGGCTTTTTAAAACATGTTTGTAAAAAGCTTCATGAAACATAGGCCCTGAATATAAAAAGTTAATATTTTGCAACTACATTAAAGTAATGTCTAGAATATTACATTACTTTGTTTTCAGAGATAATCAATGATGGTAGTATAATATCTGCCTCTCAGAGCCAATGTATGATTTAAATTAATTATTGCTTATAAAGCACTTTGAAGTCTTTAGCAGTAAGGTGTTGCAAAGTGTAAAAGTACTATTATTAATTTAACATCACCATTAAAGTCAATACTTTAAGAGCATTTGCTATACTCTGCTCAATATCTTTCTATTCATCATATGCTGCATATTAGTTATTTTAACATTTAGAAAGCTTAGTAATCTGGAAGTATTCCAAACCATTGTTCCAGACAGCAGTTAGATATTTGGGTGGATCATGTAAAAACAGTGAAATGGCTGAGAAAGCATGTAAAATGTTTGTTTTAAGTAATATTACATCAATGGAACAGACATCTGCAGCACTGGACTTGATTTTAAACTTCTTTAAACTTTTTTTAAAGTTAACATTGTACTATGTTTTTCTAAAATTGATTGGGAGGGCTAATATCATATTATTTCTAAACAAGTAGACCGTTTTATCTTTTGTTCAGTTTTCATTTCTGTTTCTGAAATATTCGTGGGAAATCAGATTTACAGTGGGCAGTTCTTAGGAGGTGGTGAACACCTGCCACTCAGTATTTTTATTTCTGTTTGGTTTTGTAACCTAACATCAACTATCAAGATCTCTATTATCTTTTTTTTTTTTTCAATTTTCATTATTCTTGTTTTGTGTAAGACTTCAAAAATACAGACAGAGGTAGGCCTTGGAGGTTACAGCCTCAGGGTAAGCGTATAAAGTCTCTCTTCTCATATAGTGATTATGTGCCATAAAATAACGCTGTGTTTTCACACAGTTGTTTATCTATTAGATTATGTTTGAAATTGTCCCAGATGGAGAAAAAAAAAATTTAGGGATCCTATCCTCCATCTTTCCCAGCAGCATTGTCTTGAATTTGTTCTTAGCTCTGGAGTTCAGTCTACTGCCTTTGGAGTCAGTTCTAAACTAGGTAAAAGCAGCCTTAATGGTCAGGATCCAACCAGACTCCCCAGCCCTATGGAGGTAGGTGGGGAGAGCAATCAGGTGAATAACAGATATGTCTTTGTAAATGATATAAGCAGATGTTCCAGATTTCTAAAAGCAATATGAATTTAAAAGCCAAATGTATGAGTAAATCAATTAAAAGATTCACCTGTAAGCAGTTTGCTGAGTCGGCAGTGAGGAAGTTCCATTTTCACCATGTAGTTGAAAATGAGGATATTAATTACAGGTAATATTTTTTGAGCCTTCTCCTTGTGGTAGACATTTTATTTAAAAGTACTACTTGCACTTCTAGGATTAAAGGAATCTTTCCTAGGTACTGGAAATTAATTTCCTCTTCTTCCTCTTTGAATTTATTCTACTTTCTGAGATTAATTTAATATGTACTGCAAATGAATTAAGCATTGAACCCTTTGATTTCTCTTGGGATTACTAAATCAGTTAACAAACAGGTTTATTATCCCTAGAATGAAATGCCATATGGCTCAGGTTCACTCATATTATATGCTAGAAGATTAAAGTATGTTCTTAATATGAAATTACACATTTCAAGCTCATTTTCTGATGTATTAATAATAAGAAAAAGGTTTCCCTCTAGTAGCAGCCAACTGGGTATTTCTGTTTTTAAAAAATGTTTCATTGTGTAAGAAAACTAACAAACTTCAGACTTAATTCTGCACGTTTCCACAGGACTACCAGCAAAACTGATTAAGTATGTACTTCTTTTTCCAAGCAGGTTTATGGTTGAGATATTTTCTAAAAAGGTATTCAAAATATTTAAATGTAGATACATTATCCCTAATTTACATGTCACTGGAAATATTTAGAAGTAATTCACATAAATAAATCTGCCTCTTTTAATGTTTACCTTAACTCCTGTTGATATTAAGTAGGACACATATATGCTTTCCTTTTCAGTATAAACGTTCTCAAAGGCAAGTAGCTATTTGAAAACTATAGGATATGCAGCTAAATAAATAAATAAATAAATAAATTCCTTTTCACTGCAGAGCAGTCAGTCACATCAGAGTCATTAGCACAGTAACACTGGCTGCAGGGCAATTTAAGATTTTTTAACCACAGGCTGCCCTTGTGATTCAGCAAACACTTTAAGCCAGCACCTGAGGCAGTGCTGCTACTGCAAGGAAGAACACTGCCCTTCCTGTGCCTCCAGCAGCTCATTCTCCTGAACATCCCTACGTGGTCCTACAGGTGCTGGTGCTGGCAATAGAGCAGCTGGGGAGTACAAGCACCAGCTGTAGGTGGGAGAAAAAAACTAAACCACTTCTGGTGGCAGCAGTGCTGATATAAACTAGTTTCAATTATTTGTGAAAAAACAGCCTAAATTATTGTATCAGATAGGAGGCAGAAGGTTGTAGGGAAATAATGATTGTGCTACTATTTTGAAGTAACATGTGTTCTTCATGATTTGTAGGTCTCCAAACATTTTTTGTTCATATTGTGTATTCTGTGCTAGCCACAGTTTTAAAGTTAAGATTTGTACCATTTTAAAAAGAGCTGGGGAAGAGGAAGAAGAGGGACTCTTCAGATCTGCTTTGTTTCTAAGTAAATTAGGTGACTTCATTTACAGTTACTTTAAAAAAAAATACACTGCTTCTGAATTCTTACTTTGTTTTTCACTGTAAAATATGTTAATGAAAATTGTCTACATGTCAAACCCATTCTAAAGTAACGAGAATGATCTTTGGTTTTGTTTTCAGCACCAAAGGGAATACTCCATCTCTCTCCTGATGTGTATCAAGAGATGGAAGCAAGCCGCAACAAATCAGCCCCTGGTACCACTGTAAGCTATTTGTCATCCAAAGAAATGAGCCAGACTTCTAGCTCGTTCTTCAGCATATCTCCTACCACAAATAGCACAGCCACGATTGCCAGGGAACTTCTCATGAATGGAACGTCCCCAACTGCCGAAGCCATAGGTCTAAAAGGAATATCTCCTGCTTCCCCCTGTTCTACAGTGCAGCCTTCAAAACAGCTGGAATATTTGGCAAGGATTCAAGGCTTTCAGGTATGGGAGGGGGAAAATGAAGCTCTTCAGCCAGAATCGTAGCATTGCCATCAAGGTTTCACTCCTGCCCTCTTGAATGTGGGCATGCATGTAACTTATCTTGTAAAATTAGCTGGTGTCTGAGGCAGTTTCTGGGTCCAGGAGATACAGATTTCCGCCAATATATGCGTCCCTCCTCTTTCGTTCCTGCCTTACATTTATCTTACTGCAGCCCATCTTTCTCTCCTTTGTCTCTTCTCCTTAAATAATTACAGGCTTAAATTATGTTTTTAACTTGCACTTCTTTGAGAGTCTTCACCTCTTGGTTTCTCCCTTCGTCTCTGATCCAGAAGCTACTGATGCACCACCTTACCTTTGCATTTGTCTTCTAGGCCAGGTCATTAAAGTAGTTTTTTTGCTTCCCACCCTGCACCTCTTAAACATAATGTGATGTTGTGGTTTAGGAATGGTACTACCCAATTTAGTGTCCCACTGACACTGTCCAAACCACTGCCACTCACTCACTCTCCCCTTCCCTCTCCCACCTCCCTTGTGGTGGGCTGGAGAGGAGAATTGGAAGCAAGAAAGGTAAATATCATGGGTTGTGATAAGAACAAATTACTGGAAACAGCAAGGAGATTAGAAAACAAACGGTAACAGCAACATTGCTAATGACAGAGGGTAGAAGAAATGAACAATTCCCACGGAAACCCCCTGAGAACAGCCAATACCTGACCACATCCTCTGCCACGCTTACGTGGCTGGAAGAGACTCACTTCCTGGCAATGACATGAGGTGGTATAGAATAATGTCCAGGTCCTAGCCATGGTCCCTCCTGGCAATTGCAAAAATTAACCCTGTCCTGGCCAGAACCAGGACATTATCCACCCTTTGTTCTGTACTATCCATAGTATGCCCAGATCCTACACATTCCAACTATATATATGTATATACAAGCAGAGGTATCATTTCCATAGTCAATGGCTGTTCCTCCAGGATGTCTGTTGAGTTTATTTGGTCCATGACTGAGGGTTCTATCTGTCCTAGATTACTTCCAGGGCATGAGGGCTGGTGTGCTGTCAGCTGGTTGCAGGCTGCATCACGAGTTCACTACTGGTGCATCTGGAGCAGTCCATGCTCACTCTCCATCACAGTTACGGCATACAGTGCCATTCAGCAACCAATGTTATACAATTCAACAATACAGACTGTTCTCACCCAAAAATCTAAACCCCTGGAGGTACAGATGCCATTTCCCTGTCCCACCAAATGCACCCAGGTCCTTGAGCAGAAACAATTCCATGGATGAATTTGGCTTTCCTTGAGGCAGGACTGATCCAAGCTGTCTTCCCTAACACATTTGTCATGGACACCACAGGGGCTTACAGTGGTTGCTTCTACCACAGTAAGCACAGAGTGCTTGCCTTGGTGCGATTGTGGGAGCGTGGTGTAATTGATCTGCCAGGCCTTCCCATATTTTGGCTATTGATCCCCACACCACAGGGACTTTACCACCTTGGCCTGGTTGACTGCAGCACATGTTCCGCAGTTATGGAATAAGCATGGACACGATCTCCCAGGTTAAGTCCACCTGTTGATCACAAGCCCATCTATGTGTTGCATCTCTTCCCTGATGACCTGAGGCATCATGGGCCCACTAGGCAAGAAGTAATTTACCCTTATGTTGTCAGTACAGATCTACCTGAGACACTTGAACCTTGGCAGCCCAATCTGCCTGTCCATTGTGGTGTTCTTTAAAGGCCTGACTCTTGGGTATGTGTGCATCTACATGACATACGTACTTTTACAGTCAACTTCTCTACCTGAGCAGCGATGTCTTACCACAATTCAGCAGTCCAGATGGGTTTATCTCCATGCTGCCAGTTTCTCCATTGATCCAGCCACCCCCACAGAGCATTTGTCACCTTCCATGAGTCAGTGCAGAGGCAGAGCGCTGGCCATTTCTCTTGTTGAGTGATATTAAAGGCCTGCTAGGTGGCTTTCACCTTTGCAGCCTGACTTGATCCACCTTTTGCCTCAGCTTCTGTGACTAGCTGTACAGGAATCCATATGGCAGTTTCCATTTTTGATGTCTCCCTACAATGCAGCATGATCTGTCAGTGAAGAGAGTGTATCACTTTTTGGTTTTGGTAGCTCATAACATGGTGGGGCCTCCTCAGCACATGTCACATTTTCTTCCTCCTCTTCTGATGTCAATACAAAATTTTCACCTTTGGGTTAGTTCATGATGACTTCCAAGACCCCTGAGCTTTTGGAGTTTCCTATTCAAGCTCACTATGATCAACGCAGTCCACTCACTGTGTAGCATTAGTGGCATGATGTGTGGAAGAGACTGTTGAAACAAAAAGCCCAGCACTGGCAGTCGGGGTGCCAGAAGCAGCTGTGCTTCAGTGCAATCACTTCTGAAGCAGCTTGAACCTGTTCCTAAGATGCCGCTATCCCTTTTTCAGTTGTTGTGTAGCAGGCCTTGGATCCTTTGTATCCCCAACTCCAGAATCCCAGGAGTCATCCTCCAGTGTCCCCTGGTACTTTTTGGCAGAGACTCCAGGAAGGACCATTCTCCCCAGCTGAAGTGTAGAGCACAGTTTTCACATCTTGTCCTGTCCTGACTGACCCAAGAGCTACTGCATGAACAATCTCTTCCTTAATTTATTCAGAAGCTTGTTGTTCAGGACCTTACTTAAAATAATTCATCTTCTGCATCACAAGATACAGAGGCTTTCAATCTGACTGAGCTCTGGAATATGCATTCTCCAGAAGTCCGCAGCTCCTAGGAAAACCTGTATTTCCTGCTTACTGGTTGGTGGGGACATAGATGCTGTTTTGCTGACCATGTCCATTGGAATCTGATGACATCCATCTTACCATTTTATTCCGAAAGCCTGAATTTCTTGGCAGGTCCCTTGACCTTACTTTCCTTAAGGGAAAACCAGCCTTCACAAGGATTTGGATTATCTTCTCCCCTTTCTCAAAAACTTCCCCTGCTTTGTTGCCCCACACAATAATGTCATCAATATATTGCAAGTGTTATGAAGCCTCGCTTTCTTCCAGTGCAGTCCGATCATTCCATGGCAAATGGTGGGAATGTGCTTCTATCCCTGGGCATTCCAGGTGTACTGCATGTCCTTTTGGGTCTTTGAAATACCCACTCCTGAGGTAGTCTATGCCAAGGATGCACAAGGCCTCTGGGCCAGTCACAGTAGGGTGGTTTTGCCATTAATTCCTGTAAGACCCCAGAACTCACTTGACAAGTCTTTTAAAAGGGCTTGCAGGTTTTTTATGTACCCTGAATTAGATGCTGGGAGATTTTATGTACCCTGAATTAGATGTTGGGAGAAATACCAACAAGGTATTCTCAAGAGATGGAAACAACAAAAACTTTGCTGGCAAATTTTTGAAAATCAGAGAACTTCAGCAAAAGTTTAGAGCAACATTCAATCAACATAAAAAGTTTTCAAAGCCTTAACTTAGCAAACTCTAAGCCTGATCAACTTGGCAAACTTCAACCAATCCAAGTTTAAGTTACTCAAACTTTGAGAAGAAGACATTGTAAGGAGAAGAGAGAAAAGATGCAGAAAAGAATGAATATAGCTACCACTGCTGGGTTCCAGTGGTCTTCCAGCTGATGCAAAATCCAAGGGAAGGTAGGGTCAAGCCATGTGCTTGCCTGGTGTCCTGGCTTAAGTACCCTTTGGCTTTCCTGAGCCCTTCCTCCAGGCGAGACTTCTGGTCTGGCAGCCGCTCAGGAGCTGGGTTAGGAGCTTCAGAGATGGGATGAGGAGCATTGCCTCCAGTGTGCCTGTGATTGGCAGTCACTGTGGGGCTGGGATACAGGCTCTAGAGAATGGGGTGTGTGAAGCAGGGCATTGCCTCACCAGGGCAAGGTCCAACCTGCCCCTTTGCCCACACACACACTCAAAATGTTTTGAGCAAGCAGTCTCCTCCAGTCTCTCACAATACCCAGTCCGGTTCAGTACATCTTCCAGTACAGGAGCTGTTGGGATCCCCTGTCACCCCAGAAACAGAGATGGATTCTGCCCGTACATATCTTGGTGGTATCAGGGTACATGGTGCACTGGTATCAGCTAAAGCCTTAAACTCCTGTGGGTGTGGTGTGCCAAGCCATCAGATCCACACAATCCGAGAGATCTGATTGCCCCTTTCCTCCACCTTGCTGGAGGCAGGACCCCTCCAGCTCTGGTCATGGTGTTTGCTGCTCACAAATTTGAACTGAAGATGCTTCAAGTGGATTAGAAGCAATATCAGCCCTCCTATTCTCTCTGAGGATTCGTCCACTGGAACCTGGAGTGGCATTTATCCTTGAAGGATTTTCTGCAGTGGTTGTTCTTCCTCTCATACTGCTAGGGCACAGGTGGGTTTTCCATTATATTTCCTCATGTCCTCTCCATGGTCATGCAGATAAAACCACAGGTTACCTTGTGGTGTGTACCCTCCCTCTCAAGCAGGGGGGCCCTTGCTACCAACAGCAAGGACTCCGGTCCATACTGGCAGGCCATGGGACATGTCCTCTCTAGCTTGCTCAAGTCTTTCAAATCTGTATGCCATCTTGGACAGTCTTTCCACAGCTGAGGTGCAGGTTGATAGGCAAAAAGATGTCTTCATGTCATCTGAAGCACTGTTTGTTCTCCTTTTTTCATTGCCATTAATGTCAATGGCATATGATGATGACGTGCTCTGCACAAACTTCCACCACATGGACTGTGTACATTGGACCTCATCTGGAGCTACAGAGGACTGCTCTTTGTTTGAATCTCTATAAAGTACCTCTAGTACAGCTAATGCTCTCGGATACTGGATGCCTTTCTCCATGGCATTCCGCCTGTTTGGACACACTATGAGATCATCCTGGAGAGAATACCCTTCCCTGTAGTTGTCGCTTCCAGAGCGTGAGGGTTTCTGTCCTCTTCCCAATCCCTTTGTCAATACCTGCATCCTGTGACAGGGATTCCAGTTGCTGGGCCTTATTACCACCTAGTTTCATACTGTGGGATACAATGTCCCAGCACAGGAGCAGCCAGGTCACAGGAGGCTCTCTTGGCTGGTGGCTGACGTATATTTATTCACCTGGTGTAGTGGTCAGATACCAACCACCCACCAAAGCCACAGTCTCCTCTGCAGCTGGATGGGGGAGAGAAAATATAATAAAGGGTCCATGGGTTGAGGTAAGGACTGGGAGAGATCATTCATCGAATACCATCATGGGCAAAACAGGTACTCCCCAGTGCATAGCAACTTAGAGATATGCACTGAATTTATTACTAACAAAATCAGAGCAGGATAATGAGAAATACAGTAAGAACCTTGAAAACACCTTCCCCTTGTTGGAAATGAACTAACTTTTAGATACAATAAATGGGGACAAAGTTTTGTCCAAGCAAAAGAAAACTGTTTATTAGCAATAATTTGACTGAGCCGGGTGTGTACCCCTCTCCCCTAGAGCAGAACACACACAGCCTGTAACAGAATGGCTACAAAATATGCCCTTTTCCCGTCCAGGGGGCGGTCCCTGACCCCTTTCCCATTGGCTGGGTACTCGGGAACTCACTTTCTGTCCGGACTGCCTACTTTTCTGTCCCCTCCTCTCTCATCCTACTTCCTTTCGGTCAGGTCTTCCACTCCGCTCCACTCCCAGCTCACAGCAGCACCCAACAAACCAACTAGAACGAATCCAGACCACAAACAATAACACACAGAACCAACAGCTTTCACTCTTCCACTTTACAACCTTTTGGCTTCAGCAAAATATTACCTCATCTCTCACACTCTCACCCCTCCTTCCTTCCCACTGACAGTGAAGGGATACAGGGAATGGGAGTTTTGGTCAGTTCATCACCTGTGGTTTCTCCCAGTGCCCAGGGGGAGGAGTTGTTCCCCTGCTGTACTGTCTCCCACAGGAGACAATTCTTCATGAACTTCCCCAATGTGAGTCTATCTCACAAGCTGCAGTCCTCCCCAAACTGCTGCAATGTGAGTCCATCCCATGGGCCACAGTCCATGCCCAAACTGCTGCAGCATGGGTCACTATTCCTTGGGGTGCAGTCCTTCAATGCCAGGCTGCTCCAGTTTAGGAGCAGGGCCCCTCTCTCCAAGGATCTCCCACAGGGTCACAGCCTCCTCTCAGGCACCCACCTGCTCCAGTGTG
Source organism: Irena cyanogastra (assembly GCA_013397155.1). NCBI lineage: Eukaryota > Metazoa > Chordata > Aves > Passeriformes > Irenidae > Irena > Irena cyanogastra. Next base: position 1,952,215 of record VWZV01005697.1, on the reverse strand, counting down.
GGGCTCCTCCACAGGCTGCAGGCTTGGATCTCTGCATCCTCATGGATCTCCATGGGCTGCACGGGCAGAGCTGTTTCACCATGGCCATCACCAGGGGCTGCAGAGGAGTCCCAGCTCTGGTGCCTGGAACACCTCCTGCCCCTCCTTCTGCACTGACCTTCGTGTCTGCAGAGCTTTTCTTGCATGTTCTCACTCTGGTCTTTTTCAGTCACAATTTCAACTGCACAACAGTTTTTTATTTCTCTTTCTTCATAAATATGTTGTCTCAGAGGCATTACCACCATTTCTAATTGGCCCAGCCTTGGCCAGCGGCACATCCATCTTTGGAACTGCCAGAGATTGGCTCTGCTGGACATGGAGAAAGCTTCTGGCAACTTCTCACAGAAGCCACCCTTGTAGCCCCTCCCTCTCAGCCCCTCAAAACCTGGGCCATGCAAACCCAACACACCTGGGAATAGGGATGAGGTGATTATCTCTGGCCCTGCCTCTTCCTGCTGGTGTGAGGGCTCTACTTCTTCTTTATCCCTCATTAAGTGAGCTGATTTGGATTTCTTCTTCTGTATAGGGGTAATTACTACTGGTGCAAGTGGTTCCTCTGGTTCAACTGCAAATCAGGCCACAGTGCCTGTAGGGCTGTTTTCTTCCTCTTTCCCCTGAAGGTGCTGTCTAGCATTGAACTATGTCTAGTAAAGAGTAGTCAGGGCCCAGCACACTACAGTAAGTTGCCCCTTTCTCAAGTTGCCACAGCATGCTTCTTGCAAATATTCTGTCAATTTAACAGGGTTCTGTTGCTGTCCAGGGATGAACTTCCAAACCACTAGAGCAGAAAATTTAAAAAAAAACTGGTTAATTTTTTGCTGTATTTCATGCCACTCATAACTATCCACCCTTGGGGCAGATCTCTAAATGAACTTCCTAGAAATCTCTTTCTTCACTCTAAACATAGTGTGGACTGAGGAGACCTGTGAGACTTGGCAACAAGAACATGCTTTCCTTAACACTCAAGGGAAATTCAAAATCTTCAAAAGCTGTTGTAACAGCTGAAGGAGGGGAAGGAGGTGAAAGACTGGGGAAAATCATCCTCCCCTGTTGCCCCTACAGACTGAGTATGATTATTAATTGACTCCCAAAGACAGTGCCCAGAGTAAAGGTAGGAGAGCAGCACTGAATACACTCTCGAAATTACACTCTGCCCTTGGTCAGTCGTAGACCGATATCCCATAATACAGCAAAAAAGCAACTCCAGTCCCTCTCCCTGCTCTGAAAAAGAACATCACAAGGATCACATATAGGAATGTAGGGGAATATGGGAATACAGGGTTAGATACTGGTTCACAACCAGGTGAACAGACCAAGCAGCATTGTGACCAGTGGCTCTGGAGTTAATGCAACAAATGCTTAGATTGAATCTGTTTCCAAGCTGCTCTGGACAGATCTGTTGTTTCTTCAACCCTTCATGCCACACACTGGGTGCCCAATAACGCTGTTCTGATTTAGGAATGGTACTCCCCAGTTTAGTGCTCCCACTGAGACTCTCCAAATCACATGGCACTCATTCACTCCTCCCTCCCCCTCCTCCCACCCCTTAAACAGGATGGAGAGGAAAATTGGAGGCGCAAAAGGCAGAGATCACAGGTTGAGATAAGACCAACTTATTGGAAACAGCCGTGAGATAAGAATTTGACCAATATTAATGACAGAGAGTACAAGAATCACACAGAACACCCCCCACCAATAGACAGTACCCCACCACTCCCTCTGCCACACTACTTGACCAGAAGGGACCCCTTTGCCCCCAAGAGAGACTCCCTTCCTGCAGCAGTGATGTGAGGTGTTACAGAATAACCTCCACATCTTAGTCGTGCCTCCTCCTGGCTACTGCAAAAGTTAACCCCTTCCTGGCTGGAACCAGGACACCTGAGAGTGGTGTTTTGTTCAGAAGGTGCAGCCTAGAAGCCAGCTTGTGTCAGAGCAATGCAGAATGTTTTTGCCATCACAGTCAATACTAGAGAATGCAAGATGAACTGTGCTGGATCAGTGCATGAGTCCTTGAACACTGTATCCAGCAATGCCAAGTACCTTATATTTCATAGGACAGTGGCAGCCTCTGTAGTACAGCCAGTCATTTCTGTGGTGTGGAAGTTAGGAAAAGGAAGCCTCTTCCTTATCCTGTTACATGCAAAATTACATGTGTATATGGATAGTGGCTCATTTTTTACAGTGTTGAACCATCAGAGATATATGTAGAAATATACATTTTCCTGTCATAGGGTTTTTTCGAGTTTTTGTTTTGTCTTGAGTTTTTTCCCTTTTCAGAATTGTGACTTTGCTTCATTTGAAGAGTTGGTTTCGTATGCTTTAGCATATGTAATTTGATAATGTAACTAAATTCTAAAAATGGGAGGTGTCTTTTGCATGCCTGATAATGAATTTTTTTGTCAAAGCCCATGTAACTGACAAAGTATGCAGTTGTTGAGTGACTTAAAAAAAGCTGCTAGAATTCAAGAAATAGTGTCAGATGTTCTGTTGGTATAAGCAGCATAGTTAAATTACTTTTGCTTACATCAGATATCACCAGTTGTGGATTTGACCTAACACTGCTTTTGTCTAAAATGTACATTCAGCTTTCTTTTGGTCTTCATTTTTGAAATGTCATTTTTGCTTCATTCATTTGAATGTCTCTTAATGAAAGAAACAGTAATAGCCTCAGCCTCGCTGTAGTAGAGTTAAGCTGCTGATAGGAATTCAGTTTTCCTGAGTTCCATTTGTTACCTGCGTGCAGTAGAAACTGCAGATGAATTCTGATGAAAAGAAATTCAATGCATGAAGTTTTCACTGCTCACTTTCACATCTTGTCAGATTGCTTGTGTCTCCTAGTAACGGTTTATTTTCATAGAACCAGTGCACAATTTATGTTACTGTTTTGGGTCCTACTTGCCTGCAGTATGTAGTTACTGTAAAATGATTAGTTGTGTTTGTCCTGGTTTTTTTTTTCATGCTTTGATTCTAGATGCTTTTGTAGAAACTGTTTTTAGAGCATCTTACCGTGAGCCAAAAAATATAATCCTTTTCATCTATGAACTAGACTACTACTTTTTACTTGGCCCTAGTACAAAGCAAGGAATTTGGTACAGAATCTTGATTATTAACATCTATCCGCTGTGTATGTAACTGATGGTTTTACATCATCTTGGCATGCTTTATAACACCTCACTTGAATAAGCCTGGTATTGATGTGAAACTCTGCCACTGCTGGGTGGCTGAGCTGAGGTGGAGCAGTGAACAGAATCTCTGTGGGAAATGGCTCAGTGGCCTGTCAGGTGCATATCACAGGTCTCTTCACCATTTCAGCCTAGAAAGCTCTTTGTGTTTTAGAGTTTAAAAGCCGATTTCTTTACAGGTTAACTTTCTCAGGCATATTTACTAAAGGAGAAGACTACTGCATTTCCAAACAGCTAGCTTGTTTCATGTTTCCTGAATGATCCAAAATGATTTTTAAATTGTTAGCATGTATTTGTATTCTGGTCCAGATGATAACCATAGTTTTGTCTTTCATTGAAGAACGTATACATTCTGTTCTGTTACAATGTATTTTTTGAATTTTTTTAAAAAATCAATAAATACTCATATGATGTTTCATTTGTAAATGTAAACAATGTTATTTGCTTATTTGAATGGTTTTCTTGAACTGCTTTAGCTGCAGGGGACTCGTCTTAAAACACATTTATTTAACTTAAATTCTTCTAAACTGTTTGTATATGATCTCAGTTATGTTCTTTTGTAAGCCCTTAATATTAAGTTATTGGGACCAATGTATAGTTAAGTAGTAAAAAATTGCATTTTCATTCTTTATGATTTATTATTCTAAAGACATTTGTAATTGATAAGCAGCAGCTCAGTGTTACTGAAGAACAGGTGTTTAGCTTGGATACTTTCAAAGGTCAGGCTTCAAATTACCTGTGATAATTAAACACAAATTCTTCAAGCAAGCCTTTAGAAATTCTAAATAAAGCATTTTAGTGCTTGCTTTGTATTTATGAATACTATCTACCCAGTTAATTGTTTTACTGACTTTGCGTGGAAATGGTTTAAAGGAAAATTCAGCTTTGGTAAAATTGTTATTTTTAAGTGACTATGTGGTATTTTGGCCATTGTTCTGCAACCAGACTAGGAAAGTTACAGCTATTTCTGCTGACCGTTTAAGTGCAGTAAATTATTCAGAGAATTTGTTTAAATGGAAACATTTAGAGAAGCTGTTTACACATGTATAACTTGAGCCTCCAGTTTTTACTGAAGCAAAACGCAAGTTGCAGGTAGTCCAGTAGGAAATTCCACTGTGAATTTCCACGAAGCAAAGATCATAAAAAATGTAAAACACCAGGATTGAGTGCCCACAATCAGTCCCAATACATGGCTGTAGGCATATTTGGCTTGCTACATTGGCAGTCTTAACTTTTCCTCTGTAGTGGCTCCATAACGAAACCTCACACAGGATATAGTTTCTGTGTGATGTTCTCTTTGATTGCAATGGTTACACAATTTTCTTTTCCCCTCCACATTTGTTTACTTGTTAACTGTTCCATTTTATACATGGATACCTAAATGTTTTATTGTGTGGCATTTCTAAATGTTTCTCCTTCCCCCAATGGCACTCGTTTCTGAACGGTTGCACGCACAGGAGAGGTCCTGCTGGATGCCCTAAAGTCAAGTTTACTTGTGGCTCATACATTCCAGTGCATGGGTTTGAATTGTTGGCAGGACTAGACTGAAATTAAACTTCTACACTTGTATTAGGGTTGACACTGAGCTCAAACCTTTTCCTACAGTGGCCTTAAACAAAACAAAACACTTTGTGGAGGTTGGATTTGGAAATCAATGTAGGAGTGCTTGGATCTCACTACTGAGGTATGCATGTGAGGAGAATTTCAGGGAAACTCAGCCCTCAGTGGATGTCAAGGAAAGACCTGTAGTTTTGGTCTGATCTGTACATAATTGATGATTTCTCTGAGCAAGTCAGATTTTAAAAAACACCTAAATACCATTTTCAAAATTGACACAGGCCCGATGGATGCAATTAAGAAGTCATTTAAAGCTGTAAAATCATCTAAAAAAGGTAGAAGCAGCTTGGGTTTTTCATAAACACCTGTGCAGATTATGTACCTAAGCTCCACTTAGTGTCCCCCACTGCTAGTTGGGACACCCTACATACTGTTTTGAGCTATTTATTGGTTTTTTGGAGGAAAGGGTTCTGTGCATTGAATCTATTATAATGAAGATAGTTGTAGTTGTAGTGTTAGCTGTCAGAGAGAGTGTATTTTCAAAGCTCCCTGCAAATGAATGAATCAAAAGGTATGTTTTAGCAAATATCCAGATAAAGCCAAAGAGAGAAAGTGCAGCAAGTGCTGAAAACAAGAATGTAAATCCAGATGATGCTGTTCTGTCCTTAATGTGTTGGCTGTGGCCACTGTCATCTAGGGACTGGAATCCCAGAAAATGGGCTAGTGCTGAAGAATACAAAAGTCTCATCACTTGTTCAAAGTAGAAAACCCAAATAATAATTAAAGGAAGCTTTTGAAATTACAGCATCAGGCTTCTTGGCATCGTTAATGTAAAACAGATTTAAAAGCTGTGTCAGCAAAATGTTTTCAGATAAATGGTTCTTTGAAGATACTATCTCCAAGAATCAGGGAAAATTAGAAAAGTGAAGATGTTTGCAGCATTGTGTTAGAGAAAAATACTTTTGAAATAAGACTGTTAAAGACAATATTTATTTGCCCACATTTGAAGTCAAGACCCCCTATAATTCTGTATATGTAACTGTACATCTAGCCCCGTCCCTCCCCACATCCCCAGAACCATTGAAGGCTTCTTTCCCAGCAGGACTGACCAGACTTCAAATATTAGTGAAGTTATTCTAAAATAGCAGTGTACGCTCAGGCCCAGAGGGAACTATGATCAGCTGATTTGCCATAGTGTTAACACTTAAGGGTAGGGGGAATTATTGAATTTATATTAAAAATATAATGATCACTTATTCTTGAACTCCCTTCAAGCAGCTTGAGGGTGACTGTGCTGCCATATATTATCAATACCTGCTTCTGTAAAACAAACAGTGGAGTTGGCCTTTTGTTTCCTGTCCTGGTGCCTGGGATCTTAGTCAGGTGTACTATCACTGTTCCTGCTCATTGGTCAGATCAGTTTTTGTAAAATGATGTGTGGAATGATGTTGTGCTCTGTCTTCACCAGAAGTATTAAAGCCTGGCTTTTGGCAGAAGGGTATTATCTCCTGTGTGCTTGTACTGTGCCGTGCTCAATGGCCAGTACAATAATCTCAACAGCAATGTTTGTCTCCTACCCTCAGGGAATATAAACACCTTTAGAGATGGTTGACAAAGCCCTCATTATCTCAGTTTCTGTGTCTTCTGAAGGCTGTGGGGATTTTTTCTAATGGGAAGTTTGCACTTTCACCAATTACCAAACTATTGCCTGATGTTCCAATTACTTGGAAGGCTTTTGTTGTGGGTTAACTCTGGTGGGCAGCTTAAGCCCCACACAGCTGCTCACTCTCTCCCCCCTGGTGGGATAAGGGAAAGAATCAGAAGGGCATGAGTGATAAAACTCAGGAGTTGAGATGAAGAAAAAAGCTGTGTGTGCAAGCAAAGCAAAACAAGGAATTCATTCAGCACTTCCTGTGGGCAGGCAGATGTTCAGCCACCTCCTGAAAGCAGGGCTCCATCACGTGTGACGGTGACTTGGGTACACCAGTGCCATAATGCTGAATGTCCTTCCTCCTCCTCTCCCTAGTTTTTATCACTGAGCAGGATGTCCCAGGAGTGGGATATCCCTTTGGTCAGTTGGCATCAGCTGTCCTGGCCATATCCCCTCCCAACTCCTTGTGCATCCCCAGACTGCTCGCTGATGGGGTGAGGAGCAGAAAAGGCCCTGATGCTGTGCAAACCCTGCTCAGCAGCAGCTAAAGTACCAGTGTCTTATCAACAGTGTTTTGGTCACAAATCCAAAACTTAGCACTATACATGCTTTTATGAAACAAATTAGCTCCATCCCAGACAAAAGCAGAGTAATCCACCCTTTATTCCTGTGTGCCCAGGTGCCGCATTATCCGATAGATTCTCCCTCATTAACCACCTCCTCTTTTCCATCCTGGAATATGTACACAGAAATCGTTACCTTAGTCTGTGGATCACCCCTTTAAATGTCCACAAAATGTTCATTGAGTCCATTTACATTGTGTGTATTCAATCTGTTACTCAATCTGTATTCAATCGTTCACTCAAGGCAGGAGAGGTGGTGTGATGTGTGGAGTTACTGGGCACCAAAGACAGCTCAGGTTGGGTCGCTGCTGCACTTTCACATCTAGTGAGGCTTCTCCTCTATTGGTTCAGATGGTACCTGCTGTGCTGATTTCCATAGCGTGCTACTCACATCCTGGCTTACTACAGTTTAAAGGTGTTCCTGTCAGTCTCCACTTCTGGTTTGGGCCAGATTATAGGGTTTAACAAACTTATAATAAGGGTTTGCAGCAAACTCCTCCATTTGCTCTTAGCCTGGCTAGCAACAAGGGGTTCCTGCTATAGTAATTCCTATGACATGCAACTCAGATCCTGGGTTACAACAATTTAAAGGTGTTTCCATTACAATCTCCAGGCCTCATCCCTTTGGACCAGACCATAGGATTTGGCATTGCAATGAACTCCTCCCTTGTCCCTCCTCCAGTTTGGGATTACACACAGGCCCACAGTCCACATGGGGCAGTGTGGACTTGTCTACAGACCCAGCATCCTTTAGGGATGTAGCTGCTCCAGAATGACAATATCCATAGGCCACTCTACCTTCAGGGGAGTACCTGCTCTAGTATAGACTTCTCCATGGCTATGTATGTCTTTGGTTGTGCCATCATGATTTTAGCCACATCACAGTCCTGTGAAGTTGAGTTCCAGCCTGTCCAGCACAGGAATGGGAGCAGTGCTCTGGCTGTCAGCCAGCCCTTTCCTGTTATCAGTATGTTCCCAGGCAGAGCAGAATACGATGATAAGAAGAACAGGAAACAGCAGAAGCAAAAAGCAGTCACTAGTGAGCACTAGTTACTAATCTACATCCAGGCAAGCAAGCCCCATAGCAAGCACAGGAGCCTGACAATTAATAGCTAAACAGATATAAATTTGGTATAGCATACTCTGATCAAATCAGTTGTTATCTCTAACCGCTCATGCCCCACACTGGGTGCCAGAAGGGATTGTTACAGGTATTCCCTGGTGGGCAGCTCAGTGCCATGCAGCTGCTCTTACTCCCCTTCAGTGGGATGTGGGAGAACAACCAGAAGGATAAAAGTGCAAGAACTTGAGGGTTGAAATACAGACTATTTAATAAGGAAAGCAAAAGCTGCACATGCAAGTAAAGCAAAACAAATCATTCGTTCATCACTTCCCCTGGGCAGACAGGTGTTCAGTCATCCCCAGGAAAGCAGGGCTCCGTCACATCACATGTAACAGTGACTTGTGAAGACAAACACCATCACTCCAAACACCCCCCACTCTCCTTGTTCACCCAGCTTTGTATGCTGAGCGTGATGCCATATGGTGTGGGATATCCCTTTGCTCAGTTGGGGTCCTGGCTGTGTCCCCTCCTGGCTTTTTACCCATCCCCACTTGTCTTGCTGGTGGGGTGGTGTGAGAAGCAGAAAAGCCCTTGTGTGAGCGCTGCTCAGCAATAAGTATTGGTGTGTTACCCACACTTTTGGTCAGAAAGCCAAAACATAGCACTAAACAAGCTGCTATGAAGCAAAGTAGCTCCATCCCAGTCAAAACTGTGCATAGCTTTTTATGCTTCAGTAACATCTCTGCCACTGTGTACCACTAAGCATGTGAACTTACAGTCATTGTGCCTGGAAGAAGACTTACACCTTTTTATCAGGTTATTTCCTACAAAACTGACCCATTTATTCAAGACAAATACTATTTTTGGTTGTATTTAAAGGGAAAAATGTTTTCTCCAAGAATGACAGCAAGTCAGGCAGGATTTTATTGACAATTTTAGGGACGTTTCTGCTTTGCACAACTCCAGGCTACCTGATAATTGAGAGCCTTTACTTGAATCTCAGAAACTTGCAGGTGTACTGTTACTGAAAATCAACTCAACATCAAATGGCTGTGTTATGTAGAAAAGAACTTCTAGGTCTCCAAACCTTGATTTATACATGACTAGCCAAAGGCAAGAAAATATGTTGGGAATGTGAAATAGAGGGAGAGATAAACCAGAACAAGATGATAGCAAGAATTGATCTTCAGAGAGAGCCTCATGTAAAAATCAAAGCACCTGGACTTCATTGCATTCTGGTTTATAGGTTTTCTTAATCACCTAACTTCTGAGGGAAGGTAGGCAGCACCACAGTTGATGGCAGTGACCCAAGGCAGTGACTACAAGAAGTGGTTTTATAGTTTCCATTTATTTCAGAAATGATTCTGTGGACTACAGACCATCTAGTTTGTATTATCCTATTTTTGGCCTTAAAGGAAGTCAAAATGGTGGTAGCATTCTGCAAAAAAAGAAACATAAAAATCATTCTCGTATGAGTTTCCATAAGGAAAGGTATGTAATAAGGAAATGTAGCCTATTTTTTCACAGAGCATACTGCAGGAGGTAGTATTTGCTGCAGCAAGAGTGTTTCCAAATTGACTCGTGAGTATGCAGAACTAGGAAAACAAATGCAAATCCAACACAAGCTATCCAACTAGCTGGGCCAGAATTCTATCTAAAGTGGCTTTCTTCTATTCTGGCTGTCATTGCCTCTCTCCCTATTTCAAGTCCTTTATTCAAGCACTGCTGAAGTTATGCTTCTCTGGTCTCCAGAAACAGCCAGGTGCCTCTTTTTTATTTCAATTTCTGAAAGGAAAGAAGGTAAACAGAGAATAACTGGCTTCTTGTAGTGTGTGGGTCCTCAGGTGTGGTGTGGATGTCACCTTGGTAACATTTTATCTTGTCTGCTTGGCATCTTGCAAATAAGAGTTTGAAATCCTCCCACATATCCCTGCATGTAACTTGGTCTGTGGAAAAAATGTGAGCTATATTTTGATAGCCAATTTTAGAATTTAGGGGATTTATGTATGAGAAAGTTTAAAAGCTATCAGGATCTCTCAAAATACTGCAGCCAGCACTGAACACACCGGACTGCATGCTCTGCCAAAATCTTTCTCAGTAAATCCTAATGTGACTTGATAACTTTGCTACAGACCTTGGCTTGGAATAGAGCCCAAACTTTGAAAGACTGGAAGTTTCAGTTGGCAAAAATGTGAAGGTGCAGTGGTGAATTCATAGCAGACTGGGGTTTAGTTTTAATTATAGTGAGGGAGTTCAGCTCTCAAGAAAAAGCCCTTAAAAAGAGAAGCAACAAGAAAAGGTGAAGGAGAAAGGAGACAAGTTGGAGTTTATTCACCTCTCTGTGGCTGAAGCTGAGGCTTTCAGAGAAGGTTTATTTGGATGTCTTCTCCTTAAGCCTCATTCAAAACTGAAAGCACAACGGAGCAGGGTAATTTTCAGAATTGAAGTGGTTGTTTCTTGTTTTAATTAAAGAAGGGTGGTCCTTTATGCATACTGCCCTATTTCTAGGTTAGTGCACAACATCAGTGTCTGTACCAGCATCAGATTTCTTAGCCAATTCAGGCAGCTGATTTTCTGTTCGCAGTTTCAGAACAGTGATCCTGTTCTCCCTTCATTAACGCAGCATTTGGGGCTTTCACACGTGGTTTGTAAACAGAGAATCATTAATGTTTGCTTCACTCTTCACTTCAGTGACAACCTTCCTCCAGAAAAAGAGTGTTCCTGAGAACTTATTTCCATTCATGCTGTTGCTAGAAAGTTATTTCAAACTCAAGCAATTTTGTCTTTCCAAACTAACCAAGTTCCTCTCTCATGTCATCAGTTGTTCAGGTTGATACCCAAGACACAGACTCCTTCACTACTGCTCCATACCATGCTCATCCTCAGGGTATGTTATTAGCAAAACACACCCTCTCACTTCCCTCCTACTTTTTAGCCCATGTGATAAAAACAGGAGATCTCAGGATTGCCAGTTTTTTCATGTTTCCTTTGACTGTGAATTATAAAATTAACTAAAGCTCCTCTCTCTGGAAACACAGTATTTACCTGTTATATAGGTGTATGGCAGACAAGTTGTTTCTGCAAAAACCATGTCAGCTATAGTTTACATTATTTTGTAGGGCTTTAATTGTGTTAATTTCTGAATAATTAATTTATTAAGTTTTATTACATTTTTATTATTTATTTGGGAGGAGGGTTGTATTAAGTGTTTAAACTCAGTGTAGTTAAGCTACTCTCTCCTATGTCAACAAAAAAAATATGTGTGTTATTTACGGAATAGAGGAAGTGAACAGGGTAGGCAGGTTGTTTTCAGTGTGTGATTTTTTTTTTTAATAGAACGTCCCATCTCCTGATTTCAGCTTTCCTATCAGACAAACAGGTCTCTTTGCACCTCTCAGAGCCAGCCATTGTAAACGTAGTTGCTCACTTTGCATGTGCTGCAAAGGGACAGTGTCTTTATAAATACATGCCTGGGTTAAGATGTAACAGATGGAAGGTGAGCAGTAAGCACCTTACTGCACTGATTATCCTCTATGCTATGATGGCAGCTGATTTTCTCTTTTGTGAGACCAAACATCACATCCAGAGGTCAGACAGAGCTGGGTCTCCCTTGCTTGACTGAGCATAATGTATGGCTCAACCTTCCAGTTCTCATGAATCACTGAAACAGGAGCTCTGAATTCAGAGGATATCTAAATAGCAGGAAAAAAAACCCCTGTACAAGCTTCTTTGGCTCAGACTTGCTTCGCGTTTAGCAGATATTTTATATATTGTCTTTGGAAATGGTATCAAATATTTTTTCCTGTTATTGGTACTTTGCTGTTTTTTGTAGATGTCGTGTCTGCCTTACTGTAGCCAGGAGCATGAAATACTGCCACGGTAACCTGTGACAATGCCTTTAGTCTGCTTGTTGTTGCCTATTTATGGCACAGTAATGGTTTATTTCATAGTCTAAACCCTAGGACTGTATTTTAATGAAGATTTAAGGCTGTGATACAGCTGCTATTCAAACTGTGTGAGAGAGGCATGTTGGAATAGCTCAAGATTTACTGCTGAACTGTCAGTCTTTAAGCTACCAAGTGTCTTTACCCTTTGGTGCAGTAGCTACGGAGGAAACTGTACCCACTGCTGTGAAGCAGACACGGCGATTAATGAACCTGAGGCGCACTAATCAAACATATGTTTTCTTGGCACAATGATTGTGTTATATATCACAGCCCAATGTACAGGCCTTTATCTTTCCTTAATGATCTAGCAAGGGGGCTTTTTTAAATGTGGGTGTTTTTCATGCTCTCCTTAGATTTGTTCCACAGGGGGTGGCCGTTAAAAACATCTGACGGGCATGCAGTTAGCCAGCGCCCTGCTGAGATTAGTAAAATACTATATTTAGTAATCGCACTACATCAAGGAACTCCAGCATTGCAGGAAACAGTTTGATTCAATGCTTTTTTTCTGATTTTTTTTTTTAATTTTTTTTATTGTATGTCTTATTATTTCATCTGGGATCATTTTTTTTCCAACTTGGACTTGGTTTTTGTGTCTAATATTCAACTTTTTAAAAAAGATTTGTTTAGATGATGGGATTTTTTCCCCCAATTTTTTGGTTTTTTTTGTTTTTACTAAAAAAAAAAAAGGAATTGTAAACCAGGGTGGTAAGAAAGAAAAGTGGTATTTGGAATCTCTCTCATATTACCCTTGTCTGAAAAAACTGATCTAATATTTGTTAGGAAACCTCTATGGATAATACATAATACAGGGACTCATGCTTTTAAGTACTACAATACTGTATGGTGAAAGCTCCTAAAATTGGCTTTGAGAAAATGGTCAAAATGAGCAAGTATATTAAATTTATTTTTGTGCCCAAAGTATTTCTTCACCAATAAATAAGCATGAAAGAGACTTGGTGCTCAGACAGGTTTGTTTTGGTTTTTCTTTGATAGCTGACATGACTAACTGTAGATGAACAACATAAAGTGGAAGATAAAAGACCCATATGGAAAAGAAAGCTTTTCACCAGGATGCCAAAGGAAGTAAACTGTTTCATGAGACTCTTGTCCAAATCAAAATTACTATTTTAACATCTGATTTCTGAGCCTATTCTGGTTTTCTTGTTGCTGTAAATCCAAGTCTGTGTAAAATCTTGGAAACTATTCTGTAAACTCAGGACTAAATCGGGTGCTCTCCCTTTAAGGGGTAGATTTAAAGGAATACCATCCTTTGTTCTAACAAAATAGTCCAGGCTTGTCAATCCAGAAGATTTGTGCATTGCTGAACATAATAGCATTTTATTACCTAGTTTATTTCTGTCTAGCATTCTAAGACTCCTGCTGATGCTTTGACTCAGAGTACTTTTCAGTTTGGAAACTTGAACTCCAGTGTCACAGATGACTTCTTTCTTTTGGTAATTTTTTTTTTTAACTATTAAATGTTCAAGAAAGAAAATGTTTGTCCTGACAGAAGTTGTGTTTCAAACTGTGAACGTCTGAGCAGCAGTGTGTGAAAAGAGTAGCCTTTATTTTTGCTACCCCCAGACTCCTGTTAGTTAACTCATTTCTAAAAGTAGTTTGGGATATTATAGTCAAGCTTAATGATTAAGTAGTAGTACAACAGGTCTCTCACCCTTCTTAGCTGTGATTTAGCAAACCACAGCCCTTGTCCATGCAAAAGGATAGATGTTCAAATTCAGGCATGCATGCTGAAGACCAGCAGACTGTGCTGTTCTTGAAGCTAGGAACATTGTATTTACAGAATAATTTCTGCAGTTTAATTTAACTATGGCCATTATCTGAAATTGCGTATTGATCCAGTTTTTTAAGCAGCTTATTGCAAGATAAATCCTGAAATATTTTTGCAGTTTCCATCAGAATATTTGGAAGCAGGGAGGGGTATTATAATAAAGGTAGATTAAAGAGACATCTTTATATAAATATGAGAGAAATGGGAAATTTCCTGCTTGTGAAGCAGCATTATGATAGAAGTACCCTAAAACATAATTTCCTATACAGTTTTATGCAGTGTAGTTTGCTTTCTCCTGTATAAAATAACATATAAAGTTAAGAATTCTGGCTATGCCATTCTCCATTCAGTTTTAGCACTGTAAGCATTCATCTTATATCTTCCTTTATGTGTAGCTATAAATGCCCATCAGAATATTTGCATCTCTTCAGTAATTTAAAATACTGAAAACAAGAGCCAAATTTCAGCATAAGTTGTCAAGTGGTTTCAGCCCTTCACATAAATTTCTATATACACACTCCAGTGAATGGCACCCATCCATACATACTCATACCATGCTGCTTGTTCCTGACTGAAGCAGTCTGTAAAATGAATATATATTTACATGTCATGTGAATATGGAACACGAAAACATACATGTGTGAGTAAATCCGTGGCATTGTGAAAAAATATACTTCTAGAATTTATTTCTGTGTTTTGATGTCCGGGATGCCCTTTGTGTTTTACACCCCGAGGTTTAGTGCCGTGCCGCGGACTGCCGTGTTTGGGATTCTTGAGCTGGCCGTGCATGATTTATCTCAGGTGTATGTAGTCACCCAGGAGAAAAGCTGGCAGTGCTGTGTGCTTTTCCCAATAAATGAGCAGTCTCATTTAGAATTATTGCCAGGATCTTGTTGTGCTGACACCGCTTTGTGCTGTGTAGACAAACCTTGGAGGAGAATTACATGTAAATCACTCATAATAGTCTGAGGCATTTTACTCAGAAACTTGCACGACTCTTTCTAGAGATATCTATATTCTGGCCATTGTTTTCTAACCAGATCCTAATACTTTTCCGTCAAATCTCTGCTTATATGTTATCGAAATAAAACTTTCTGAATTTTAATGAGTGAAATTTCATTGCTGTTTAATCCTTAAATGCACTGAGCTAATCTGTGAGTGTCCCTTAATTATAAAAAGTGAAGCCGAGAAATTAGGTCCCGGACATAGAGAGTAATTATTTTCATAACTCTTTTGTTTTTACCTCCATAACATATGGAAAGAGAAAATGACCAATTGTGGTTAGGCCAGAGGCCTTAATGATGGATCATAGTCCCAGCACTGCCAGTCAGCCCAGTCCAGCTTGGATGAGTAATTTAAAGTCTGTTCACAAAGTGTCCTTACCTGCCTAACAGAGGTGTGGTGAGATGGGCTGTAGTTAAGCACTCCTGACCCTTTAAGGCACAGAGGAACATAGAAATGTGTTATTTTTGTCGTCATGAATCTCAATAATGGCTCTATAATGACCTTCAGAGCATTTGGCCAGCCTTCAGTCATCACTCCTTGATCACAGATATTGACTCAGGTATTTGCTGTGCTCTGCCTTAAAGGATATGATATTCTTGAAAGAGTTTTATGGATGTTCAGATTCTTCCCACACTTAGTAGTAATAGCATGGACATATAAACTGAAATATTTGCAACATGCTGCTGGCCAAAACCCAAGAAGTATCTGCTGCTATTTGGGCTATTTGATAATTATTTGACTACTATTATTTCTTTCTGAGTGCCTTATTTGGACATTCTGCTCCAATAGGTAAATAAAAAAGCCCCAAATTTTGGCTCGTAGATAAAGCTTGAAGGGGAAAGGAATAATGTAGTTTGAGAATGTAGCAACTGGACTGATAAATAGCAAAACAGGATTACTGGGAAATTGCACATACGCATGCCAAATGTAAAAGTCTGAATGTTTCTTCTGACTGCACAAATCTGTAGACTAGAGAGATTTGATGAAAGGACAAAGTCTTATTTGTTCCTATTTAAAGTCCATTCTTTTGTGTTTTATATCACTATTCATATCATTAATATAGAAAGTGTTTATTTTGGTTCAGCTGAAGAGCTTCAACAGAGCAAGAGATAATTAGAGAACTGTTGTCTGAGAAATTACAAAATAATGGCCTTGATACATTGAGATGAGGCCAAAAGTGCATAATGGAATCCCTTTGGAAAAGTTAAGCCTATAGAGATACCAAAATTCTGAATTTATTGCAATTTCAATGTGGGATTCTAAAGGGGATGTGAGTCAAACCTGCTATTGCAGATAGTAGTGTCATGAAATACTAATAGTTTTTTCCTCTGGCTATCTCCTGTTCTTTCAGCTTGTTAGTCATTCTTTATTCCAGTGGACAGTAGTGAATTGTATACTCTTATTATTCTGACTAAAACTTAACTGACAAACACGCTGTACAGTTCAGAAAGTGCCATTTTCTCATTTCTACAGATGTGCTTTTCTTGGTCACCAGATTTTGCCCCTTTTGCAATGTCATGTTTGCAGCACAGAATCATCCTCTTGATCTTTGCTGCCCAATTTCTCACATTGCATTCCCACAACACATACTCAGAAGAAAATCTACTTTGCAACTAGTTGTGGCAGCTTGACAAGCCTTTGTCATAACAGTAGTCCCTGACATTTAAAGGACTTCAGTTTATATTTGTCAGCCAAATTTCATACCTTCATACCTCTTTCAATTAATCAAAGTTAAACCATTGTATATGTGAAGGGGCCTCTTGTGGTTTCTAAGTAAGTAGTATGGCTTTTCTGGCAGAGAGCCACAAGCAATTTAGTAGGCACATAGTGTGGGGGTTGAGAGGAAGAGAGACAGGAATAATCCAGAACGCTTTAAGAAGGGCTGAATGAAATCAGTATTTCTATACACAGTACAAGACTTTCACATTCTGTATCTTACTTTTGACCACAGCAAAACTGTTTTGGTGTGTTGTCAGTAAAATAATTCTGAAACATAGCACCAACTTTGTTTTTCTCTTACTCAACCAGTTTTTCACTGTTTTTACTTCAGTTGAAGTATTCCAAATTTGCACCCGAGACAGAGAAGAGTTTAGGCACAAGGGATTTAATACACAGTTTATAATTGTCATATTGTCATGAAATTGTTTGTACAGGAATAAACCTAATGTAGTTCCTAGTTGTCTTCAGAAATAGCAAGATTTATTTTGTAGCCTAAAAGTCAGGATGAGGCTTTACCATTTACCTTTTGCCTGTGAGCTATACAGCTGTAAATAGATACTAACATAAAAGGTCTGTCTCCAGCAGAGCTGATCTCTCTTTCCAATTCTGACAGGGTCACATAGTCAATGTAAATTACCACCATAAACTAAATTCCGCCTCTCCTGTAGAACAAAGTGCTTGATCTGCCTGTCTAGAAGTCAGGAGCTATGCAGAGAACTGTAATATTTCAACAAATCAGCATCAGTGGCAACCTGTTCTTAATAATGAAACGCTAGCAACATTTAATTTCATTTTGTTTCATCATGTTAAAATCCATCCTTTATTTAGGGGATTTAAAAACCATCTGAAGGGAACCTGAAGACAAAGAGAATAATTCAAGTGGAAGCACTATCTTCCTCTGTATTTCATACAAATTCAGGTTCAACATGCACATCTTGATGCCTATAGAGAATGAGTTACATTTAGAAAAGGATAGTCTAGGCATCTCAAGAAGAATGTGATTTCTCCATTTTATCTGTCATTTTGATTTAATTGAAATATGTATCGTAATAATAATGTCAAAAGTGTTAGTGGATTTTGCTAGAAATGAAATTACAATCAAAAAATTTAAACTATTATTGGCAACTTTTTCAAGATTGTAATGATTTATTTGGATGTTTTATAACCAAGCTACAATATGCTGTTAAATATTATATGTAGGTTGGAAACATTAACTTGGAGCTAGATTCTTATATAGATACAACATCTTGAATTCAGTCTGAAAGATGTCAGAATCTGAAGAACTCAGCACTTCAAAAATTATGCAACAGGCATATCCTGGAAAACTGGGCCCCAGTTCAGCATGTGGCTATCTAGACTATTTTACACAGTCCTCTTTTGATATTAAAGATGAATTCAATGTAAATGTCTGGAATTCTTCTTACAAGCTTGTTGAAAAGGGACAGTATTTTAGCATGACTCCCTTGTGCAAACCTGGTGTTTAGCAGATTACGTATGTTATTCTGTTATAGGTACACTACAGTGATAGACAAAATGGCAAAGAGTGTTTGACCTGTTTGACACTGTCTCCTGTGCAGATGACTTTCCAAGGTATCGGAAGCTCCATTGAAGCCAGCCATGACCAGGTATAATACCTTCACCCCACGCTCTTGTACTTTTATTAATATCTGGTAAGGCCAGAATGTCAGCGTTAGTAAATTTAGAATTTCGACACGTCTTGTGCTTTTCATATGGCATGCTCTTGTCACAGGGATTTGCCTCTCTTGCCCTACTAAAAGCCTGATTAGATCTAAAGAGTGAAATGAAAAGGAGATGAAGCTATATTGTCTTTTACATATTTTTAAGACATATTAGGAAAGCCTGAAGAGTTTGCTTTGGTTTTAAAGTCAGATGTAAGGTTTCTGCAAAGGTTTTATTTGCTTTTATGTGTGTATCAGGTCTTGTCTATCCTATTTTTTTAGAAGATTATGAGTAGTTGGAAAAGCAGAGAGGTGAAGCCATCATCTCTAGCCATCATCTGTCACAAGAAACTGGCATTTGAGAGGCGAAAGGCATTTTTAATCAGACTGTGTGTAAGTCCCATTTTGTTTGGCTGTTGCTAAAACATTTAATTCAAGCTTCTAGCAAAAAGCCAGAAGAAAAAAATAAGGCTCAATGTTAATAATTTATCACCCTGTTGCTTCAGATGGGAACTGAGGGGGCCTTCCATTCTTGTTGTCTTGTCCTCCAACACTCGTACATATAAAAGCAAGACAAGACTTTGATACTCTGAAAGTATTGAAAGCAAAAAGGAAACAAGTAATAGAAGACATTGAACCAAACCTTGCACTTTTCGTATCTTCAGTAGATAAGAAAAATTACCATGTTTACTTGCTTTTGCAGGTTATCTTTAAATGGTACTGTGTTCACATTTGCTGTACATTTTATCGGACTCTATGCAAGATTCTCTAAGAAAGAAAAGGGAAACTGCCTTAAGAATTAGCAGAATTAGTTACTTTTGGGGAAAAGGTTTGGACCCTCTTAGCCACGTTTTTGTTTGGTGCATTTTTTATTGAAAGTTCCTAAGTCAGTTGTGAACATAAACTAAGCCCATTAGTTATTTACATGGTAACATGAGGATACTTCCTGCCCTTAAGTGTTTGGTGTTGTACAGTAATGGAGAGCTGTGGTAAGTCAGACCATACTTTGACATTCAATTCTCATTTCATCCAGCAACTTGTTTATGCTGCTCTAAAGCGGCTCCATTTTTCTTTCAGTGAAGGTAGGCTTTTAAAATATAGTTATAACACAAGTATGATATTTAGACATTTCAATGAATTTAAGGTGGTCCCTGTCAATTTGGTAACAACTACATTCTGGGCTAACAGCCAGCTTGGCCTTTGTCTTAGCATTTATTTAGGCTAGAGTATGATATGTAAACAGAAAAAGGACTCTGTAAGCAAAAAGCACATTTAAGCCATCTGAATAATTATATATTTAAGACCTCTAAATGAAAATGTTATATTGAGCCTGCAAAGTCAAGCAGCCAGAAATTAGGAAATTCCAGATTATGTGCAGCATTAGTTTCATCTCAAATGTACCCATTCAGTGCACCAAACAGGATATTCTTCTGAGAAGAAAAAAAATTTGTGAAAAATCACATAGATAAAGATTGTATCATAGCACATTCACAAATAGGTAGAATTAAATTTACTTGGGCCATTATGTAGCTGGAATTTCCTCATCTTGTTTCAATTTGAAGTTTAAAATATGTTCATAATTGGTTTTAGTTACGTAATTTTCCACAGGGTTCTTAAAATGGAAAGATAAATGTTTCGTTATTGCATGATGGGGTGGTTGTTGTGTTTCTGAACCCACATCGCATGTGCAAAGATTTCATCTGAGCCAAGAGCAAAAGAAAATAATCATCTGAAAGCCAAATGCCAACCAAGGTCTCACAAAATAGATACACTCACTGGACAGGATGAACGAATTTCTGCTCATGCCTTTCCTGTCAAAGGAATTCCATTTTCTGGGGAAGAGGGATGCTATTGACGGGTTGTGTTTGATAAGGGGGCAGCAGGACTAGATTAAAGTATCATTTTCCATCACCTGAATAAATACAGAAAAATGAATCATTAGCAAGTCAAGTGTTTGTCAGGCACTGGAATTAATAAATTAATGACAAAATTAGGACTATTAATGGACTAGCTAAAAGAAAATTTCCCTTTTCTCTATTGTTCCTGTGTTCTTGGTATGTTTTTCCTTGTTTCCTGCAATTTTACTCACAGTAGGTTGATGGTTATTATTCTTTTAAAAATAGGAGACAGAAATGTTGCACCTTTGTCAAACTGAACTTCATTTTAAAGTGTCAAATTAAATCAGTGCAAGATAACTGTATGCTATAAAACTCGAATTTTAGAAATTCTTCTTTAACTTTTGTAATCTGTTACTTTTAAATCATGTCTGTAGTATTTTGTGGCTATTAGGATGGGCTGATCACCTGGAAGCCTGTGATTTCAGTGGAGGGATGGTGATTTCAGTGGAGGGATGGTGATTTCTGCCTCAGTAGAGAGGCCTGGCATAGTTTGACATCAGGAACTGTCGGCTTCTGGGCTTATGAAGATAATTTTTCTCACATTTGTTTTAAAATATTGATTCTATAATTTCTAGAGGTTTTTTGTGGGACACTTTAGGAATGAGACTGGAATATTTTGGGGGGAAATGGGTGAAAAGTGTTGTGTAAGAGTATCTAATAAAAAAGCTATATACAGATTTGTCACTATATTGTGGTAGAAGAACCCCAATACCGTGGTACATGGCAGCTGAACCAAAAAAAAAAAAAAAGGAAAAAAAAAGGAAAACTATGTTGCCAATGGCATCTCCAGCACTATAGAATACCTTTTAGATTGGACTTGTCTTTTGTAATGTGTCTCCTTACTCATATCCAGTGGGAGATTTGTTACCCAACAGATACCGAAGTGGTTACAATCCTACATAAGTACATTATCTGGCTGTTTCAAATATGTCAAGACTTGACACTGCAGTTTTTCAAGTCTCTTGCTCTTTTCCTGTACTCTGTAGGGAGTTTTCATTCTTTAGATTGGTTTAGCTTGTGATTTTAATGAGTTCAAATATTTTCCCCACATACTTCATCGGAGCAATTTCAGATTAATATAAACATATCATACTGGTGCACTAATTAGTGTGTATTTCAAATGTCTGATTGACAAGGCATATCTCATTTGGTCACGAAGCAGTACTGTGGAAGCAGTTGCTGGTCTTTCATTTTTCTTTTGACAAAAAGAAAAAAATGGGAAACATTCCTAAAGCACCACTGCAGTCTATCCTGCCACATATTTTGCTAGGTTTTTCATTCAGGTATGCCAGCCTCTTTTATAAAAATTTAATGGGGTTCATATTTTTTTTTCCCTGAATGATTTCTTTCTATTTTTTCTGTTTCCCATTACCTGACTATAACTCTAAAATTCTCTTTCCTTAACAGCAACTATTCTTTGGAGGTTTTTTTTTCAGTAAAATTTAGTTATAAGTAGCTATTAGTTAAAATGGTCACCACTTTCTATTGATTTTCTCAATAAAAGCTTGAGTTTTTCCTTAATGGTAGTAAAGCCTGGTATTTTTTATATTGCTGTGGGACAGGAGACAACCTGTTCTCAGGGCTTATGATGGACTTCAGGCATATATTTTAAAGCTGGGGAATGAATTGAAAGTGAGTGATTTAGAGTAACAGAAAGGAAGTCCAGATAAGTTTTTTATTTGTGTCACTGAGAAAATTCAAGATATGAAAAGCAGAAGATGGAAAAGGGAAAAATTCATAGGTAGGAGGCTATATAAGCAAAAATAGTTGGAATGAAGCAGAAAACTAAGAAAGTGCAGGGAAATGGGGCAGTGAATATCTGAAGGCCACAGAAGTGTGGTAAAGAGAGAAAGTTAGAGCTAAGCAGAAGGGGGGATCAAAAACCCCACCAAAAAGACTTCTGCACTGCTACATCTCAAAGTACTGAAACCTGAATTTCTCGTTAGTGCTACAAATAAATATCTTCCAGTCTTAGTGAACTGTGACACATGAAGAGTTCTTTGAATTCTTGAGTGCAGGCAGACTAAGAACTGTAAGTTAGAAGTTGTAATGCTAGCAATGGTAGGAAATGGAAATTTATGTTTTCCCTGGAGGACTCTAGTCAATACCTTAAAGTTGTTATAGATGCACTCAACAGATATCACTGGATTCACTATAATGGTAGCTAGGTTAAATTGGATGCCTCATGTCAAACAAGACAGCCTGTGACACATTTTCAATCTTAGAAGTGACATGCTTCTGCTGTGCCTTGAGCAAGCCAATGTCAAACTCAGCTTCCATGTTTACATGTATATTTTAGAAACTTGCAATGTTACCATCTTTAGTGGCATTATAATAATTGTTTTTCTGGATGTTACAGCTCTGAGTGACTGAGTGGTTTGGGGTTTCACACTCCTGTGGTTGTTGTAGCTGTGAAAGAATAAATATCTTGGGTGCATTCTTAAGGCTTACTGAACAGCAGGAAAATTGGAAGTATGAACATTCATTTTTTAAAAAAATTATTTAAAAGTCAGTGCTAGTGATGAGAAAGAACAGCTAGGGCCCATTTTGAGATTTAGAATGCTTGCCATGGAGTGCTCTGCCTGAACAAGTGAATTTTTAACTCAAGTAAGTTAATGTTCATTGAGCAGTGACCAGTTCTCTACTTGAATTTCAGGAGGCAGATCAAAGAACAGTCAATTGTCTTAAAGCCTCGTTGCTTTAATACTTTTTGATGATTTTGGAGGTTTTAACCATATGCATGTTTTTGGGAGCTGGCAGTACTGTTGATTTGTTTATTACTGAGTTCAGCTGTTTACTTCATCTAATTGTGCTGGTAAAGTGATATCAATGAACATTTTATGCCTATATTTTTATTCCTTGCTTTCTGAGTGTTATCCATTGTATTTGTGTTGTGTATTAGACTGTAGTTTTAGAACTCTTCTGCACTTTGCAATGCACAGAATAGAATACTTTTATTTTTCAGGAAGATACCAATCGTTTAATGGTATATTTAATGTACCACTAATAACACTTTTATTTTCAAGTATAAAAATAGCTGGAAAGAGAATGAGCAGGGGCAGAAATTGTAGAAGTGGAAAAGCTACTGATAAGATAGACTTTATCAGAGAGCCCAACAGGGAGAGGATGTACTGAAAGGAAGATGCCACACTCAGCAGTTTCAGAAATCACTGATGGAAAGCTTGGCAGACATGGTCTGTATCAAACCATCATTGCGGGCCTGCAAACAGGAATTTCTGGACAGGGTTAACTGAGATTGGAGATGCCCAAATGTGAGCAGCTCCTCATGGCATTTGAGTACAGGAAGGGCAGGAATAGTTCTCAAAGAACAAAAGAGATGCATGACAGGCTCAAGGGAAGGTGCTAGGAGCTTAAATTTTGAAAATATTCGGAAAGAACTTTACACTGTAACAGCAAATGCATTACACATATGAAGCTCCACATCTCTGTTATGGTCTGAGAACTGCTGGTAGAGCATGCTCAGGAAGCAGCATCTAGGGAATTTACATAAGCCAGAATAACGAAAGGTGTAGTTGCTGAGTATGCAGAGGATAAGAATTTGTCCAGTGCTGTAACCAGAAAAGATAAATGGGGTTGTGTTTTTTGTTAAGATACCTTTCCAGGTCAGAAAACCAGATGATTTACTGGACACTACATTAATTACCAATTTAAATTTTTTTTTTTTTTTGTAAGGAGAAATTGGTGTTTTCTAGATGTTGAGATTTACTTCACAGTGGGTTTTTATGTCCTGGGCATGTTCAAAAAATGAAAAAAATGTCAATGTTTTTTTTAAAAAATACATGTATCCTTTTCTTGTCTTTTTTTTTTTCCTTAGGTGACATTATATGCTTCACTTGTCAGCTCATTTCTACTTTACTTATTATAAATGCAGTTATCATTTCTTCAGGGTGGCTTCTTCAATAAAATGATAAGTTTCAGTTTTAGTAGGTAAAAAATTTCTAGCACTTTTCCCAAAGTTTGGCAATTCCATTATAGCCCCTCAGCATCAGGGCTTCTACCTGATCTTATGCAAACATCTCACACAACTAGGTCTCCTTCTCCTTCAAGGGGTGTCTCAGCATGACCACAGCTGAGTGCCCGACACTCCAAAAGAGCCACTTCATATAGGACAGAAATTTAAACTACTTTTGATATATAGCACCACGTTTCACTTCTCTGTTCTGTGCCTTAGGTTTGTGCTGCAGTAAGGAGTCATCCCATCAGGTTTTAGTTAGGCTCACTGGATTGTTGTCTGCTATTTGATATTTTTCCTCATCCATTGTGCTCCCCACGACTGTGTGTGGAAGTGTTGGTACATTCTCTCCGTATTCTTCATCTTCTGTTTCGCATTATGTCAGTCTGGATGTACGTGACAGAACATTTGCTTTTCCCTGGCAGCTGCTAAAGTTTTCCTTGATGAGCCCAAGATCAAATGCTTGTATTTGTTCAGGAAGTGTAATCTTTAATTTTCAAAAAGTGGGTTACTAATTAACTGCTGAATGGGAAAAAAATGCAAACCAAGGCAAGCCTAGCTCCTTGCCAGATTCTTTCAGTCCTCTCATCCAGGGCTTCCTGACTGGATTCCCAATGTGACTGCTTCTTGCTGAAGATGCATAATAGGATTTTTCAGTGCTCTGTGTATGCATGTTTGTTTACATAGCAATGTCAGCAGGGTATGAAATGCTACTGTTGCAGTCTCTGCCTATCTTACATGCTTGGCATGTAACTTGTAACTAATGACAAAGACCATGTATGTTTTTGGGACTGTCTTCGTCTGTTGGAAAAAGAGAAAAAAGGTGAAATATCCTCCTGACTGCTGTTGGTGAGGATTTAACAAGAGTGATGAGGTTCACAGGATCACACAATGGTTGAGATGGGAAGGGGCCTCTGGAAGTCACCTGGTCCAAGGCCCTTGCTCAAGCAAGGCCATCTAGAACAGGCTGCCAAGGCTGTGTCGAGGCAGCTTTTGAATATCTTCAAGGTGAGACACTCTGCCTGGGTTGTTCTTTCTTGTTTACTTCATCTCCAGCCCTGGCTGCTTCCTGAATGGCTGAGCTAGGTGTGAACAAGCTCAGTGAGTTGAACTGATGCAGGTGGGCTTAGATTAATGCCAGTGCTGAAACAAAGAAGACATCAGGACTGCCCACTGAAGAGGAGAGGAGAGGGAGCCATCCCTTTCCACAGCAGCAAGTTATTGGATCAGCTTACCCACCTTGTAAAATGACATTTAAAGGGAATGAGGCAAAAATTAACTGTACAGAGAAGTTAATTTCTTGTAGAAATGTTTGTCTTTAGTACCCTTAAAGCTGTTCACTGTGCATGACCTGGCACAAACAGGAGATCAAGAATGGCACGTGGAGGGAGGAACAACAGGGCTGTAGCAGCCCTGACCTGCAGAAGTTTAGCTGTTTTGGAACTGCACCTTCAGTAGTTACTTGCATTAAAATACCTTAGCAAGCTTTCAGTGCAGTGTAACATGTGGAAGTGGCAAGAAAAGCATGAACAACATTCAATGAGCCAACCTTCCATGGACCACGGGCCAGCTGTTCCCTAGCCTAAGTTTGCAATCTGTTTCTGGTTTGGTTGTTTTGCTGTTACTTTAGGCTCAGTTGTACAATGGTGGAATGTAAAAATCTTGAATTTTCTTGCTGCTGTGTCTGTTAGGAAAGGGAAGAAGATTAAAAGGGAAAGGTATTGGATAAGTTTGAAAAAGCTAAAAATGTCAGTTTACTGCCTTGTCACGCTTCAGCAGGAGATTCAGCCCACTTGTATTATCAAAAAATCTAACAGATTTTTCCCTGTCAGGGAAAAACATGGGGAAGACAACAGAGGTAGGTTCTTCTCCTACTCAACAGCTAAAAATGGATAGGCATACACCTACTGGATGAAAGTTAGTAACAGAGATAGAGGCAAAAATCAACTGGAAGGAGACCCACCCCCAAGTAGCTTGTCTTGCAGTTGGGATTGACAAAGATCTAGATTTTTCATTTAAACCCCTGACAGGCAGCACTTTAATTTTAATAGTTTTGTCCATTTTAATTTCTAGTACTGGTAAAACCTTTCAAATTTATGAATTAAAACTAACACTCAGTCAAAGCCCAGCTTTTGTAGGCCCCTCTATTTTAGACAAAGGAAGATATTAGCAGTATACAGGCTGAACTTTGTTGACCACCCATTGCTAGCTAGAGTTGTTCTGTGGCATTTTCCACACACTACTCAAAGTAATGCTATGTCTGTTTGTTGATTGGTGTTTAATCACTTGTCATTCAGTGAAGTTGCTTAACACCGTAATTATATAATTGGCATTTCGAATTACATTTCCTTAACCATTCTACAAGACAGAATAATGATTTGCACATGTGGCATCTGAAGAAATGTGCCTTTGCCAAAATTCTGTTTGCCACCTAATTTTTCCACTTCTCTTGAAATAATATCCCATGGCTGGCATTATGCATGCATCTAGCACAAATGAAATTTCATCGTTTTTGGTTTGCACAATCATCATACAACCCCTTGATCTACACAGTGCAAGCAGAAACTAAATTTGACATCCTACACCCCTTCATTTCAAGGATTCATTTAGGAAAGCCAGAATCTCATAATAAATGCTCTGACAATAGACTTAGGGGGAAATAAATGAGGTCAGAAATCATAAGTAATTAGTAATAGTAACAGGTAATTTTGTAAGTAGGAGCACGAGAAAGTTGTGAGGCAATGTTGAGGAACACTATGATTAAACTCAGTTCCTAGACATCCATGCTTTCTTCTTTGGAAGTTTTTTTAAATACCCCATCAAGAAAGAGCTGAAGACTTACCCTGGCTTGATGACTTATGGTTTACCTGAGAAAATGATTTTTTTACATGCTTGTCATTGACACCCTGATGGAAAGTGTCAGACATCTCAAGAGAAAAAGGTGTTTATACTCTTTCCTATAGCTCATTTAACATAAAATCCAAGTTCCTCTGTCTGCTTCTAAACTCATTACCTGTACAGGTTTTTTGTAGTCACACTGGGTCTCTATGATCATTGAGTCAGAACATCCCACTGTTTGAGATAGGAAGGAGTCACCAACCAACTTTCTCTTCAAAGCACCAAATGTGCAATGTCCTCATTTGATACAGGAGTTTCTGTACCCCCAGAAGCTCTGTGTGTACTTGTGCCCTCCATTTCATAGCCCTGACAGACTGCCTTTGTTCCAATACTAATGCTTCATTCCAGCAAGATCCTTCACATATGCTAAATGTAAGACTACTTCCAAGTAATTCGCTCTCTCAAGGATCCAGAACTTGAGATAATAAACACTAGAATGGAGGTATCAAGCAAAACCAAAGCAGTGAACTCTTAAGTTAAACTTTAAATTTTATCAATATTTCTTTATATTCATTCTTTCTCTTTCCCATCATTAGAGAAACTGTGAGACCTAGTTTTCCACAGATCCTTACGGCTGTACAAATAATTGATTTTACAGTCCAAAATCTCCTCTCTCATCCTTTATCCCCTCAAAAAAAAAAAAATCCACCAGTACAAATTGGTCCAAAATAAAGAAAAAAATGCTTCTAGCCAAAAAAAATAATTAATTTTGTACTTGGGCATTTGTAGTGAAACTAAGAAAATGGCTGAGATTTACAAAACTGGTGGGAAAGATGATGAACTATTTTACCAATAAGCTCAGGGGTTCACATTCTCACGCAAGATGCAGAAGAGTAGGTTTTATTCTGTGCTTGTCCCCACAGGACCATGAACCCTCTTTAGGAACCCTTCTTATGCTACAGAGAAGCACAGCTGGGCAGCCCCAGCAGCACAAAGTGGTGATCTCAGAGCAGTCCTGTTTCTGACTTGGTGAACAGTTTGCTCAATAGAGCTGCATGAACAGAAAAGTTTGGTGGAATTCTCATTTCATATTAACCCCTTTGATCTGACTCATGAAAAGAAGGATTCTTATCCTCCTGGTAGTTAAAGAGACTTAAGCTATGGTTTTTCACAGTCCAGTATTGACCATCAAGTGACTCTTCCCCTTCAGTTTTCACCACAAGTGGACAAAGCTAAAGAAACTATAACAGATAACTATAATTTCTAATTTCTAAAGGTATTTACAGTTTGAAATGCAGAATATCCATCCTGAGCCTGGGAGCAGATTTGGCCAAAGCAAAACTGCTCTTTCCAATGTATTTCCAATGTTTCCTGGAGGAAGATGCTTGCTGTGCTCTACAGCCAGCCCCATCCCTGCCTGGGGTGGGTATCCAGCTGGTGGCGGCATTGTTCAAACCTCCAGCCATGTGCTCCTCTGGGTGGAAGTTGCCACATGGGCCCCGAGCTGAGACTGCCAGGTCGCACTACAAAGGCAATTTAAGGCAGTAGGACACGTTCAGATGGAGTCACTGTGTTCCCCAGCAGTACCTGGAAAGTCTTCGTCTTCCTCCCTTGTGTATTTCTTCTAAGCATAACCTGCAGAGAAAAAAAGAACTTTCTTTCCTCGGCATTCAGGTCTTCAGCTGTCTGTAAAAGAGCTTTACATTTGTTTCAGGATATTTAAAACTTGGTTGCATGGCACGGATTCATAAAGGACATTTTGGCAGCTGCTGTTGCTGAATCTCTTGTGTTGGCTGTAGATAAAGTAAGACAAGTGCCAAAGCCTCAAGTCTTCTATGCTGATAGCAGTGGAGCTCTGAGCAGTCCCTGTACCCACCACGTCTCAGCCACTTAGATAAAAATAACACCTTTTCCTGATACTGGTTACAAGGCTTATCCCAGTAATGGAAAGATTTTAGATGGTTTGTGAGGTCATAGAACGCCTGTTTAGACATTTCTTCAAAACACTGGGCTGTTCAGCAAGTCAGTCTTATTTCATACTCCCTCCTAAATATTTCCTACTTGGATATTGTTTTGAATAATTGAGGTAGTTTTTTCTAGCACAGCATGCTGTATGAAAGTATGAATTGAGGAGATCTTTATGTTCTCGTGGTTGATTCAATACTCCATTGTCATTTATGTGAAGTGGTATAATAATACACTATCAGTCATTTAGTGGGGAGCTGGGCATACATGAACCTTTGTGCCTGTGAGTGGGGCTTCATCAGTGCAGATAATACTGCAGAACCTGGGGCTTGATTTTGGAATGCCACAAAACAGGATCTTTCTTTCAAATTAAATAAAAAGTGTAGAATTTTTTTTTTTTTGGTCATCATGTGTCTGTCCATGCTTGTGAAGAAAATAATAGGAAAAGAAAGGATAAAGGAATATTTGCCGTAATTTTATAAACTCCAAAATAATTAGGCAAGAACATGTGGGTTTGAGAGGAAGTTAAGGGAATTAAAAGGAGGCATCAAATATTGACTTGTTCCGGAAGTGCTTAAAATCACATTTGCCCTCACAGAACAAAAATACTAGCAAGGAAGTCTGACATGCTGGCAAAGACACAATTTAGACATGTCAAACTACTTTAAGATAATTTGAAAGTTTCTTGGCCCTCATTTAAATAAACTGGATCTTGAGTTTTTTGGAACTCTCCTGATAAGTAACACTTAAAATCCTTTTGATCAAATACCCTTTCTCAGGCAATTACATGTTCTTAATTTAGAGGCCAGTTCAAAAGATTGCTTGTTACCTTCATTTAACAAAGGTTCAAGTGCTGCAGTTTTCTGATCCTTTTTAAAAAGGCAAACAGGGAGAGTTTGCACAATAAAAGTTCTTTTTTATTCTCAAATTAATTATTTTGAAATATCTCACGGATTACATCAGTTTCTTCCTTGCATTCATGTTGCAAGATGGCGAGTATTGTATATTGTTAGTGATGCATTAAATTAGTTGTTTACATTATAAAATCTAAACATATTAGAATCTTTTGTGTTTGTCTTCAAAGATTCCTATTCTAATAAAGCTTTCTGAAACAAGTAAGGTTGTCTTTTTGTTTAGTTTATGCATCAGTGGAGAACCTAAAGATTTGTAGCCTCTAGCCATCCCCGTCTGTGTTTAGTAGAGTGTAAGGAAATTGTGTTTTGGACAATATATATTATCTTTTCATATAAAAGGGAAAGTTATACTTTTAAATAAATCATTTTGCATTTAGAAAAGGTAACACCTGAGACAAATGTAAATGGAAAGAGTCAAAGTTTGTACTCTTCTCTCAAAGAATTTGTTTTGCTGCAACTTTTAATCGGAATAAAAGAAGTATGTATATAGTCCTGAAAAGTAAAAATCTTGGCTGAGTCCTTCCTATTTTTGATGGCTTTGTTCACTCTTTGGGTCAAAGTGTTTCTGAATGTTAAGTGATACAAGACCAACATTCAGCAGAGAACAATATTTGGGATTTTAAAGAAACTTTGCTGTTTGGACTCTCAGTTTTGCTCTATGAGAAATGTTTTAACAGAGTTGTAATGAAATACGAAAAAGAAAATGAAAAGCTTATAGCTTTAATATGGCTGGAGCTGCTTGGTGAAAGCAACTTTCACTTTTGAGGGAAGTTCATGACTGAAGTTTTAGAAGCAAAGCAACTTCTCAGAGAGTCAGTTGAGCAGCATGACAGTGGATGTCCACACTTACCCCTCGATACAATCCTTTTCAGTGCAATATGTCTTAGTTCTTCATCTAGAGAAATGACTGCTTTAAGAAACATATACACTTATATATACACTTTGACTTTTTAGGTCATACTGGTCGTACTGCATCTGCCTTATGAGTCTATGTTTTAATATGTTTAGACATACATCTTCCTATCCTAACAGTGTTGGCAAGTCATGAGTAAACAGCAGGATTTTATTTACCTGTCAAAGCCCCAAATAACTTGCCTTAAGCCAATGACCAAATAAAATGTCACAGTTATACTTTATATCATTTGGAAGGAAAAGTAGCAAGCTAAGTGTTAACTTCAGAATCGGATTATTTTCTGTGTACAAGATATGCTTTTTAGAATAACATGCCAAGAGCGCTTCGTATCTCAATAGCCTCCAGAACATACAGCAATATGACAAGCACTGGGTTATCGTAAAACTTGGGAAATGTGACAAAATAAGCAGTGGAGGGAAGAGAACTGTACTGAAACCAGTTGAAAAAACAGGAAGGATAGAACTTGATAAAATTATGGAAAATCTCAAGGAACATCTAGTTTATGATCATGACAGTGAGAAAAACAATAGGGAATAAACTCTTATTTTTCAATAAACTTTCAACTTTAGACAAAAAAGCAAAGTGATTAAAAGGTACCAGAGACTTTTGATTTTAAAAAAGTAGCTTTTTAAAGCTACTTTTAGCTTAAAAAAATGTGTGTAAAATTATAAAAAAGAGAATATATTATTTGCCTGAAAGATTTTTTTTTAATGAAAAAAAGCATGAGAAGGTATGAAACAGTCTGATGTAACAGCCTGACAGAAATTGTTTCAAAGGTTATCATCACTTGCTTAGATATTTAGGTAAGATGTGTTCCCTCAGCAGACAGTGCTATGTAGTAGCACTCATCTGAACAGTTTTAATAAATTTAGAGGTTAATCATGAGGCTTTAAAAATAATACAGACTGTGAAACAAAGTCTAAAGTACCAGTCAAGGCCTTTTGATAAAAATTAAGGTGTACATATCAAATATACCCTCTACTTCTGGACTTCTGATTTGAGATAGTTTATGCTACAGTATTCATAAAAAAAACCACATGGCTTTTTAAACAGTAGTTCATTAAGAAATGCTGGCCAAATGTCCTGATCCTGTAAGCATTTCTGTACTTATGTAGGTCTACATATGAGGTGATCCATTAGATTACCATATGATTGGTCTATGCAAGGTACAGAGTAAGAAATCCAAGTTCAACTGGTATGAGTGAAGGTTGATCTGAGGTGAAATACTAAATGCAGCTACATCCCCAAGGTATCAGTCTGAGTTTAGGATTCCATCTTTGTTTTTGATGGGCTCTTTTCTAAGTGCTTGAGACTAAACCACCACATCTCTGAGCACAGTCATGTTAAGAACTGATGTTCCTATAGTTATTTTTTTTAAGCCCAGGGTGCATGAAAGTTGCAGTTTCCAGCTGTCTCATGATTTTTATAGTAGAATGAGTAATTTTTATTTTGAACTCCCTTTTGCTCTTTCTATTTTGTTTTACAAACCATTGTAGCTGGCACTTGCGTGCCCATTGCCTCCAGCTGGACAAAAGTGACTGAAGTGGAAAATTTTGTTCACAATTATAGAAAAAGAAGTGATGAGAAGCATAGAAAAGTAAAGGCTCACTGTTGAAATCACAGGACTTCATGCCCCTTGTCCTGAGAAGAGATACGTGGCTGGGTTGTGTCTTGAAGAGCAGTGTCTTATTTTGAGTAATGCCTCTTATTTCCCTCCTAGACCTCCCTCCTAAAACCTTGTTCCAGATCACAAATCATGCACAGTTGAGAGAGCAGCAGCCCAGAGTATCAAAGACTGGTGTTTGACTGATGGTTTGATCATGAGTGCAGTTTTTAAGGGGATAGTTTTTATCAGATGGAAGAAGATTCTAGATTGTGTGTTATGAACTTCTGCATTTGCAGTCATGTTCTCCATTTCAAGTAGAAATTAGGGGGTAAACAAGCCAAGTTACTAGCTAGAAGTGGTATAACCAGGTGCCATACTTTGGTTTCTGTTATATTAAGAAGCCAGAATGTCTTTTCAGGTTGTGAATTGGACAGTGTGAGTAACTGGTGTAGTGCATTGGCTCTGGAATCTTGTTAAAGACAGTGTTTCAGAGTGTGCATCTGAAGTTTCCATTCCACTCCTTGTCTGGCAGAAGAAAGAAAAATCTCAGTGTCACTCTACTCCTCTCTACTTTGGGGAGAAGTTGTGCACCTTTCTTCTAATCTCATCTTCCTCTACCTTTTACAAGACCTTGGTTTTGTCTTTGATACTCTTAAGACACCTCCCAGCAAATCTCTCTCATTGTAGGTATTGCAGATCCACTGTCAGATTACTCACACCTTGTCTCATAAGCAGAATAACTTAAGCTTCTTTAGTCTTGAAATACAGGGAAGATTTTACATCCTTGTCTTATTTTTTTCCAGAAAACATCTGATCTTTCAATATACCTTTTAAACTTTAGAGCTTAGAGCTAAATGTGATCAAGTTCTAGTATATCAATGCTATGTCTACTGGTAATAACACTTTCCTGTTTCTTGATACCATTCTGACCATGTGCCTAAGCATTTGCTTAGGCTGTGGCCTTTGCCTTACTTTTGATATCAATTTTTTAATGTTGTCTTTTTCTGGAATAAATGATCTGTGTCTGAATGGGATGGAACTTGCGTCATTGGGGATTACCCATTGAAAGTTCCATTTTACAATGCTTATATGTCAACGTTAGGGGTTTACTCCCTTTTTATCAATTCTTACTCTTTGCTTGGGAGAAAGCAGAGAATACAGCAAGAATGCCTTATCTGTGTTGAAAGTAGGTCTTTATAAATGAAAAATAAGAGTCAATTTCCCCTAAATTTGATTATTTCATGAATTCCATTCCTTAAGTACTGAAAGGAAAGTTCAAAATGTTAACATGGTGGGATGATTAGGATGCTTTTGATAAATGTAGTTTGTATGAGGCTGGGCTCCCATTCAGAATCAATCAATCAGTGCCCAGAAAGTTTTCTAAGTAAATGTCATTAAAGGTTGCATTTACAGAGAATGTGTTTGTGTTCTCTAAATAATCATCTGGCATACTCTTTGCATAATATCCTTATGTAGTGTCAAAAATTACAGAGAAAAGAAATCTCAAAAAATGCAAATTTTCCTTCAAATGTGCAGGAAGCAGCATCCATCTGAGCAGTGATGTTGAAACCAACTTATAAATCCAGTCCTATGTCAAAATACTTATACAGTGTTGAATATAATAAAATTATGACTATGATTAAGAACACAGTTCTTCCAAATTGCCCCAGAGTAAAAAAAAAAAAAACCAGAATATACTGACATGCTGTCTGTCTGCATAGGAAGTAGTGTATATATTTTATATTCATTCTGACAGAAATTGCAAAAATTTCTGTGTCATTACAAAGCACTTGTGTGAGTAGTTAAAATTAATTCACAGAAGTAACTTGTATGTAAAATCACTCACTTACATAGCATTTTCAAGACTTGGCCCAGACTGTAAGTTTCTATCAACATACTTAAAATAGCTTGTCACTGTGATGTCTCCAGTATGAAGTGTACATCGGCTACAGAATCAAATTATATTTCACGTTTGAAATGCATTTTAAATATTTTCCTTTGCTATAAATTTCTCCAGTACAATGTTTTTTCTGCTGAAATCCGAGAAGATCTCTTTAATTGTGTAGTGTTGTGTTTCAGTAATTCAAGTCATGGTGCAGGTGGTACATGCAGTTTACTGATGTTAGAGATAATATTTAAACAACTCCATGCTCAGAGGTAGTATATCAAAAGTTTTTAAATTGAGGGTGACAGAAACTGGTGCTGCACTTTCATGTTATCCAACAATGTGGAAGAAGTTTGACATACGGCTGGAATGATCAAACCACACCAGTTTTACTGTCTAACTTCATTTGACGTGCATTTCAAAGATATTTCAAAATTATGAAGTTGTATACAGCCTTACAGTTGGAGAGTTTACCTTCCTTATGGAACATTTTAATGAAGTCTCATACAAGGGAGCTTATGATCTCAAAACATTACATAAAGCTGATATATTTTTTTGTAAATCTTCTTTTATGTTTAATTTTCAAGTCATGTAGAAGCTGTAGTTTCTACAGGAGCTGTTACTATAAAAGTGAAGCATGCTGCTACTAACCAGCCCACATTATTTTGCAAGCACACTTCTTCCATTGATACAGGAAGAGACTGGCCTAGAAATACAGAAAATTGCTTTAGCTCATCAGCATTTTGTATACATATAATAGGTAAAATTGGAGAACAAAGGTAGCGTTAGGAAGCTCAGAGCAGTTTGGTGATACATTAGAAATTATATGATCTGTGCAAGCTTAAGATGAACTGTAGAATATTTACTGGTTTGTTGCTTTTTGATAGAAAACCCAAGCAAAGTTTATTTAAATCTCTTTGTTGTTTTGCTTAATACTGATGTGACTCAAAAAGCATAGGGGTAAGCATAGAAATAAACACATTTTTATAGGGTAAAAACTGTATGCAATTTAAAATTTTCTGTGAATACTTGCATTTGTTCAGGATTCTGATATCTGGGACCCATAGGACTTGATTTACTTCTGTAGTTGCCTGAAAGTATGTGTCCTATAAAAGAAATAAGGATTTCAAAACTTAAGAAAATTAATTTAATTACAAAAATTACTGTAAAAAATAATGATTAAAAGTTAGTTGCATTAAAAATACGTACTTGAAAGTGGCTTCCTGGGTTTTTAAATTAAACTTTAATTTTTTTGTTGTTGTTGTTTAATTTGAAGCGTTTCCCTACAACTTTAGCTAGCATAAGGTATCAGCGATGCCTTTTTCTGTCTGAGTACCAAGGGCATTGTTGCACAGGGATTCACGAAGGGAACCTCAACATAGCAGCACTTCATAATTATCTGACAAAGCAGCGAGTGATGGTTTGGTGTTTGCCGTGTTTATCTGCAGCAATAACAAAGGATTAAAAGCTTCCTCGCTCCTGTGTTAGAGTCCTCGTTCTTTCCCTGCTGGCTCACACAGGCGAGAGAGACATGTTTATACCAAGCACAAAGCCCAGCAGAGGCTGGAGGAGGGAGCTGCTAAGTAAGAAGTCAATATATGTCTCATCTAAGGAAAAGCAGCGTCCTGTGCCAGAGCCATTTCTGTTAAACAGAAGCCTATGGGGGAAGGATTATGACGTGTGATTGAGACACCTGTTGAGAAAATAGGCAACTATTGACAAGTCTGATTCATGACTGAGTGACTGCTCTGCTAGTCTTCACATGATCCCCACCGAGAGCGAGCCTCGACCGCCTGCTAAACAAGGGCTGTTTGAAGTTTCTTTTTAACATTTCCAAGACGTTAATTCAGCAGGACATCTCCACTGGGGTTCTCGATGTCACCAAATCAGCAGCTGTTGAAATCCATTCACTTCAGCATGAAATGTTTGCATAAGCTTTTTTCTTTTTTTCTTTTATTTGTGACAACAGCAAAGTAAATAAAACCCTAAAAATCCTGCACTACTCAACTTGTAGATGTGTGAGAACAGCTTCTGGTTGCAATTGTAGCTGCTAAGGCAAAATATTTATTTGTAGAGAACAATGACAATGAGACTTTATTATGATACAGAAAAAGTACTGATTTTAATAGACATTTCTGTCACATTTTTCTATGTAAACATTCAGTTAATTTTTGTGCCAACTGTCGATCTTGTGCAAAAAGTGTTTTGAAATGGAATTGTCTTTGTTTTTCAATTCAAAAAAATCTTAAAAGTCTCAAAGCAAATGTTTCCTATTCTTTCCAGTCAGTAAATGAAATGCTGTTTCTCGTGTAGGAAAACATTTCTATGTGACTCACATTTCCCTGAGAAAACAGCTTGTATCATAGAATTAGTTTAGTTTGAAGGGGAAACAGAACAAGGCAAGGCATGTAAACATATTACAAAGCTTACTTTGATATTTAAATGCTTTTTTTTTTTTCATTTCCTGGCCATCTGAAAAAAGGTGTGGTGAATGTAGTCAATTGTAAATAGAAACTCTGTATTTTCAGTCATCTTCGTTGTTAAACCCGAGAACTGCTGACCACATATGAAGACTCCCGGTTTGAGCCATCCTTCCTCTGTTTATTAAATCTGTTAAGACTTAAGTGTATTTTTACAAGTTCATTAATGTATTCCATTCTCTCTGATGTATTTTTTCCCACTATTATCAGATTTCATTATATGGGAGGAATTATCAGATCAACCCATTATACAGCGAGCAGTGTTAAGTCTGATTGGAATTTGGGCTTCCCTCCGTTTACAGGGGGAATATTGTGTAAATCAGACTCTCAGGTTTCAGTGGGAGGCACAGGGCTGCACAGCATCCATTTGTCAAGTTGATTGCACCTCAGCAAGGCTGCATTAGTTTGTCTTTGAACAGAAGTGAAATCCTATGCGAAGCTCCCCTTTCTGTCATTTACACTAACATCCATCCTCTTAAACCAAGGCCTCAGAGAAAAAACAAAGTGATGGCACAATATAATCAGTCACTCAGGTTGTCTGTCATCTGTTTTCTTAAGGAAATGACTTTTAAGTTAGTGGAGCAGAAAATTGAAGAAAATTAGCAGAAGGTTGTTGTAGAACCAGGAGGAATTTTTAAAAATTACAGATGTACAGGGAGAAGCTCTATTGCATAGAGCCAAGAGAAATGCAATTGATTCTGGTTTTTGGTTTAGTGTTATTATAATGCCAGCGTACTCAGTATGCAATAATTCAACTTTTAATGAGACTTTATTCATAAACTTGAATTGGGTTGTAAACGCACAATAAAAAGCTGGTATGCACATTTTCAGCTTTTATATCAGTGGCTGTGTTTTATGATGCTGAATACTCCAGTAATTCACACTCTTTTCCATGTGTCAGGAAACCTGCCTACATATCTCAGAAATGTTAAGCTGGAAAGGCTGTTGTAAATAGCTCTGGGAAGAGACTTGGAAGTTTATTGAAAGTCAGAGAACTAGCTTTTTACCTGATGAAAATGGCAGTAGTAAATAACAATAATTACTCAAAGCAATGCACAGTGAAACTTGTACAGTGAAGCTGCAACTGTTGCTACAGGGTTAGAGGTGTAAATGAAGAAAAGACAAAGACCCACATTTTGCATAAGGTAAAAAGCACCACATTTTAATACACTTCTTTTCCTCCTATCTTCTTAAACTCTTCTGTCCACTTTGGAGGTAAGTTTTTAATTAGAGATACTTTAGTTTCACTTCCGTCACTAGGAGAGTCAGTTTTGTCATGTGTATCTTAAGGGAACATTTTTCAGTGTGGTGTTTTTCGAAGGAGGATTGTGTATGGCTATTTTAAGTTAGAGCAAAATAACACATTCCTAGTCTAAAATAAAAACAGTGAGTTCTTGCAACAAACTGGTGTGAATTTTGAATTTATTTAGTTATTTTGAAATAGATACGCCTTCTAACAGCTTATCATGTAGTAAGTGACTAGCATCTGTCAAATGTGCTACTTTCTTTTCTTTTCTCTCTTTTTCATTTTGCCCAAGGGAAAATTGCATGTGGTCTTTATTTGTTTATATTATGAAAATATAGTAGTTTAAATCTTACAGTATAGTAATAGAAATATTACTGATCTTGGGTGAGAAACCTCTTTTCTAATATTTCTTTTCCCCCATTTTTTTCTCCTAGAGATAGGGGCAGAAAACCTCACAAAACAAGTCTGGTTATTAAATTGCTCCATCTTAACATTCCTTGGAGACATAGAAAGAGGTTACTATTTTCAATACTGTGCATAGCATGTTTTTATAACTTTCATGAATAATGGTAGATTGAAGCTAGTTCATTTTTCAGTCACTAAGTGTGAGAATTTGTCATGTGTCCCTTAAAGAAGACTTAAATTGGCTTGACAATCTTGAATACATTCAAATTTGAATAGTTTTACTCAAAGACATTCAGATATATAAGCATCTGCAGGATCAGAGCGTAAGTGAATTCATTTTTCTCTTCAAAAATAAATCTTAAACCATTTCAGAAGGAAAGTATTTTTAAACTCAGCATGTGAAATTATATAAAAAGTTACAGAAATATCAAATGCACTGCTCACGCAACTCACATTTCATTAAGATATATATTACTTGAGGATGTGATATGAAGATGATAATGGCTACATTTTGCACTCCTTTTCCCTTTTATAACCTAATGTTAACATTTAGGAATTCAGAAACTTGAGAGCACCAGAGATCAATCTTGATTAGTTTATTTTTCTTTGTTAAGATTTTGATAGCCTGGTAATGCTTTTGTTTGAAAGAGTATTCTTTACTTCCTCTTGTGGGGCATGAAATATTGTTACACCCAGCTCTTCCTCTGAAATAGTGGAAAACAATTTAGGTAACTGAATCTTTGATGAGGAGACCTGAGATTGAAAGTTCTGGCATTTAATTGCCCTTTTACTCATAATTCTTCTATGTTTAACCTCAAAGGTGATTAAAAAACTTACATCTTAATTGCATAGCCTCATTCAATCATTAGTACTTTGCCTTGCAGCAATTTATTACAACTTTATTTCCCTGAACCATCAATGAAGATGATGCTGAATTTTATATTAGCCAAATGTCCTTTTGAGATTAATGTGGTAATATAGATTTTCTGCAAGCTTTTTCCGCTTTAATATTTGTGTTATTAGATTGAGGTTATAGGCATAGCACAACTGTTTGGGCAGTTTAGAGAATGCTGTGTGCATTGCCTCAAGAGCTGATGCTGGAGTTTTATTTGAAAATGTGCATCTGCAAGAGGAGATAATAGCAGGGCATTCTCTATAGCTTCTCTATAGCTAATTTTAGAGCTAAAATTAGCTTTATAGCTAATTTTAGAGCTTACTCACATAAAGTTTTCCCCAAGATAATAGTTGGGAAAGCACTGGGATCAGATGGGTGAAGAGGTGAGGGTGTGGGTGCTGTGCCACAAATGCCATTGTTAATGTCGGGCAAGTCACTGTAAATTGCCCTTATCTTTCACAGTGGTCTTTTGGAGGTTCCTACATTCTTAAAATTTTGAAGGGTTTCGGCTGTTAGGGCTATGAAATACCAAAACCCCCTTGTGTTAGTCGGAACTCATCATGAGCATGTTTTCTGTTGTGTTCTTTAATACGTTTTGGATAGATATTTAACTATGACAGGTAGAAAGCATTGAGACACTTATGCTACTCTACGTAACTGCCGTAATTTAAAAATTCACAGCTTTTCCGTACCATTCTCAGATTAGAACTGGCAGCTACTGGCATCCACTTTACGAGTATTTCTGCTTGCTCAGAGCTCAGGGAGATTTCAATGGATGAGGCTGGTTTGATGAATGCTTCAAGCGAGGTGTGCTGACATCAGTGCCAAAAGCACCGTCTTGCCTTTCCCCCACTCCTGACTTCTCATTCCTGACCATGCTATCCTTTGAGCTATCACAGCTGTTTATCCTACAAGCAGTGAGGGAGAGGAGGCTGGGGGAGGACAGGACTGCTGCCATCACTCACTGCTATAGTACAGCCAGCAGAAGTGTTGGTTTGGCTGCAGACTCTGGAGCTGGGTGAGTGGGCTGTGTAAGCAAACCATAAGGGTCTCCCAGCCTTCCAGAAATGTGAACTTGTAAACTACAACAGGATTTGGTGAATGTTACATCCTTCCTCTAAGGAACAGGTAGGTTCATGTTAGCAGCAGCTCAAACAGTAGCAGCCTCCACCCTAGACTCTAGCACATTTCACCTCTGGAAACAAAAGCATAAGTGAGGATGCTCAGGCACTTGAATTGAGTGGAAGAAGGGTATGACTGGATATTAAATTAAACTCAGTGGAAATTGGATATGTCTGGAAGAGTAGAGCAAAAGCAAAAGAAAGAAAGAAGCAGGAGAAAAAGCATACCAGAAGACTCAAAGGAGGAAGAAAATGTGAAAATAAGAAAGAATTAGATAATCACTGTGGCAGTCCTACAAAGGTCTCAGTGCTGGTTGAAAAGGCTTCAAGAAGGGAAGGCAAGGATTTTTTGTTGTTGTTGTATATCTCCTGCATTGAAGGAAACAGGAGTAAAATTGGGGGTGGGTGATTTTTGAGGTGTTTTTTTAACTAGATATGCCTAAAAGATGCTTGACTTCATAATTTTCTCCTCCTAATAGAAACAGCCCTCAGGGCCTCAAACTTTGGCTAATCATTTAGGTCAAAAGGGTAATAATAATGGTAGAAGACCATGAATTAGAAATGTACCCTGGGGAAAGCTTGACCCAATGCAGAAGTAGAAAATAACCATACAAAACTCTGTAATGGGATCCTCTGAAGCTGAATGGGAAAATGAGGGCTCATACAAATATGCTCACCATCTAATATGAAACATAACCCCAGAAGTATGTATTTTTATTCCCTGTTATGAGTGAAACCACAGTGGAGTTACTGTAACACTGAGGCTGAACTAATCCCATCACAGGATCAGATCTTGGTAATAAATAGTTCCAGGTGTGATCCAAGAATTAGGAATGTTTAGATTTTTTTTTTTCATTGAAAGGTGTGGAGTTTTTTTCAGTCTTTCCACTGAGAGGGGAGGATTGTGTGAGGTGTGAAACTCCCGTCTCTCAAAAGACAGACCTGACTATTGCCTATCCTTTTTACTGGTATATCTATCTCAAATACTTTACCAAGAAAGCTGATATTATTCTGCATATGTTATGAATGAGGAAATGAGGGATGAGGATGCTCAGCATCTTGCTGGATGTTAGCCACCATGGTGCTGGCAAACCTGGAAGTACAAACACTGTCCCACTTCTCTAGTTAATGGGTTCTGCTGCCTTCCAGGTCATCCTTACAATCTGCCCTTTTATTTATTGTGAAAATTTGGGTTTGTGTTGACTTTGGGGACAAAGTTTGTGAAACTTTGGGACGTGTTTGGAAAAGAGTGACTCTTGAATATGCCCATCTTGTGCATGGCATTGGACAGGGATGGAATGAGTAAAGATTGTGCCATGTGTGTAAAGATTGTGCCATCCTACACACACATGAAGCACCACACTAAGGTTACATAGGCAGTCTCATAGCCAGTGCCTTCACGCTTCTCAGTCTTCATGGGCTTTGTCTAAGTGCTTGAAGGTCTATGAAACAGGCTAAACTTGTGTGTGAGATTGTTAGTCTCAGTTCCTTTCCACAAGCTGACTGTATTGGCAGCAGATAGATGGCATAGCAGCAGATAGTGCTGATTATCTCAGACACATAGTTTGGATAAGTTTGTAGCTGAAAAAGGAGCTGCCAAGAATTGCCTCTGTGGTCACACTAAGCATTTATATCTGTTTCTGTACTATCATCCTTCCCCAGAATTTGTACAATGGTAGGTAACCATTTATACAACCCCATGCAGCACTACAGGCTTGGGGAGCTGCTCAGCAGGAGGGGACCTGGGAGTGCTGGTTGACAGATACCTGAATGTGAGCCAGCAGTGTGCCCTGGAAAACCAATGGCATCTTGGTCTATATCAGCAATAGTGTGGCCAGCAGCACCAGGGCACTGATTGTCCCCCTGTACTCAGCACTTGTGAGGCCAGACCTTGAATCCTGTATTTAGTTTGGGGCCCTTCATTTCAAAGAGGACATTGAGGTGCTGGAGCAAGTCCAGAGAAGGGCAGTGAAGGGTCCGGAGCACAAGTCCTGTGAGGAACAGCTGAGAGAACTGGGAGTTCTTTAGTATGAAGGAGGTTGAAAAGAGGTTGTAGTGAGGCTGGAGTTGGTCTCTTCTGCCATGTCTCAAATAAAAGGATGAGAGGAAAAGAGCTTAAGTTGCATCAGGGGAGGTTTAGATTTGATATTAGGAAAAATTTTTTACTGGAACAGTGGTTAAGCATTGGAATAGTCTGCCCAGGGAGGTGGTGGAGTCATCATCTCTGGAAATGGTCAAG
This sequence comes from Irena cyanogastra, assembly GCA_013397155.1. Taxonomy (NCBI): domain Eukaryota; kingdom Metazoa; phylum Chordata; class Aves; order Passeriformes; family Irenidae; genus Irena; species Irena cyanogastra. Next base: position 1,909,583 of record VWZV01005697.1, on the reverse strand, counting down.
TGGCATCTGGATGTGGCACTTGGGGATATGGATTAGGGGTGATTATGGTGATGGTAGAATGATGGCTGGATTAGGTGAACCCTGGCAATCCCGTAATTCTGTATCAGACCATCAGGTAAGTGGTCACTTCCACTCATTATTTTCCATGTGTGCATTCCACTTACAGGAAGGATTAAAACAATTTGGGACCTGAAGCCCAAATCCAGAGAGATCAGAATGAAATGAAAGCATGGTGAGATAGAAAGAGTGCAGAGATGACTGTGTGTCTGCATCCACACCAGCACTTATGGGGAGAAAGCCAGCAGGTGCTGGAGATCTGTGCACAGAAAAGAATCACCAGTAGGCATCAATTATAGGGCCTCAGACTGTGCTTTCCTTCAGTGTGTGCTGCTCAGCAGAGGCCCTGAGCCAGGGACAAAGTGTTCTGGGACATGTCCTCTGTAATACTTTTAGATTTCTTGAATAATTCACAGAGGTTTTGGACACCTTTTCCCCAAACACACACAAAGCCAATTGTGCTATAGAAGAGAGTTTGAGAAACTGTAAGGAAAGCAGCTTACTTCTTCAGCCTTTATATAGGCATTTTAGAGCAGATTGCATTATTCCCTATTTTGAGAGAACAACAAAGCTGAACATGTAGCATTTGCAGAGTTAATATGCTTTAGTCATAAAGTCTTTATTTTGTATTTTTTTATGAGATACTGCCTTATTTACAGTGTAATAGTAATAGTCGTGTTCTGCATATAGGTATATTGCCTTTGATTGGGAACATTACCAATTCCTGTACCAAATGAAGAAAGCTGAGTACTTCATGATTTAATTACTTGTGTTCTTTGCAAGAATAATTAAAGGGTCATGCCAAAATCTTATCAGAGCATGACTATTTAGCATGCCAAGACTGAAGCTATTTAGGTGGCATACTAATGACATTTACTGACAAGATTCGCTTTTAGAAACTCTCTCTTCACTCTTTCACTATTGATAGTTAGAAGTGTAAAAAGTGTAGTTATCAAAATGCATTAGTGGGAAGAAAGAATAAATTTTCAAGTGACTTGTGATTAGAGATGCTTCCATTTAGAAAAAATTGTGAGAGAAATGGATTTTTCAGAACCAAGCAAATATTTTCTGAAAAATCAAGGTATGGGTGGGTATTTGAAAGTCAACCAGCACTGGCACAGCTACTTATGTTAATCCTTCTCTAAATCTTCATCATATTTTTTTTTTTACTTCAGTTACTTATCTAGAGCACCACTTTAATCTGTAAGTATTAGCTTGTTTCAGGAGTGTTGCCACTGAATAGGAAAAACTGGTGGTTAAATTTTTCTGAATAGTTAAACAATCCAAGATACTGTAAAATTACTGTAGTCCATATACTTTAAAAAAATAGATCCTCTATTTGCCATTAGGTCTTCTTAAGCCACGAATATCTACCTGGCTATTTTTTCATATGTGTTTTCTCTATAAAAGTAATTAATCCATCCCCAAGCAATATATTTAACCATTTCCAGTAAAACACAGTTTTGAATGTTGCATATACCTTGACCTACAGAGTGAATCCACGGCTTTCCTTGAAGTATATACACACAAACATTGGCCTTTTGCAGAAGAGACTTTAAAGGATTTTTCTGTAGATGCTTGAAGGAAAAACCATTTGCTAAAGTAGTATTAAGACTTACAGATTATGTTTAACATTTGAAATGCATCAGTAGTGCTAAGTCAGTTTGAGTGTCTCAGCAACTAACTAGTCCCAGAAAGAACTGGTGGTATCCCACAAAGTGCTGATCTGCAGCATTTTTAGTGCTTTGCCGAATTGATTTCTCAGTCCCAAGGCAATTGTCCATATCATGCAAGTGCTGCACACTATTATAGTCAGAAGCCTCTGTTTGAGAGTAATCCAGGAAAAAATGCCAGTGTATTGTTTCCAAGTTATTTTTGTGAAATATTTGGCTCCAATGCATAGCTAATTTTCAAAGGGCTCTTTGAAAGTCTCTCGTTAGAAAAATATGTATTTTTTATGTGTGCATAGTTCATTTTTAAACCAAATCTAGGTAAAAATTGCCACATAAGCTGTTTTTCAATAGAGGGCCAATAGCCATATTTTTGTGTCTCCACAGAAGGAATACATTTATATTTTTAAAATATAAGTATTTGAGTAGCCATATAAAATAAGCAACATGAAGGTGCCATATTGAATTCATTAAGATTTCTCTCTCATATGTAAGCCCAAGTATCTAGATCCTTATAATTTTATTGGCAGAGGGAACAAGTACATGGCTTACCAGATCAGCTGGGCTATGAATAGCTAAACATTAACACACTTCCAAGCTCATGTTTTGGTTTGGGTTTCTGCCTTCGGTGTAGGTTAAGAAGTCCCCACCAATGATACCATCTCCAGACCATATTTGGCAGACATATTTTGCCTGTCCTATTATCTCCCCACCAAAGCCAGAAGATGGAGTATCCTTTGATCCCTGGTCCCTTCGGCTGTTCACTGCTCAGCTTTCTTGCTGCTCTTTGTTCACTAGGGCATAACTTCAAGCTCAGTACCACAACACACTTGCTAGACTGTGGAGCTGCCGGGCCCTAGGAAGCTGTGATTCCTATGGCTGTTGCTGTCCCAAGGATCAGTGGGTCAAAGAAAACCAAGAGCAAAGAACAGGTCACTGATTCAGTCTTCTTCTCCTTTGATATAAGTAATTACTAGGAAACAAAACTTAACTTTCACTTCATAACCAGAAATTAGTACCATTTTTGTTTGACATAGTGACATCTTAAGTTGTTAAAGGGAGCCCTTGGTGGCTCTCGGGGATTAGTAGGGGGAAATATTTCACTTGCAGGTCAGCTGCAGGGATCTGTCCTGGGGCACGGGTGATTGACAGCTGTTCCAATGTGATGTCTGCAGGAGGCCCTGTGAAGGAAGCTGCAGGTTTCGGGCTGGGTAGGCAGGTGTCAGCACTGCAGTCCCACGCTGCCAGAATTAGTAATCTCTGCCGGCGGTGCCGTGACGGCTGCAGGGAGCGCGTGGAAACCCAGTCTCAGGGTGAGACCCGGGGGCTTTCTGCTGCCTGGGCTGTGCCTGCACGGGGAAGCAGTGTGAAACCCGCACCTCGTGCAAGCTCTCGCTGGGATAGGGCTGCTCAAGTGAAGCAGAACCTGTCCTGAGTGGCTTTGTGCGTGCAGTTCTCTTTAAGCCTGAGCATTACAGCATGGGGCAGCTCTGGAGAAAGCCAATGCCAAAGGGAAGGCTTTGATGCCCTTCCCTATTTCTGTCCCAGATTCCTTTCCACAAACCTGCATTTCACCAGGCTTTTTCCCTTATTACTTCAGCTCCTTGCTACACTTTCCCATGCAAGCTTTTTTTCTTTGTAAATGATGTGAAGCAAATACCTAATGTTATCTTTAGTGCTGACACAAGAAAATTAGAGGAGGTATATTACAGTGCTGTTCAGTATTCCTTCCAGAGAAAACTGCTGGTTAGGTCAATTTACTTGGCACTGTAGACTGCTTTAATCTTAACTCGAGGCCTGCTATAGATGTACAGCAGCTGGGTCTAATGTCTTCATGCATGGTTGCAAGCAAGTCAGTTAATTTCTGTTTGTTGAGAGGTAGGAATCAAGCAAATTTTTCTCTGTTGAATGGAAACATTGTGGGGCTGGTAACAGGTGAATAAGCAATACTGGATAACAAAACAACCTGGAATTTCTGTCTGAACTTTGAAAGGCTGGATTCCACAGCAGAGAAGTCACAGTTTCGTCTTCTTTAAAATGACGGTAGTTTATCCCCAAACCCTCAGCTAGAAGAATTAAAAGGAAAACTGGCTTGACAGACTTTGTTTGTGAGAAAACATGTCACCAGTGAAGAAGCACTTGGCTTCAAGTCCACTTGCAGTGCTGTAAACTGCTAACTAGGGTGGTCAGTTTGTTGCTAAACCTTTATTCAGGGTACAAAAACCAAACAAATTGCTCACCTGTCATGCTGAGGTCTGCTCAGGCTCTTGATGACCTCTCAGGTTACATCCATCAAGCTTGGTGGCATATGTCCATAGAGGTAGCTCTGGCTGTGCAGACTGTCACCCATGGCCCAAGCTGCTGCCACATTCTGTGAAGTCATCAAAGATTGGAGCTAAATTCATTGGATCTTTTGACTTGGGACAGGTATTTAGTGTTATAACCAGTCAAAGAGTTACTACTTAAAAATAAGTGCTAATAAAAATGTCCAACGTTTTGATCAAATGTAAGATGTATGTGCTATGGGCCTGTGGCTTCTATCATACTAACTAAGCTTCTATCATACTAACTAATGGTAGCTTTATTACAAATACACCTTAAAATTACCTATAAGTGTTCATATTTTTACAAAATAAAACTTTAGATAAAAAAGACAACAAATCTAAAGAGTAGAAAATAAAATCCGAGTCTTTCTTCTCAGAGATGACATTTTGGTCAAGGGGAGAGAGAGAGAAATAATCTTCTCAATTTACTATAATTCTTTTTTGTTGTTGTTCCTGTGTCTGTATTCATAGAACCATAAAATTTTGGGTGTTAAAAGGAACCCTAAAGTTTGTCTAGTTCCCTAGACAGGGACCTCTTCCACTAGATCCAGTTATTCAGAGTAAAAGAACATACTTCCAAGCACCATAATTTTTTCTAACAAGACCTTCTTCATCTGTATAGCCTAGCTTCTCTCATTTAGTGCACAGGCATATATAAGAAGTGGGAAATCTCAGGCCAAGTGGGATGCCAAATTAACCACAGTCCATAGTTGACATTACTGCCGAAGTCTCCATCTTGTCAAATCACCAGCTGAGAGAAGCTGCATTTCAGAAACCTTTTACCAAAGAATCAGTAAAAGGCTATTAAAAATGACAACCTGCATGGGATAGAGAATAAACATAATTAATCTTGTAATTTCCATGGAGTGTATCTCTGCTGTTAGCTGAAAGAACAGCTAAGATGCAAATACCAGTCTGATATTTCCTCCCAAGCTTGGCTGCTTAAAGCACTTTCCTGTAAAGTTCTGTGTTTACCTAAGCCCCTAGGGGAAAAGCCACCTTCCCCTCTCCTACCCCTAGTGGAGCTAATGAGGCATGCCTGTCATCCTCCCAAAACTCTTGTTTCAGCAGAAATTAATCCACTTTCTTTGCCTGGTTCTAACACACACCACCACGTTAAGCCAGCAAAATGAACCTTCTTGCCCTTTTATGCTCACTGGAGACTGACAGATAGGTAGTACTTCTTTGTTTTCTTTAGTCATTATGTAGTTTGACCCTAAAGCTAAACCAGCTTAATTGCTCTCTGCTACCCAAAGAGCCAGTCTCATCCCTTTCCTGCCATCTCATTCCCAGCTGCATGACTGCCCTGTCTCCTTTGCATGGCACTTGTCCCCGTGGTGAATCAGTTTAGAGTTCTAGGCTTAGGAAAAAATAAACCCTAAAAATATGTTAATAGAATTACAGCTCCCATTGGGGGTCAATCAGGTGCCCATGGTGGTGGAAGTCTGGGACAGGAGCACCTTCATGGCCTGAGAGGGGAGAGACTGGACAGCCAATTTTAGCAGTGACACAGTGTTAGCTCAGCTTAGCTGTCTTGCCAAACTGGCCTTGGTATTCTGTAGAGGGTAACATAATTGCACTATTCCACAATAAACCTGTGGTGAGTCAGCCTGTATAACTGAATTAACTTTCCCAGTGAATCATGTTTCTAATGTAGCTCATTGGGCATGCCTGCACAGACCATCTGTTAGTGGTGAAGCTGATGTGTATGCCTGACACGCCACCCCTTCTCTTGGTGCCACTCTTCAGGCCTGTAGGAAGAATGAGGTGGGAAAACTGACCAGCATTAAACATTATTTCATTTTTCCAGTCAAATTATTTGTATGCTGGTCATTGGTATGTCCTGAAAGACAGTTGTAGCAGCATAATTAATGGGGCAACACAAGGGCTGGAACAGTGATGGAGGAGGGGAGAGAGAAGGAGTGAGGAACTGCTTAAGCAAATATTAGCACAAAAAAAAATATCACTATAACCATGGCTGTGTTAAAGATTTAGGAAAGGTATTCCTTTAGATAAAGTGTAAGGGACATTTACATTTGGAGCAGAAGGTCTGAGTTTAGCTGTATTGTCAACATGCCACACTATGGTTTGTTGCGACCATCTCAAAGATTAGCAGGGTAAGGCAACTTTCTTCTTGTCAGTCAAAGGGGGTGTGACTCTGGGCCCTGAATATAGGGGAAGACAAAGCAGCTGTCTGGCCAGAACTGGCAGTAAGTTAGTTTTAGAAGGACCTTCCAGGATTAGATAGCATATTCAGCCTTTGTAGGTTACACAAGATGAATGGGGGAGCAAGGGACTGAGAGCAAGAGTAGCATTTTGCAGATATCACCTGTCTGCGCCCCTTTGAAACTTCTGAACTGGAGCAAACATCCTGGGTAGATGACAGGACAGATCTGAACCTGCAAAAGTTTGGATTTCTATACATAAACCTGCCTTAGCATCAAAAGGAGTTATGCTGGCATCAGTCTAACTACAGCTCTGTGTTTGCTGCTTTATCTTTCAAAAAATGCTACTGCATAAAGACCTGTGGAGACAATGCACTCTCAGATTCTCAGCAGGGGCTTACTGAAGCAAAAGGAGAATAACAGAAGAATCAATCCCACAGTATGACAGTGATCTTTTACAAACAGCTTTGAAGCATTTGAATGTGTAATATTTTGTGATTGCATGTAAAGCTCTCTGATGTCTTTCAGAGAAATTTAAAATCTTGCCATATGCTTCAACCTTCTTTTTTTTTGTGTCCGTGGGTTATGTGCAAATCTTTAGGGTGACTGCTAGAACAGTTGTGAGCATATTGGATGCCTGCATGATTCAGGGAGCAACTTGAAATGTGCTCAGCATCCCACACTGGCTATGGCCCATTGAACCAGAGGGCTCTCAGCACCTTGCCACAGCAGGCTCTTGACAAGTGGACTGCATTATGTTAACTTCCTTGGAAGGAAATCAAGTACTGCTCCCTCAAAATTGTCTGTGCCTTTCTGCCCAAATTTATAGGGGCTGACAGACTTTCTCTCAAGTAATTCTTTAGGGATACTTTGCTCCACAGTGTGTGAAGGAGGAAATTTGTCATGGAGAGTGTCCTGAGAGCCAGACCCATAGGGCATGTCACTTGCCACCTCAGGTTCTTAAAAGGCTAAAACCAGTTTGTGTCAATGCCCCCCATTAGCTGCCCTAATTTTCAGGATCAGATAGAAACCTGACTGTCACTTTGACTTAATGAGATTGTTTCTAACATATGATATTGTTCAGATTTTGTTTTCTTGTCTGTGCAGTGTGTAAAGTCTTTATAACAAGACCTAAAATAATGGCTTTTTAGTAAATGAAAACTGGTATTACACATAAATTCCATTTCTTATAGCCTTTCAAAACAGAGGCAGAGCTACCTATATACAATTTTGTGTACTCCCTTAGTAAAAAACCCATTCATTTAATGCTAATTTTGAACAACTTTTTAGTCAGAACAGGATCACCTGAAGTATTTTTCATGTATGTCTACAGAGTGCAGCCACATGCTACATAGCATGTTACAAACTTTGAATATTTCATGCGTGTAAATATGTTTTATTACTAAAAGTTTACTTTATGTACTGTGAGCCCTGATCTTTATTTTAGGACTTTGTTTTACTTCTAGCTGTCTCAGTTACTAAATTTGAGGCATACAGCCCAATTCACAGCTCAGTCACCTTCTATTTAAAAAATATTCACTTGTTTCCCTGAAAAATTCTGAATTTCTAATTATCAAAGGGAGCTGTTTATCGTTGTCTGAGGTGTTTGTTTGACAAGCAGTCATGCAGAAATAGTGCAATGTGTAGGCTCCCAGTATAAATAGAAGCAATCATGATCCAAACTGCAGATAAGTAATTGGAATAATAAGTAGAAATAAAGACGCTTTGTCAGTTTGCATTCCTTTTTCTGAAGCAGATAAGGGCAAGTGTAGAAACCGATCCTTATCTTTAGTTTTTCCCCCAAAATAAGGATAAGATTGGATTTAAGAATAAGAGCTTACCATATGAATTTAGGTTTATGGGGGATGTATTCTAGACTGTCAAAAGTAGTATGCCTAAGGCAAATTTGCTTCTAAAGAAAAGAATGCAATTGGGCTTATACTGAAACTGAACTGCAATATATTATGAAATAGCTTGGTTCAGTAACTCCTGGATTGTTGCATTCAGATTTTCAGCCCACTACGATTCTTTGCTGATTAAAAAAATCCTCTGATAAATGCCAAGGACTAGTGAAATGAAGGGTGTAACTTTTTCTCCCATCTAAACTTTCAGACCAAGAAGTAGATAATAATTTGCACTTATCAAAAACAGCATGGTGACCTGAAGCTATTTAATATATTTTAAAGAGCTGATTGAGAGTAATGATGATGAAAATAGCCTCAGTGAAAAGTGACCATCACACCTATGTGAGAGACAATGTTTGACTAAGAAAGCTCTGAAAAATTGGTTCCTTTTCAGATGCTTTTCACTCTCTGATGTAGGGTCTAGAGGATGAGGTCAAAAGACTTATGTATGGTCTGTGCAGTGTCTAGCATGACTTAGTCAGCCTCAATGCTGACTAAAATTGTAGCAGAACAAACTAGTCTTCTGATTCTTCATTGTATCGTCTACTGGACACGAAAGTCTTTTTGGATTATTCTTTGCTACAGGTTTGTAAATATTCTAGAACTAAAGAATGAGCAGATGCAACCCATTTTTTCTTGTACTGACAGTTCTTGTTTGTAGACTAGTTGTAGAAATAACTCCAGGACATCTGACATCTTATTCATATGAAATGTGTTGGCAAAATTTGTCATGAATTGATTCCATTTCTTCAAGTTCCTTTTTGGTTATTTTTTTCCCTTTTCTGTGGGAGTATTTCTATTTTTTCAATCATTTTGGAATTTGGAAGTTTATTCATATCTCCTTAAGCGTATAATAGTTCAAGGAACACATAATCCCTTTCAGGCAGCAGCTTTTATAGCGTGTGGTGGGTGCCTCTGAATCAGCATCAAATGTTGGCATCTCCACTTCCTCCTTCATCAGAACTAGTGAAGTTTCATCAGAACTAGAGAGAAGAAAATATTTCAAGAGAAGATGAAAAGTGGTGTTCCTTTCTTCATGGGAAAAAAACCAGATTTAATATTAAATGGAGGGAAACAAATCCACTTTTCAAAATCATCCTGTGTACTTCCTTCAAGCTTTACACAGTAGAAATTAGAATGTTTTCACTGAGGATGGACATTGTTGATAAATAATAATGAGAATTGAATATGGTTTTTCATAAACCAGAGCTCTCTGAATATTTGTAATGTGATTTGATTTTTCTTCCATGTGTGGAAACCTTAGATTCACAATATCCTGTTTCTGGCAGGTCTAGAAAAGAACAAACTTCAGAATAATGGAGTTCTTAATCTGTACAGTCAGATTAACAAAATGTCCACCAACCTACTTTCTCCAACTTTCTGGTCCATTTGATGTAACTGCTGGCAAAAGCATTTGAGTTCACTATTTAGAAAATCACTTTTGAGCTCCTGAGCCTGGTACTCTGTCTGTCTCTTAGCCTCATGCAGGGACAAGAAGAAGCAGGTGCCCGGCAGCCTTCGTTCCTGCCTTCTTTGCACCCTGACTTGCCTGGGATGTCATCCCTATAGGTAGGCCAGGGAGGACTCACCAAGGTGAGTGAAATATTCTGGGTCTGGTCCTGAAGAGGGCTGAAAATCTGTGGTTGTTCTCCTGGCTGATGTTCACATCTCAGATAATTCCATTGTATCCAAATCTTCCTCCTCCAAATGTCAAATCCCGTTGTTCAATAATCTGAACTCTGCAAAAAAATAGTTCAAGAAAACACTTCGGTCAATGGAATGTAAAAAGGTTTCTGCTTGTAATGGGATCCCAGTATCATTTAAATTCATGGATAATCTACTTCTTTTTTCTTCTTTAACTGGACATTTATAAGTTAGAAAATCCACAGTGTTTCAGCTTTCAGAAGCTTAGTGGGAAGAGCCTATTATACTACAGGTAGGCATTACCCTCATCTCTCTTGCCAACCTCCCTGGTTGAAATAACAGCCTGAGAACACGTCACTTTATATAAAATAATAACTGTGAGGGATTCATGGCTTTGCTCTTCCCAGATTATGAGCCCAGACACAAAAGTCTGACCAAAGCAATGGAGCCTTTACAAAACCTTTCCAGAGAAAGGGCTAGATGTCTAAGCTGTTTTCCCATCCCAACTCAGAGAAGGATTTTTATGAGATCATATATCAACAAATAAACTTTTAGCTAAGCTATGGGAACAAACCCAAGTTATTTTGGCAAGTAATAACATCAGAGTTGAGTGAGGATGATGCAGAAACCTGAATTTTCAGATCATAATTTTGTCTCCAATTTCTAATACTCTTTGAAATTAACAGATAACATTCTATCTTATTTTTACTTTGACTTTATTTCAAATTTAAATTTTTCATCAAAGACACATCATTTCTCAGTGTTGAAATCAATATTCTGTGATAACTTAATTCCATTTCTGGATGCGGCAGACCTAGATTCCTTTCTACACTAAATGGAAACAGAGTGCAGGGTGTTTAATATCCTGTCATTGAGACAGTGCAGGCTGATATTATACAGTGAGTAGCATATAAATATATGAGCTTTGAAAATTAAAATGAGCTGGTAAGCTAACAAAAGAGTAGGATATAAGCATAGTAATTGTTTTTACAACTAAGTGAGACCACTCTAAATAATTACAAGCAATTTGAATGTTTTGAACAATCTCTTTTAGTGTAAACTGTGCAACCAACTTTTCCTAACATTAATACTTTGAAATAATTGATTTTCAAATACTGAAACAGGCAGAGCATGAAGCTTAAGACTGCAAGGCAGTAAAGACAAATCACATTTGTGTAAAGGTCTTTAAAAGAGGCAGTACAAGTTCAGTGAAGCACAGCTCATCTTAAAAACATCCTTTTTCCTGTGTGGAAAAAGTTCTATCATTTAGAATATGTATAGCTTTTATTTTCATGAAAGAAATACAGTATTGCTTAAAGGAGGTGGGCATTCATAGCTTTGTTAGTTATAACAATCTACAGTCTCAGGCTGTTGAATTTAGGATATAAACCTGTTTTCAACTTTATATACTATATACCCAAATAAAGTGAACACCTACGTGGGCTACAGCAGAGCTGTAAACAACCTGACCATTTGCTTTCATAATCTGAATTCAGTGCCTGTTACTGCTCCTTTGTTATCCAGTAGTATACTGGGTCTGGCTGGGATGGAGTTAATTTTCTTCCTAACATCCTGTGTGAGGCTACAGCTATGATTTGTGACAGAACCAGCATTAGTAACACGCCACTATTTAGCCACAGCTCAGTGGTGCTTGCGTAGAGTCAAGGCCTTTTCTATCACAACCTGCCCCAGTGCAAGCAGTTTGGATTGGGCAAGAGTTTGGGAGGTGACACAGCTGGGACAGCTGACCCTGACTGGCCAAGGAGATATGCCGTGCTGTATAACATTATGTTCAGCAATAAAGCAGGGGGAGAGTCTTTCCAAGATAACCATCACTTGGAAAGTGGCTGAGCATCAGTCTGCTGGTNATGGAGTTAATTTTCTTCCTAACATCCTGTGTGAGGCTACAGCTATGATTTGTGACAGAACCAGCATTAGTAACACGCCACTATTTAGCCACAGCTCAGTGGTGCTTGCGTAGAGTCAAGGCCTTTTCTATCACAACCTGCCCCAGTGCAAGCAGTTTGGATTGGGCAAGAGTTTGGGAGGTGACACAGCTGGGACAGCTGACCCTGACTGGCCAAGGAGATATGCCGTGCTGTATAACATTATGTTCAGCAATAAAGCAGGGCGAGAGTCTTTCCAAGATAACCATCACTTGGAAAGTGGCTGAGCATCAGTCTGCTGGTGGAGGTGGTGAGCGATTGCCTTTACATCACGTGGGTCTACCTCCCTTTTCTTCACTTATTAAGTGAAGATGTTTTTGAGTTTTTTTCTCTTTCGCTGCTCCAATTCTCTCCCCCATCCCACTGTGGGGAGAGGGAGTGAGAAGCTGGATGAGGCTTAGATACCAGTCAGATTAAATGCATCACTAATACTGGATGCTTTCAAATAGTTCAGTTTAGCAGAATATGGTATTCTGGACTGACAAGGTGTATAAAAGCTGAAAGCTCCCATCTTTAACTTTGATATTGCTGTCAATAATCAACTTTATTCTCACAATATAACAAAGGTGTGAGCTCAGTATTCCTTCCTTTTTCTTTTCTCATTGTAAACTCTGTTGACATGGACACATATTTCAAGACTTTGATATCGTATATACTTCTTAAACCTAATCTGCCAAGGAAGTATGAGAAGGCCATGGATTTTGAGCATGCCATGTACTGATGCATTGAGATGGCTGACCAGGAGCAGAGACTAGACAGAGCTAAGAGAATAAAGTAGATGTTTATTAAAAGGTCTTGAAGGATACACCTTGGGCAGTACAAGAGCCTGGCCGGGGCTACACCCAAGATGGACCCAAAATGGCCAACCAACCACACTTTTGGTCCATTTACATATGATTGTCCAATTACAGCTTCAGGTTATGAAGTCTCATCCTTCTTGTTTTCTCTCTTCAGTCCACCATTGTTTATGCTTTTTGGGCCTGAAATTTGTATAGGTTGTCCTTGGTCTCAAGCTGGGAAAGGATTGTTTTGTCTACCTACTCCGTGAAGAGAACTCACTGACACCTAATATGAATCTCAGCGCTACACACCTAAGCAGCACAGAATCTGAAAAACATGAAAGCTAAAACTTAAGGCATCGTAGTAGGATCAAAATGGAGGGTCCATGTACCTAATCTACACAGAAATTGGGTAGCTTGGCCTGCAGTGTCTATATGTGAATTTATTAATTTCAATGCTGTCATTAAGTTACTCAAAAACTGGAGGCTAGGGCAGAAAATGTGACCTGGCATTTTATTATATATACAGCATTTCCTGAGTTACCTGGAGAAATCTCTTCTAGTACACAATAGACTATTGCTTTTTCTCTACACTATACAGAAAGAAACACTTCAATGCTATAGGCAGTATATTCATCAGTGGTCTGCAAGTAAGCATGAAATGCTCTCTTGGTAATGACTGCTGATAGAATGAAGGCCAGCAAAGTGTTAAATGGTGATAAGTTGTAGAATGCAATCCAGTAAGGCTTGCTGACTCCACAAAGTGCATTCTGACTCAGCTAACTGCACACTTACTGATCAAGGAACAAGGGATGAAAGCCATACTGTCAGCACAGAGAATTTTGGCTTGAAATTAGCTGATCGGGGTCATATAGGATGGGCAATTGAGTAAGAAATCCCATTGACCACTTGAACATGAATGTAACAAGTAATAGCAATTGTGAGTTACAAGATATATCCTTGTAGATGGCATTGGTCAAGCTGATGCTGGAGGAATTAATCTAGTCCTGATGTCAGCATTTTTGAAGGGATATGGAAACACTGAAGTAAGTTTAGAAAACAGCCATAAAAAAGTATTTGCCTGAGGAAGTGGGGAAAATGCCTTCTGGTGAGAGACTTGGAAGCTCATTTGCTGTAATGTCTAAAGGAAAAATTTGGAGTTGGCTTGATTCTTTCAGGAAAAATACTTAGAAAAAAATTTGGTTTTTCCTAAGGGACTCTTTAATCTACCTTAGAAGGACATAATTAGAACCACTAGCAAAAATCTGAAGGTATGAAAATTTAGATGACAAAGAACAAGTTCTGAACAAGAAAATGCTTACCCGTGAAAGAAGCTTCTAAATGTCCCTCACAGGACAGGATTGTTTTGGTCAACAGTATCAAAAGAGGACAGACTAGACCAACACAAGCTCCCTTCTGGCTTTATGAATTAATGAACCTCTGTGCTTTATACCTCCAGAAGAGAATAGATATCTCACAAACCTGTAACTTTCATCACCAGATCAAGTTGCACAGACCAGGAAAATGAGTGCACACTTGTGTGAGAGAGAGCATGGAGCTAAACTGAAGGAAGCATACTGGGGTGTGGTGCCAACTTGCTTTCATAGTGAGGTCTCAGGTGAAATCTGAGGAACTAATTCTACTACCTGTGAGTGCTTCTTTTTGTAATTGATGATTTGGTGTCTTTTCCACTTCTGTTTGGGGTTCTGAGTAGTGAATTCACTGTGCTTACGTGGTGCTTTGGGCCTGTCTGTCTATCTCCTGCAGTTTCTAGCTATGATGAGTTTCTCAAAATAGAGAGGAAGCCTGGAGTCCGGCTCTGCTTAATGCAAACACAGCTCAGAAGTGCAGTTTTGCAAATGGTTTAAATCAACACAACCAGGCTAATTATTTAGCTAGTTTACTGTTTTCTGGGGGAAAGTAGGACAAGTTTCTTTTAAAATTCTTATATGTAACTTAGGTCCTATTCTCACCTCTCTTGTTCAATGCCAAATCCCACAATTCTTGTGGGATTGGAGAACAGACTTCCAAAAGACAAACACTGTCATTCATTCTGGCGTTCTTTATCCATCTAACAAGTTACTTTTACATTGCTACTACTTTTTCAGCATTGGGTGGTTTTTCCTTTCTTTTTAGTAAAAAAAAAAGTGATTAATACTTTCCTGTGGATACTTACCACAGCATATATTTCCTTACACAATATTTCTCTGTTGGTAGAGTGAGCCTATTTTTTCCCATGTCTTATGACTCGATGAAAGCTTGAAAACTACAGAGAAAAAGTTAAAGGAGACCTCTCAAAAAAGTTTGGTGACTTAACTTGGGCTCTAAAGCTGTGGGTCCAAAGCCTGTCCTGAAGCTTGAACTGTCAGAGAGTAACACAGAAATTCCTGTTGGGTACATCATTCAAGTGTAAACACAGACAACAATCTGTTTTTTTATCTGATGGAAGAGTTCTCTCTTTCTAAAAGTTTCCTTGCTCTTTACAAGAAGATATATTATTTTCTACTGCAATTCCAAAATAAGGATTTTAAGGTAGGGAGTTTGCTTGTATCGTAGGGGAATTTGTCCTTAAGCCACAGAATAGTGTAGCCTGTAGTGAAGCCTGCCCCAGTGCAGGCATTACTTTTCTTCCCCCCTTAATAATCAGAATCCATTGGCAAGGCTTAGCATATCTAGATTGATATTGCTCAAGTTGTTCTCTGTCCAGTCCCATCAACACAAAACAGGGTTCTGCAGTGTACAAGGTTTCCCAACTCTCCCCTGCCCCAATTCTGTTTTTTTGTTGCGCATACACCAAAGAACCCCACAGGCTGATTTTAAGACATCTCTGGCCACTCTGCAGAAATGAGTAGAAATTTTTTCACCACATGGGCAGGTAATTTAATTCCATATTTTATAACTGCTGTGATTTACAACGACTGTGATTTATAACTACTGTGCTGGAGTTATAATACTCAAAGCTTCCTTATAAACTGTAGTCACTAAAGCATCTTGCATACCTTTTAGATGCCTACAATGCTTCTAGGCTGGGTTAATTTTACAGGTTTTTCTGTAGTGGAAGTACAAAGAGAAGCATTTCCAAAGGCTCATTCCTTCCATCTGTTTATTTAGGAGAGGATAAATCATACTCTAGAGCTACCTGTCTCTTTCTGCACACAGCAATGAACTTTGACTATGTGCTTAGTGAATTCAGGGTTAAGTGAGAATGGGTCCATCCATTAATTGCTAGCCTGCCATGTCTTATGCAACCAACAGTTTATTGGGTTTTTTATTAAAATAAAAGATACTGCTGCTTATGAAATTCTAGCTTTATAAATAGGTATGGTTCAAGGTTTTGCAAGAGCACCAGCAGTAGTGACTCATTCTGGCATTTGCAGACATTTTGCAAAAAGGGTTTATAGGAGACAACACCTCTGTAGATCAGATACCTCTAGACCTGTGTAAATGGTACATTGTGCAAGGATCTTGCAGGATCAATTTTAGAAGTAGAGTTCTTCTCAACACTCCTGTTCCTTGTAGTTATTCCTCTCCAATGAAAGTCAAGAGTTTTGTTAGCTTGAGGCTGAGCACAGAAATCTAGCTATATTTAGCACTAAGATAATATGTGTTTCACTGGTAGAGGAGGCAGTTGTGAGGATGGCCTGAAACTAAAGGAAAAAAATGTTTTGAAGTGGAGGGACAATTTAAATTCTTAAAGCTCCACTTGTATTAGCTACTTCTTGGCTTCTAGTGTATGAAAGCTTCTTGGCATGTGCCCTGCCTGGGGTCAAGTGGGACGTGGGAGAGATTGTGCTTGGATGTCTGGAGTACTACCACTTGGGGGGGGAAATGTGTAGCATTCCAACAGATATAATTAATGACAAGTGTTGTTGTCTTTCTCCTGTGCCATCCACCCAATGGCTGCCTGGTGCTGACCCCTTGCTGTCCCGCTGACCTCTCCAAAGTTTATTTTAAAAAGGCATCCTTGCTTTCCCAAACTTTTCAGCTAGGCTTCCCTTGGGCTTCTTGTTCAGTGCATGCCCACAGACTATGCCTGTGTCCACTGCTCAGTGATCAGACACAAGTGTTTCCATTAGAGGGATGATTAATGGAAACTTCCTTGGGAATGGGAAAGGGAGAAGTGGGCAATATAAGTCAAGAAACGTGTTAAAGCTGAACAAAGAAACTTTGTTTCTTTGTTTTAAAAATAACTTATTTTTCGAGTGTGCTGCAGATTGTCCTTACTCACTTGGGTCCTGCCCACGTCAGTAAAATGCTGCAGTTGTTTCCACAGGGGTGGGCTTGAGAGATGTTTGTGCTTTCAATCCACTTTGTAGTGAGTGACCACATCAAATAATTCCATTGGCTGCACTGGCTTCTTTGTTGGCAGATTTAATAGATATGGGGTTTAATGGTGCATAGTGCAGGTGCATGGAATTTTCTAGATCTAAATGCAAAGTAATAAAACAATAACTGAAGAGTACAGAGGAATCCAAACTGGCTATTATGAGAGCGCAGCTGTCCAGTTACTCCTTACTGGTAGCATTCTCCAAACAGAAAACTGCATGACTAAGTCCTTCATTTGCATGATGAGGATCACAGATTCTGTCTGATCTCAGGCCTCTCCTCACGCTCAGCTTACCCTTTTCCAGTTACAGGATGTTAGGGGCAGAAACCTGCTTCTTCCATTCCCCTTAGACACCGTGTTTAGCTCTTTGAATGTCCAGGGATAGGATCTACCCTGGCAGCCAAAGCAACCTGCAGGTTGAAGCAGCACAGCAGTGAAATGGGCCCAATGACTGATATTTTGCTGCTGAGGGAACTGGTAAAAAGCATGAATTAGGGACAGAGTAATAAACTTGGGAGGAGACTAGAAGCTCTGTGCTGCTGCTTCCCAGGGAAAGCAGAGGGCTGGAGTTTCTAGCAGTACCAAGTAGGATCTTCCACAATGCTTTACAAGGAAGAAGCTTTGCTGTTTTCCAGGAGAAACCAGAGATTTTGTTGCCTGCTCTTTCAGTCTAAGAGCTTTGAAGACACCACAATAGAAAATGTTACCTTTCTGCAAAGCAAACAGCATGGGTAGCAAGTCTGACTGCCAAACATTGCTGTCCATCAGAAACAAGCAGCTCTGACTACTCTTAAGTTGTTATTTAGCATGTGCACCTCGTATTCTCTACGGAGTCAGTTTTGAGGCTAAATCTTGATCCTGTTGTCAAATCATAAAAACTGGGCAGTTGCACTGTAGCGGAGCAGGGAAACTGATGCATGGGGCTGCAACTGCTGTTTTCCAGGTCTGAAGCTCCTTTGCCATGTGTACAGAAGCAAATAAATTCATTCCATGTTTGCCCCATCAGGCATGGATGTGCTTGTGCTGGCTGGGACCTCCACGTGCCTGTGCAAAGCAAGGCCTGCCCCTCCCCTGCATAGCAAAGGCATTCTGCTTTTGTGACATCTGGGCCACTGCAGCTGTTATAAGGAGGGGTTTGCTCTTTTTAGAAATTATTAGCCAAGTAAGCATGTTTTTTATTAAAATATTCAGTGTATGTTGTAAACTTGTAACTCTGATATAGAAAATATCAGCAAATGATTCTGAAATTTATTGAAGACTTCTTACTGTCCCTACTCCACTGAAGGCTGAGAGTTATATTTGATTGAATGTGTAACTCGAAAAAGACATTTTTTGACTTTTGGATTTTGTCTTTAGAATTCATAATAATTTATATTTAGTTATAAACATTGTAAGCTAAAATTGCATCTAGAAAATTATGTAAAAAATTGGAGGAAATAATTTGACTTTAGCTCTTCTTATATAGTGAGCTTTGATGGAATCATTGCAGTAGTTAAAACACAAGAGAGCTAGTGACCATGAAGAACAGATTGAATCTTTTTTCTTACGTTTCATCAAAAACACTGTTCGTGTACAAGTATGTTGATAATTCAATGTGCAGCTGCTGGTAACACTGATACCAGAAGAACAGCTTTTAGTCAGGCATGATATTGTAAATAAGACCTGAAAAAGACTGAAGGTTAGCAATATAGCAATATAAGAAGCATATATGACTATATGAAAGAACAAACCTTGTGTAAATTCTGCAGAACATACTTTCTTAAGAATGAGAATTCATTAATTTTAGTACAAAATATTTTGCCATCTTATCAATGAAGTATTCTTTCACAGTCTGTTAAATATAATAATTATTAGATTTTTTTTCTCCAAGATTGTTGAGTTTTTGTCGGCTACCATTTTTCATTTCTTCTCTTTGAAAAACATGTTTTTTTCAGCATTTGAATGATTGATATTGCTAATTGTTGCAATTGGGGAAGACTTCTTCTACTGGGGAAGACTAACAAACTTTGTCAGTTCATTACTGCTTCTTTTGTTTTCTTTTGTATGATTAATGCCCATTGTTGATACCAAGTTACAGTTCAGTCAATTGTGGCTTGGAAACAAGAATGAAAATTCACGTTAGGGAAATATAAACTACTAACCAATTTCCAGGGGTGGCTGATTCTAACAAAGTGAGTTCCTCTACTAAATACATTTGAATATCAAATTCCTCTATGGCATAGCTAGAAAGAAAGAATGCCAAAATATTTGAAAATGGGCTTGCATTGTATCATTACCTCCTTATTTCAGTAAAACATATTTTTTTAGCCTTGTGGAATCTAAATTGAGTAGAAATAGGGCAAAAAAGGGATATGTCATAGACCCCACCTTCAGGGCAGCTGGGTTAGTCCACTGCTTTAGCATCCTTAGCACTGTGTGTCCTGCATCTCGTGAAGCCTCACCTGAGGGGTGCACAGAGGTTTGCACTTTCTAGGCCATACCTACAGAAAGAGTGGGACCCTTTCACTTCTCTTCTAGACAGGCACATGTTGTTTTCAGGTCTAAAACAGCTTGCTTCCAGATGATAGGCAAGGAGCAAAACTACAGTTCTGAGGTAGAAATGCCATCTACAGAAACACTGTATTTTACTGATAGAATGGAAAGGTTTTCAGCACTGGGTCGTCTCTTTTGGTGAGTAGTCTGTAGGAAAGAAAAAGATGCTGTTTTGCATATGTATTTCTAAAGATGGAGGTGAATGTATCCACATAACAAATAAGGAGAACAAAAAGATTTTCATAGAGGAGCAGGTTGAAATACAAAAAGCAGGGGGGGTCCATTAAGAAGTATTTTCCTTTATGGTTGGTCCCAGGCTTACTTTTGTTTAGCTGAGTGTGTTTTGCAGTATAGTAAAAAAAACACAAGAGAGTCTGTCTTTTGTGTCCTTACTGTAGGGATTTAGTTAAGTTCTTTGTCTAAGCTTTAAAAAAGTTTTCCTCATTTACAGGGAAAATGGATGGTAAGTAAGAAAGTATTCTTTACTGATGGCTCTTCCAGGGACTTGCTTTATTTTTTTGTTAGAACCACTGCAGTACTATCCTTTGCAGACTGACATTGGTTTACATCACAGTTTGGATGATCTTCTCCAGTTGTATAATCACAGACCAGCATGGGGAGTCTGTGGGTGGTTTTAAGAGATTTTCTAGGTTTCTTTGTTTCAGGAGTTTGGTGTCCAAACATTATATGATTTGTTTATACTGATTTCATTGTGAAGGAAAGAATAAGTCTGATCTCCTCTTTACTGTAACTCGATAGCATGACAGTTATCTCAAGCATGGCTTCACTTAGGTCTTATTCGTGCTTGAGGAATATTACTGTCTAATATGCATAACATTATGTGTGTATTTTCTCTGCTTCTGGTAGCAGCCTTAGAACTCTAGTGTTTCCTTCATGCTCTGATTTTATTGTTTCTGTGGCAGCTAAAATTATTAAATTCTTAGAACTAACTGAGACTGCACATAAAGTTTTACTCTCTACTATCGTTTAACTTACATTAGTATTTTTGCTTTTATTCTGAGTGTGTTGATTTTAACTAACTTAATTGTACTCTGTGATGGCACAGTAAAATTGATTGTATCCTGATCCTGGAAACTCTCTCAAAGTGTGTGCACACATGTGCAGGCTTATTGGATCATTTGCATGAAGAGAGCTTGAATAGTGAGGGATTATTATTATTTATCTTAATAAAATCTTTTATTAAGATAGAGCTGTATCTTCATTAACATGCCTTATACAGAAGAATGTTAAATGAAACAGCATCCTGAGGGCTTTTTTTCTTAGCTGTGGTCGGATAGTTGCTAGTGGTTTCCATGCTTTAAACAGTAACATTGACTTACTCAGGAAACATGAACTCTTCCCAGAGCCTTCAGGTATTAATAATTACATGCCACAGGAGACTGTCTAAATGCATGTGCAGCTATTTATCTACCTTCCCAGATAACCAGAGCGTTCACATAACAAAACTTTAAAATACTCAGGATTGCACAGAGAAAGGATGAGGAGGAATATTATTGCATCCTACCTTTTAAAGAAGCCCCCAAAAGCAGAAGTAATAGATTGCGATTCCTGCTTTCATCACTTCTGAACTTACTGCTGAAGTACCAATTAGACAAAGAACAGAAATTATGTAGGGAGCATGGGGTGATCCTCAGGACAGCTTAGTATCTGCTGTGATCAGCCTGTGGAGTCAGACTCCTCCCTTTCTTTGATCCATGTATGTTGACTTTTTTTTTTTTTGCAACAGCTGAATCTTCCCTATCACTGATCCTGGAGGTTGATTATCACCTCGGAGGTAGGATAGTGGTTTGTTGACTGTGAAAGGCCTCTTAGGGGGCCCCTGAGTGGGGAGACCCCTAATAAAAGTTCTGTGCTAGAATTGAGAGACGAACGGGACCTTTTTCGGTCTTCAGGTTGCTGTTTATTTCTTATCAAAAATTCTCCACACCGCCTGCACCAGGCTTAGCATGGTGAGTAACACAGCGAAAAAGGTCATAAGATGTACAGTTTCAAGGTCTTTTAAAGCCATCTTGTCCAATTAACTCTAAAAACGTACTTTATTTCTACTTTTCTACCAATAACTAACTCTCTAACACACAACACCTGCATTGTGACTTTCCCCAACCCATCACCCCGTGCTGCTAACACTACAGAAAGTGGAGTAGATGAAGAAGAAGGAGAAGGCAGGACAACGCCCAAAATCCTTCATTTTGTCCTCCATCTACCCCCCATACTAAAAACCTAAAAGTCTGAATTTTTCACCTGGTGATAACTACACTACAATCTACTCTACACAGTCACAGACTCCACATCATCCCAAAGCCTAGGAAGTCCTCTCCATGGACAGAGGTTAAAGGCAGGGCTCTCAGGGGAATCAGGGCTTGTCAGAACAGACAGAGAAACATTCCCTGTGCCCTGGGTTCCAACAAGTTGACCTAAAGCTATGAAATCTGAAGTCTGTATGTCTCATGCTCTGGATAATAGTTCTCACATCTGTGCCATTACAAAAAGGACAAAAAAGAGAGTCTCACCTCCACCACTTGTCTGATGGTCACCTTCTCAATGACAACAGCTCTGCTCAGGCCTCTCGGAGAGCTGAAGGGGCAGCTGTCTTCAGGAGAGGACTGTACCTCTGTAGACACCAGCTGGCCAAGCTGCCAGGCCTCTGCCTGTGGTCCTGGCTTTGCAGATGAACTCCAGAGAGGACCAGGAGTTCATCCCTAGGCTTGGGGTACCTCATTGCCTGCAGGTACCTCCAGACTCACCACATAGCTTTCTCAGCTCATTCTTCAGAGAAACCTGTCTCTGATCTTAATGCTGACTAAAAAAACTTAACTTTAGAGTGCTTAACTTTAGACCTTTGACTTTATTCCAGGGATGTGCTGTTTAAAACTTCTCTCTTACAGCGCCTAATTTGTAAGCATCTGAATTTTTTATTGAATCTAATCCTGACAGGTTATTTTGTAACCAGCAAGGTTTTGAGTTAACTCTTTTCGACAGCTGTGGTTAATGAATTTAATAATAGATGCTAGAATCAAATGATAAAACAGCAGTTAGCAGATCTTCCAGACTAAACCCCAGCTGTTTGGTAAAGTTTGTGGACATATATCTATATTTTTGACTGTAACTGTAAATGGAGTAAAGGCAGGTCCGTAGATGCAGAGCTCAGTTAATCAGAGACAAGGAGTGTCTAATCTTCATTATTGACCTACTAGTTGGAGATGTTCCTGAATTTAAGAAGTTCTTGAGGAAATCTGGTTCCTGCTGTCTCTCTTGAAGCACTTTTTGAACTACACAGTACCCAACATGTACCATTCTTACCAGATTAACACACAGGACAGCAATCGTGGAGATGACTGAAGGTGCCTCTTACTACTCTTTTTATCTTTCTACCTGTGCAGTAGCAGACTGAAGTAGGACTTAATGACTAAAGCAAATCCAAGTGAACAAGGCCAGTTCCTACTTAAATCAACCCACAAACAGCAACAGAAGCTGGATCTGAGGGTAGATTTGGCCTTTCCTTTAAAAAAGGAGACCTGTAAGCAGTAGAAAATAGAAAATACTCCAATAAAAAGTACATCTACCACTTCAAAAATGCACAGGAAGGTAGCTGCTTCTGATTTTAAGTGAGGACTAATCCTTCCCCTCAAGATACATTTGCTAAGAAATGCTTGAATTTGTGTGTAAAAAAGCAGCACTGGACTAGGCAGGGGGAAAATATGTATTATGAGGCTTTTCTGAAATGGTGTCATTTAACTTGATCACCAGAGTGATGAGCCACTGAAGGCAGATTAGTTTGTTTCACCTTAAGGAAATACCCAAATACCTTCACAGGATTTTGATGTAAAAGAAGAAGCAATGAAGTCATATTTTAGCTCCTGTATTGCAAAAAGGCAGGTCAAAATATTCTACTTAAAAAAATATATATAAGCTTGAAAAGGCACAGGAGGGACAGAAGCAGCATAAGTTTGATTTTTGCTAGAAACCCAGGATTTTTTTTCCTTCCTGCTTGTTGTATATTAAAGGCAAATATTGGGGCACTTGAAAAGTATTCTCACACCTGAGATAGAAACCTGAGTCAGAGCATAAGGCTCAACTTCTCCTTTTCTTTACTAAGGAGCTAGACAATGTACAGCTTTCATTTATCCACCAGATTCAGCAGCATCTTCCCATTTTTCAGATACTGCCAGAATTCTCAGACCCAAATGGTAGGTTGGAATTTTTATACACCTAATCTAAATTTTTAAGAATCTGTAGAAGATCTCTTTTTAAAAATTAGCCTTTTCACTTGCCGCCTCCTGTCAGAATATGTAAAGCTTTCTATACACAAGCTCTCAAAAAAAAATGGGGTTTTTTTTTGCAGTTCACCTCTAATTCCAAACACTGAGAGCTGGGAATGCTGGACACTATGGGCTAGTAAGGAATGTATTGGAGCTTAACAGCAGGAGCAACAGACCCAGGTTAAAAATTCAGTGACCAGGAACAAATGTGCCTTTTATTTCATCTCCCAGCTAAAATCCTAGATACAGTTTATTGGCTTTAAACTTTTCTCATTTAGTAGAATAATCTAAGCTTAGTGTTTCTTCTTAATCACATCCACTTAAAATGGGACATATATGGCTCTATAAATTAAGCTAGCACAGAAGTATTCTTTGTTTAAAAGACTTGGAAATTGCTTGACAGTTAACTATTAAATGGTATCTAAAATACCTGGAATTTTCCCTGAAGGAGGTTATGCCTTTACTGAAAATGACAAAATCAAGTTTAAACCACAAGTGATGGAAATGTACCGCTTGATTATCTCAAAGTCAGGAGCTAAGTGTATGTCCGAAAAATATTGAGCTTAAGTGTTTCTTCAAGGTGATACAGCAGCTTAATGGCAGGGTCACCTTCTTTTGAATAAAACAGATTTTTTATCCCACAAAATACACCTAGAGTACAGATATTTCTGTTCACTTTTAAATAAACTAGAGACCTGTTGAATTTTTCTTACAGAGACAAATCAACAAATATAATAATGTGGCAACCAAACATTCATTAGTGCAGTGCTTATATTTTGCACTTGTCTGTAATGTTTTGACTGAAGAGTCTATCTTGGACCTAAGAAACTTTTTCTCAGAAATCATACATTCTCATACAAAGTTTTTTCTTAGTTTAGTATTTTTCTGAGGAAGAATTTTGACCAGCTGTCCACTAGACTCCTAGTTGAATGTCCGATCCAGCTGCTTACATGTCCCCCTGAAAAAACATGTCCAAATCTCCTCTTTAAGGAGCAGCAAGATCTGCAGCATCCTTGTAATAGTGATGTACTTCTTCTCAAATTTGGGGTCCTGACATAAAAAAGACTGGAATGAAGGATATGGTGTTGCGCATACCCAAGTGAAGGCAGGGAGCCAACAAAATGCTGTTGTAATTACAAGTGAACATTCTTGTATCATAAAACTGTAAAGAAAAAGCTATAAATCAGAGCTGGCCTGGTGGTCCCTGGCAGCAAAGTGCAAAAGATTTGAGCTCATTCCCTGAGCTAGCCAAGAGTGGGATCCTCATGGCAGCAGCAGCTCATTCCAAGGGAAGGACATTCCTTGTGACTTTGGAGTGATGGTCATGAAGCAGGGATTTTGGTGGGAGTCAGATCCAGCCTTCAGCCCTGAGGAAGTGATAGTCTGAAAAGTGCTGGCCATTGTGAAAAGGAAAGCAAGCTGTGAATCAGAGGAATTTTGTCTTCAAGAGAGTTTGTGTGTGTGTGTGTTTAGGAGCCTGCTGCCTTCAGCGTTAGGTTTGCACTACTGTTCAGATCCCAATATTGCGCCACTTGTACTTGAGGATGCAAGATTGTCTTTTCATTCATGTAGTTACTTTCATATTTCTGTACACTCACTAATTACAACAAATCATGCTAAAACCCTTGTATGGACATTAGAAAAATGGAATTAGAAAAGAAATCAGGTAATACTATCCAAAATGTCACTAAAGTTCCTATCACTAATGAAATGGTGTTTTCTTCTATCCTGGAACATACTTCCTCTTTTCAGATGTCTCACAAGGATCTAGCTCTCTAAAAATCATTGATCTGTCTGGATAATTTACTACTTTCAAAAGTAAATAGTTAGCAAAAAGGTAGGAAAGCATGAAAGCTGTTAGCATTGGGCAGTTTTCTAGAGATATCCTTTAATAAAAACAGCCTGTGTTAATATTTCCTGTCTCCCTGAAAGATGTGGCTTGATCTGAGCCTACATTTACAGTTTGTGTTTGGAAAATAAGATGATGTACTGTTGTTAAAATAAAATAAAATTTTAAAAATCCTAAGGGTGTGCAAGTGATTACAGCAAAACAAACCCCAAATTGACAGCTGCACAAACAACACTTGCACAGCAGTGGTAGTCAGCTACTAAGAATGCCCAGTTTCCCATCATACTGGTAAGAATTTATAATTAATAGCACATTCGGGGAGTCTTCTGTAATAAAACCACAATTTAATATGCTAACTTGATTATGGAAGAGATAAAGGAGAGTGGACCAAAACTCAGTATTGTTTTGCAAAGTGTGTTACCTCCCTGTTGATAGCAGAAGGAGGGCAAGACAGACAGTGTTTTCCAGTATCAGCCCCTACACTAGTTTAAGAGGTGCAATCCTGAAAGGTGAGGGGCTCTTTCCTGAGCAGATGTGACCCCCTGCAACTCTGATAAACTTCCCAAAAAGATGAGGTAAATTTGTACAGCACAGGATGTGCTCAGCACAGTGAGGGATTGAGTTAGTAATGTCCCTGATAATTGTGGATACCTCATTGTAGGAGTCAGTTTTTATTTAAATTTTTTTAATAGGAGTATACACATCTGTCTTTATACCCAGCAGCTTTTCTGGCCCACAAGAAGTCCTCTGTGAATTTCCCCAACTGAGCTCAGTGGGATCTCTGTCAGCTGCAAGATTTATGTAATCTTTTTCAGTCCTGAGAACTGTTCCTTAAGCTTTTCACATCTGGATTTAATTGGAAAGACATTAAAAGACATTAAGTGTGCTGGAAAAGCATATTTTAGAGAAGATCTTTATGGACACTTCCATTAAGGGAGCTGATGGTTGTAGGTTAAAATGGGATGAGGATGAGCCATCAACAGTTAGCAAAGACAAAATTATATTACAAACTCCTTGAGATGAGAAGTTTGTCCTGTAGCTCTTGGGTCTGACTCTGCTTGCACTTAAATCAACTTCAATTAGGAAAAAAATGCCAGCTAATGCAGTGAAAGAATACTCTAAGATCAGAATCAAAAACTTTTTCCTTTTGGAAACACTCAAATTTCTAATTACATGCCATATATGCTAAATATAATGCTTTTAGCTGTCAATCTAGATTTGGTACTTTGTTGGACATACATGCACACTTGTAAAGTGAGACTTGGAGAATGAAGAGGGGGATTGGTCATTAGGGCTCTGAGGGTGGAAGTATCCTTCTCTGAATGCCAGTGTGCCAGCCACAGGAGTAGAGTTTCACAGAAGCAGAGATAGGATACAATTTAGTACGTGGGCTTCATTACAGATGTTGTAATGCAAGAATCTACAGCCCTAAACTCCCCCATTGTTCCAGCTACAATTTGGTCCTTGAAGAAACCAAAGGCCAATGCTTTGCATTAAGGTAATCTATTGCTTTTGTCTTCAAACCAAAGTTTCTAGTCACATTAGATTGACAAGCACTTAAAATTTAAGGTAATGGACTCAGTATGAGAGAACAAACATTCTTTCATTCTAAAATTGCTAAAACCAAGGAATCTGATATTTAGGAAATTGCTTCTGTGTCTAAAGCAAAGTGTATGGTCTTTAGACAAAAAATATGGCAAGTTTAAAGAAAAAAAATAGGTAGTTTTGTTAAGCATTGTGGAAGGGAAAGTACTCTTTAAATATTTCAACCAAAAAAAATTGTGAGAGGCTCTCACTGGTCATCTTCTCCTAAAAGGGATACTTTTTCTTCTCTATAGAAAATGTTTTGCATTGTTGAGAAGATGATAGCTTGATGACTGATAGTGAAAGGAATGAGGCATTTGAATTAAATGGCTGCAGTGCAGACTTTAAAATTTTCTATCATTAAATACCTTTATTTAGAATCTCCCTCTTTCTATCTTGGCTTATGACTAAATGCATATAAACTAGTAAAACTGCTTCTTACTTCTATTGCCTGACCTTTGGCCAGCCCTTTCTGTGCTTGTATTCTCTTGCTTTGGTTTCCTTCTCTTTTAAAACAGCATTAATTAAACTACCTCTGTTTCTTAGTGCCACTTTGTCTCATGAAGAAGAGGATATTTGCAAGGAGAACCAAAAAGTACCTAAACACTAGTGAGAGTGTTTCACAAGTTCAGTTTACTAAGTAAAAGAGTAACCATGTTGATGCAAGTATTGAGTAATACCTGATAGCTTGAATCTTCTTGTATACTGATTTTGGTGTGGGTATTTGGGAATTCATAAAAATCTTTTAATATCTATTTTTTTGACCACTCTGTATGAGCTATTACCTAAGAAAACCATTTAAATAACAGAATAAATGCTTTTAGCTCATGAATTTTGTTGAAAGAGTTCTAGCTATATCTACATTGCTATGTGGGTCAGGGCCCATTCCCTCATGGGGAATAACATGGTTGTGTTTATACCTATGTAGTGAAGGCAGTGGCAGTGATGTCAAAACCAGGATGGAACTGTGGAGGTCAGATAAATGAAGAGGATTGCTTATTTTAGCAATAAGCGTATTTTAGAAGTCACTGTAAACTCTTGCACAGTCAAGAATCTCAGTCAACTTATTTAAAATCAAGAGGTCAAAATCTTCTGCAATACATATAGGGTTAATGGCAGCAGACTTGCAAAATCTATTGCAGTGATGTGGAGAAATGCCTATAAATAAATAAATAATTAAACCAAATCATTCTGAGAACACAGCTGACAAGGATATTTTCCAGCCATCAGTGATGAGAGAGTGATTCATGGCCTTTTTCAATGCTGGTGCAGGATTTTGCCTCAGGATATGCATTCTGCTGTTTTCAGCTTTACATTTGAAGCTGTCTTTCTTAAAATCTCCTATAATTTTGTCTGCAGCTCCTCAATCATGCTTGAATGTTGTCTTAGTTGCATAATTTAAATTTCTACCTACCAATACAATAATTGGCCATCTAAATACTCTCATTTGGAAGTCTCTAATTACTGAAAGCCCCTATATTGCTTAAATGTCTACCTCCTTCTGAAAGTTAGCATTTAAGTAGCTTTTGTCTATGGATGTAAAATTAGAAGCAAGATTAATTTAAGATTAATTGCTGCCTAGAGAAATTCTGTTGTATATATGTAGTGCAAACACTTGGAAATTTAATTTTAAAATATTTTCTTTCCTGTTCATAAGTAACCTATGGTGATGCATGATTCTTTCTGTATTTGTTCTTGGAATTGCAGCAACTGAAGGAAAATTTTGAAGTCTTGAATTTAGAAATAAATTGACTTTAGAAGAAATTCCAGAATTCTAGACAAAATCTATAGCAGATACACTGAAAAGATACTGAAAATATCTGATAGAAGATTTACTTAATTCTTTTTTTTTTTTTTAACTGTTTAAGATTTATTTTAACTGCTGGTACTGGAGCCCAGCTTTCACACCTCACTTCACCGTTAGAGGATGTAGACACACCTCAGTAGATACTGGCACTGAACCTGAAAGCTCTTTTGAGATGTTCATGAAGAAGCATCAACTTACTGGCTTCCTGCATAAATTGTCACGAAGGCAAATGTCTTGGTAGCACTTGAGTATATTGCCCCTTTCAGGTGGGAATATGTGTGTGGGAGGAGTCTGACAAGAGGCAGATTAAAGAGCAGTCCGAGTCCCATATGGATCCTTTAGCAATCCCTTTTTCTCTTATTCCTACCT
The DNA here is from genome assembly GCA_013397155.1 of Irena cyanogastra. Taxonomy (NCBI): domain Eukaryota; kingdom Metazoa; phylum Chordata; class Aves; order Passeriformes; family Irenidae; genus Irena; species Irena cyanogastra. The sequence goes on along the minus strand of VWZV01005697.1, from coordinate 1,880,346 downwards.
GCAAGTAAGAACACAACCTAAACTTGGCAACTAGACTAACCTCTCTGTACTGGATTAATCTCTTGTATTCTGGTAACTTAGATATGTTTGACTTTAAGTGTCATTTATTAAATCCTCTTCATACAAAAGCATACCTTTTACTAATTTTTAAATAGGTGCTTTTCAGCTTTTCTCTCTTTGTGACTGGAAAGCTTTCTATCACCATAAACAATAGAACTGTCTCACCCCAGATGATTATGCAGCCCTTTCTTGGGCTTTAAGAGAATGCTTCACCATTCCCTACTTCTGGAATTATTGCATGGTCGCAGGAATGGCAGTCAGATTTCGAGTGTGGTGGCTCACATGGAAAATAAGCCATGGCCAATTGACTCTCTCTTAAGCAGTCTCTTCAACAGATGAAGTAGATGAATTTAGGCTGAATCTCAAAACCTATGGAAATAAAGTTCCATGTTGAATAGTGTCTTTCACTCCATGCACTTCTCAGCAGATTAAGAGGCATGCAGGAATGAGTACACGTGTCCAGTAAAACCAGGTGGAAGAAGGTGACATGAATGCTGTTGATAGAAGCTCTGTTTAATATGTTGGAAAAATTGTTCAAGAACAGTTAATCCTTACTTTAGGATTACCCCCAGAAAGCTGGCAAGGTCAGGCTGTACATGGATTGTGTGTCATTTAAATTCTGGCTGCATGAGTTGCCTGGGGGCAGCATTAACTACTACGTGGGACTTGTTCTAAGCTACATCTGTGAATCATCATTCTTTGTTTGAAAATAGTGGCCTCCTCCTATCCTCCAAGCTCTTTCTCTTGACAGGTGCAATCAGTAGCCTTAAGTGTAGTGCCTATCAGGTGACTATGCCTTTGTGCAGAGATTAATAAGTTTGGAAAATGCTATTTCCATGTAAACTACACGAGTTAATCAGATTATAACCCTGTGTTTTTCATGCATATCATAAACCATATGAGGAAAGAGCTTAAAGTCATTTAATTAAGGTTTACACTGTGTGCTGTGAAAAGCCTTTCGGAAGTTAATATTCAAACAGATTTTAACATTGGTTCACATGAAAACTAATCAACTCGAGAGGACAGCACATTGAGAGAAAAGCAATGAAAACTCTTAGCAGGAGTTATTGCTTGCCATATAGTAAATTCATTTACAACAGAAGCTGTGGGGAAAAGGGATTTGTTTGCAATACTTAGTTTTTGTTTAGCTTGTATGTAGCCAACCTGACAAATCAAAGAGAATTAATTAGGTATGTTAAGGAGTCAAATTTTAGCTATTTTGTGTGCATGTATGTAAGCTACACAAAGAAATGTATCTTCTCTTTGTGCCTTTCTCTATGCATGAAGTACTGAGTGTGGGCAAGTTAAAGCCAGGTGGAAGCTTAGGCAAAAATTTCTTCATCTAGAGAAAGGAAAAGCAATCACCAAGGACCATAATTTGAATACATACAAATTTAAATAGTTGCTCAGTTTTGGGGCACTGAGCTTTCAAACTCACCTCTATAGCTGTAATATTGTTGGGTTTTTTCAATAGCCTTTAGATGTGAAATTAAAATCCATATATTAAAAATTCATGAAGTGCATCTCATTACTGATGCAGACAGCTTTGCTGCAATGTTATTGCACAGCTGACATTGCCTTTTGAGGCCTCAGTAGTCAGGGTGAGGGAAAGAAACTCACTGATTAGGGGGGTATTTTTTCTTTTGTTTTAGTAAACAAACAAACGTAGATTTGTTTGTAAATACTACAAATTTGTTTGTAAATACTCCATGAGCAGTTTTACTCATGCTTTACTGTTGTCTAGGCTTTTGGCTAGAAACTAAAATCCAAGACTGGAGTCTGTGATGGTATCCTGGTATGCAAACCTGTTCTCAAGACTAAACTTGAGCAACAGAGACTTGCTGATGCATATGGCATGTGACTACAAGAAACATGACCACAATGAATCATTTGACTCAGCAAACTTGGTCCTGAACTAAGACCCAGCTACTAAAGACAGTAAAATCTTGTCCTTCATGAACTTCTCGAGACCCTGACAAGTCGGTCTTGCAGTTTCTGCCTGTAATTTTATGTCTTCAGAAAACACTGATTAAGGCCAAGCTGAATATGTTCTTTCATGTACTTAGAAAATTGATGGTAGGAGGCATATTGCCAGTGAACTAACAGTATGAAGCATTGTGTTTATTAGGATTGTCTCAGACCTCCTTGGTAAAGTCAACTGGAAGGGCCACAGAGAACAACAAACTTTTACAATTTTCAGTTTCGTGGAATAAGCTGAAATGTAATATAGATTTAAGAGGGAAAACACAAACCACATACTGTGTTAAAACAAACGTGAAAATTTTATCGTGAGGCTGTGATCTTAAATGCATATGGACTAGTGGAGTGCCTGTCTGCTGTTCTTGCTAGAGAATAATCTTATGTTACTAGATTGTCATTATAAGACACTTAATCCCCAGAGTGAGAAACAGGAAGAATATTTACATGTTGCAGTGCTATTTACTAATTGCCAATTGACTTGAGGAAAGCTAAAAAATGACTGGAAACATCCATCCCCATCCTGATACACACACAGATACTAATAATGGAAATGGCAGCCAAGACAAACAGCTCGCAGTGCGGTGCATCCTGTTGGCATCGTATTTTTGGCACTGTTGTAGCTACACAGAAAACAAGTGATACAAGAAATGTGTAAGGACATCTGTTCTGTAACCTATGGGGCTTCACTCACAAAACAGTTGTAAAATCTTCTGGGGGAGAGAAAAATTTCTCTGTATCTGTGCAGATGCTCTATTGTAAGAAAAATATCAATGGAAGGAAGTGTTGAGCCTTTGAAAGAGGAAATTGTTCACCATATTCACTGTCAAATGTTCCATTCTTTTCTTTCCTTTTCATTTAACCTAAGTTATCTGCCATTCATGAGTTATATTTAAGCCAAGTGGTGTAAATCTATTGGGACTAATAGAATTGAATCATGGATTAAATTACCCTGGTGTCTGCTTGTAACTCTTCTTCAGTGCAGATTACTTGAGCTCTGTGTCACTCTGCTGACTATTCAGGTCACAGCCTCTAAGCTACCAGCTTCCTTCCTGAATCCAGCATCTTCATGTCTGTCTAGGGGCATGATGGGGAGAGAAGAAACATTAAAGACATCTATTAAGATCCAAACTATTGTTTACTCACCTGCTTCTCTTAGCTTGCTGATCCTTCCAAATACAAGCAGGCTATGGGAGAAAGAAAAGGAGGAGTTTTTAGTACACTGCAAGGCTCTCTCTACTCCCCTTCAGCCACATCCCATGAACGGACCTTTTAAAAAGGAAATAAACTTTCCCAAAACTCAAATCTTGTTGCAAATGTTGGGATATAAGTAATTAGGCTTCCCCCACAGGTAATTTATGGACAGTAAGACATGGTTCCATGAAAAAGAAATCAGACCTCATATTAACCTGGAACACATTGGGAAACTGGAAGTAAAAGAGGGACTGTGAGGTGTAGGAGGTTGGGAGAACCTGGGGAAGAAAAGCTTAGCCCTGGGAGCTGCTGGAGTCCTGAGTGGGAAAGCATTTAGGAGCTGGAAAAATGCAGACTTCAATAGTTCTCACAAAAACACCCTGATACCTGTAGCTGGAAGATTGAGGATACAGGCACAGGACTGCTTCCCTGCCGATTGCTCCCTCTGATATTTGGTTTCACAAATGCAATAGGTCTGAGATTTTATCTTTTATGTCGTGTTTCAGTTTGGGAAAGGCATGTCTTGAAGAAGGGTGAGATGGCGAAATGAGACTGCACCATGTTACAAGCATTAATATCAACACAATTTCCAAATCCTAAACATGCTTATCATTGAACACTTTGAATCATATTTTTGTTTCATGTGTTTTCTCTAATTGTTCCATATTTGCTTTATTCACAGCCATATGCTCCCATGCTCCCACTGACACCCAATGATCCATGCTTACAGGCAAAGTGTTCATTATTTTATATTGTAGTACTTCTTCCCTTGCTGTTAGAAGAGAAGAGGGGCTCTCTTGATCTGATTCTATTAAGCTAGTGACTAATACTCATCCAGGAAATTTCAAATCAACAACCCTGGAAAACAACCCTGCAAGCTGCTCTATAATTCTGTAACTTATTGGGATGCCTTACAAGGAGTCAGTTCTGTGAGTAAAACAGTAGTAAGTAACAGAACTACTCAGCAATTCTAGAATTTGGATGTTAGTGTTGGTCTAATTAATCTCTTGATGATTTCGGGATTTCAGTCACCCCTAATTGAGACCAGACTGTTCTGCAGATCATATGATCAATCTGTGATTTAATCTTGAATGCAATTTTACTTGGCTCTACTTAACAAAGTATGATCACGGCCCTTTCGTCCAAGTCACTGTAAAAACAAATAACCTGAACACAAAGTTCTTCCACAATAAGTTTACAATTCACACATCAGACCAGGAAGCTGAGAGTGGGTATGAAAAAGTAAACAAGGTGGTTTGAGAAACATGTGAGGTAGCAGTTTAACTGTGTGGGAGGAGCTGTCTCAGCTTCCTTCTCTCCTTGCAGTGCTACCTGGTAGTGGCCTTTGGTTTACCATACGTAAGAAGGAAGGAGATTCTGATAGTTTTGCTAATGCGCATCAGGAAAAAATGGATGAGAAGACACGACATTCTTGGGTGCCAGTCCCTACCCATTGGATTCTTTCCAACAGTTGCTAACCCATGACCAATTGAAGTACAAGGGAGCATAGGAGCCCAAATCACTCCCCTTCCTCACATGATGAGTTGTGCTTGCATTGTGAATGAAAAGGACCTCAGGGAGAGGAGCAGAGAGAAATTGGGATGAAGAAATGTGTCAGGTTACTGGGACAGAAAAGTTAAGAGGAGAGTAGTTGAAAACCCTCATTGCCACTGGAGGAATTATTTGTGATGAGGAGTGATTTTGCTGTGCAGTCAAGGTCAAGGATGGAAAGATAGATGGTGGTTAGATCTTATAGGAGTAGAGAATGCACATGTGAAACTTGTGAAGGGACACTATGAGGTGTTAGAGAAAGAATTGTTATGAAGAATGGAAATATATCAAAACATCAAGAAAACCATAAGAAATGAGGAAAGAGAAGATTCTCTCTGGGGAAGTCAGTGGGTGATAAAAGTGAAAGATCCAGTAATGGGATCGCATACAGGGGACTCAGAACACATGGTAAAGGTGGAGTGGATTGTAGGTAACAGTGATAATCTGAGGTTTACCAAGAGACTTTATAAAATGTTCAGTGGTTTTTGGTTTTTTTTTTGGTTGGGGCACAAACCATAACATTTCACAGACTAGAAAGATTCTACTTTCATGCATGATGGGTAGGAGTGCCTTGTACAGCCTTCTGAGGCTTTAGCAGCTAGTCATTACTATAGACAAATACGGGACATGTGGTCTTTTACTCTGGGGCAGCCTGGCAATTTTTGTGCTGTTATTCATCTCACCAAAATACACATTGTCTAATAATATTTAAGTTGTATAAACATACCTTTCAAGCGAAGGAGTCGTTGAGAGAATCCAGGCAAAGAATTAGTACAAAGGCAAATGTAGTACTGCATTACAATGGCAGCTCCTGTTCCAGGCAGGGTCCCTGCTCTCTTGAGGGAAAGGAAGATAGGGTCATGGATTCTTTCTGTCCCAACAAATAAGAAGAGAGCAGCAATTGTTGTTCACTGTGAACAGCACTTTAGGGCCTCCAGTCAGTTCTACTGCTTGAGATGTTAGCTTAGGGCACAATACGAAAAGTCACCTTTTCTTTCCCCTGTGATTACTTCTGAATGCATCTCAGGAGGAAGTGATTAAAAAGCAAAATCCATTTTGTGGTTCTGCTTTACATTTCACCTCCTCAGTAGAACTGGCCTCAGCTGTTTTATTGTGCTGGGTCTATCTTCAAAGTTGGCCATGTGGTGTCAGGGCGTTTCATAATCAACCTTTTCTGGATCAATTACAAAAAAAGACTTTTTTTTTACCAAAGCAGGTAAGTGATCATCACATAAGTGATGAAGCTTGCATTGACATAAATGGGAGTCACTGATATGCCCAGGAAGAAGGAGATATCCTCAATCCATGCACAAGCACAGCTGTTTATCATGGAGCTGTTGTGCATCCACTCTCTTGGCTCTGTAGCCTAAGTGGCTTCAATATACAGGAAATTAATTGAATCTAGAATATCAAAGCACAAACCTTCCTTCATTTGGTACTAATATAATTGTGCCAGTGGTTTTTTTGACAACTCATTTTTTCTTTAGGCAGCATTAAGTGCCTTGAAACAGTTTTCAGAACAAGGACTGGATCCAGTGGAAGGAGCTATGAAAGTTGAGAACGGATCACATGAAAAGTAAGTACCATTTAAATCCTCTGCATTTTAATGCCTGTGTGGCATGGTAGATAAGAAATGTTAATTAAGAGCTTAGTTGCCCTTTAAACCTATGCAAAACTATTTCCTCTGGAATTTACATACAGTTTGTGACAATTTGAGAGGATAAACACAATTTCAGGTTTAGTGTTACTGATAATGTTTACTAATTAGCTATGAGATAGTCAGTCCTGTGGAAATGCTAAAGAAAAGGATTTTCTTTCCATTGTATGGATTCTGTGTAAGTAGCATAACATGATTTTTGTCAAATGACATGATATTACCCGTAAATAAGCATAGCTATCTGCCAATAAGTCATTATGACTGCAAGCTGAATTTTACCTCAGAGAATTTAAAAGTAGAAATTTCTTTCAGGTCTTGAAAAACTCTAATATGGAATTTATCTTTAAGTAGTAGACAATAGAACAGGGTTTCACACTGGATTTTCAATTATTTAAGAAAGTGGGATTGTCCATCCAGTAAAGACTTTTTTTCCAGCTGCTAGTCTGTTTATGTAAGAAAGTAGTCTTGTGTTACTAAATAAATTAGGAAGTAATAGAATAAAAGAAGTAAGACTAAAAGTGGCATTTGGAATTTTCAGTAGATATATTGTGGCTATGTATAAACTAATTTAATCAGAAACATTTTTCCATATGATCTCATCAGCATAGTATTTGAACATAAATATTGTTGTTTCACTTTAAAATGTTACCTTCCACAGTGACCTTTGAATCTCATGTGCCATCTGGTAATAAACATGTCTTAAAGATGTGCAACCCTGGACCTTACCACTCTTGTTAATGTATTAATCTTTCAGACAAGTCAAGCATCTGGGAGAGAAAGCAGACAATAAACAGACTAACTCAGGCACCATTGCTCAGGACTGCAAGGATTCAAAGGCTGTCGTCTAGGAGCTTCCCAGCACCCACGGCTGCCACTGCATCCTTATAAACCTGTCAACACGCAATAGGGTGTATGTGTACAAGGAAATGAATGACTAATACCATTATTTGAGTCTTATGTGAAGACAACACTATTCTAACACAAGAGATAGTATACATGGTACTGTTTATTCAACTGTGGAAAAAAATAAAATTGAACATTTCCCTTAGAACTCGAGATCAGAGCATAACTCAATTGCCCAGAGGCAGAAGAAGTCTGATCGTGTTACTGGAGGTTAAAATAACAATGAATTAACAAAAAGTGTTAGGAAAAAAAAAAAAGGGAAACTTTACAATTGATTAATATCAAGGAAAACAAGTCAGCATTGGTTCAGTTATACAATTTTTTTGTAGTGTAGTTTTAAGTTCAGCTTACTGTTTTTTAAATAATGCTTGAATATTTTAAAATTAACCAATGACAGTGCTGTGAGAATTGTAGTTGTTGTCTTCATATATAGTCATACAGCTTATCTTTTTATGCAGACATTATGCATTCTTCATTCTATATGAATATGTATGACTTTAAGATGCACTACTCAGAGTTGTATGCAAACAGAAGTTTAAGTCTTGACAAGTATTTGCTTAACATGAACAGATGTTAGTTATGATCATTTTCAATATACTCCAGGAAAAAAGCAAATATGGTATTTGATTTTCCTTGCCATAATCAATTAAAGAGGCGTCTTGCCTCCAAGCAACATTTTCCCCTTCAATTCTGCTCTCTGTTGTGTGAAGCACATCTACACCCCATTCTGTGTGTTGTATCAACCCACCGTTTGCATCAACTGAGTGTTTTTAATCTCTGCATTCGGACCAAGAGCAAAAGGGAGGACTGCAACGTTATCAAGCCAAGGGTGGAAACTGTTGATGTAAAGATCATTCTTTTGTGAAAGGAGTGGCAGCAGAGATAAGACCTGTGGCTGCTCTGTACCAGCATATTTCTTTTAAGTGTGTGGCCAAATGCAGTAAAACCACATCAGTTCATGTGTACAATGACAGTGTCTTCTCTTTCTTTAACACTCACAGTTAGACAACTAAGATAAAAAAAGGAAAAGAAAACAATTAAAAACTAACAAATGACTGCCTACCACACTAGAGCCAGGTTTCAACCAAGCTGTCCCCATGCCACCACTTTCTATAAACTTACTGTGTTAGACCAGACATGCTGGTATTTAGGTCATTTATCTATCCAAAATACAGATTATTTTATTTAATGCAACAGATAAAGCTTAGCTGCATTACAGCCGTGACAGCATTGCACAAGACTGTAGAAGCACGAAAACCAGAGATCACAACTTGGTGACTCATGCAGAAAAGCAGAGGAACAGCAATGTGAGGAAATGGTGCAAGGTACAGTGGCATTGATTCACCTCGGGGACGGGCTTTCAGGGGAGCACGCGTCTTGCTCTCCCAGAACCAGTGCTTGGAGTCCTTTTTTTTCTACTTCATGTTTCTCATGGGTATGATTCACTCTCAGCCTCGGCAGATAAGGAGCCTTTGTTCTAAAAGTTTGGCGTTTTCTAGGGTCTGACTCCATAAAAGAGTCGGGAAGGAGCTGAGCCTTTCAGTTCCCACAGATTTCCAGGGGCGTTTGGCACCTGGCAGACTCAAGTTATTCAGGCAGCAGCATACAAAAATAATTAGCTCTTACACACCACCTTTCTCAGGGATATGTTACCTGCCTAATTGGCAGCTGGAGCAGAAATTCTGCTCCTTCAGCTCATCAGACAGCTCAGAAACAGCCTCAGTCTGTGCTTTAGCTGTACCTGCCAGTATACGGGATATATGCAGGATCCCTGCAGGATACAAAATGGCATTACTGTCTCCTCTCATGGAGAACAAGAACAAAAGGAAGAGGCAAACTCGTTCCTCTGTCCTAAGGGTGAGATGCTGTGCTTACTGGGGAGAATGTGACAAGAAGACTGGCAGTATGGTCTCCCTGGCATCGACAGAACCTCTGTGGTGTGTTCCCTGCCCCAGTAAATTTTAGATCAGTTGCTGTGTTGCAGGTGGGCTCTGCATTGAGCACCAGGGCTCTGCATTGGCTTGCTCCAGTGCATGTGGAGTGCAGCAAAGTGATGTTCCCCTCACTCTCCATGATCAAATTGCAACTAAATGTGTGCAACCAGCTGTCCAGGCCCAAGAGAGCTCATTCAGCCTCTCCAATCAAGGCAATAGTAGAGAAAGAGTATCTCCATGAACCTCTTATTTCAGATTCTTTTGCTTGTCAGAACTATGCTTGATTCTGATTCTGACATAAAACAAGGCAAGTAACTGAGTTGTGGGGCTCACTCCTTTTTCTCAAAACTGTAGAAACATGGAGCAGACTGGAGGAGGAGGGTCATATAGTAGCAGAAGTTCTAGCTAGTTTCCAAAAGCAGGGCTGACTAATGATTGTTGTAATCACAAATTAGAAAGTCTGCAGCCTTATGTCAAGTGCACACAGATGGCTGTTTCAAAGTACTTCCCAAGCCACAGGTTAAAAGCTTCATCACAGAGGCCCCAATGAAGGCTGACAGAGTTTTTCCTGGAATAATCTGAAGAAAGAGTTCGTGCTCCCTACAGGTCCCAACAGCATCACAAAGACCTCTGTATGGAGCTCATCAGGACGCTGCACCTGAACACCACAGTGTCATTTTGGTGTCATTAGGGCATTCCAAAGTTCCTGTGTCAGTGAAGAGATTTCAGTCTGTTCCACCTGCAGCATTTATTTTCTTAAAGAATATCCTGCAGTATTCACACACATATACAGAAATGCACTTTAGTTTGGCATTATCACTAGCATCCTCCCAAGAGCTTGAGCAAAATTCTTGCATCGGCGATATTGCAGCAACCACTGGACTTGTCTCCAATCTTTAGTCTGGTTGGTTCACAGGTGTTCCTCTTAGTTCCTGAGTTGTCAGTATCTGAAAGCTGCTGGGAATTAAGAATTAAATCTCATAATCTAAAAACTACTATTTTTCTTGAGTAACCTCATATTTTTTTCTTTTTGCTTTCTAAAATAAGTACACGTGGAACTGAACAGATTTTATATTTACTTTTGTTTAAAAAGTAAATAATGATGGACACTGAAAGAGTATCAATATGTTTGAATGTTACGATTAGTTCTAAAAGGGCTGTTTGTATTTCTGACAGCAGTTGATATTTTTTATTTTATTTTTATTTTTTAGATTGTATGTTCTTTAAGGTATATATTTTGTCCAACTTCTGTTTGCAAAGCACCAAGTACAATTTAGTTCCCTGTTGCACACACATACCACACATCTCATCCTATGTCTCCGAGCACTTTCAAACATGAGCAAATGCCATATTTTACAGAAGTGGATCTAAGGTGCAAGCTGGTCTTCAGGAATAAGGCAGGAATAAGGAATAAAGCCTAGGATAGCCAGTTTGCCTATCTAGCAGACTACACTTATTAAGTTCTCAACACTTATTTTAAGGACTCAGAATGCAAATTGTCATCAGTCTTGAACCTATAGAACTCATTAATCAGCAGGAATTATGCTAAAGAGAAAATAGGTCGCTTAGGTATCCTCTCAAAAATCTTTTCAACACCTTCCAGGGGTCAGCAGACTGAGAACCTGAGCAGGAAAAGGCTCATCACTGACAGAATGGGGTATCAGATATGGCTCAAAGGATGGGAATACACATGGATAATCTCATATCTGAGTTATCATCTTCAGTGGAACACTGCCTTGTCAACAGCTCAGCACAGTCTGGCAGTTTCTGTTCTCCCACTGACACAGGTAGCAGTGATCTCCAAAGGGACAGATGTGCTGCTTCTGACAAATACAAAACACAGCAGCATCAGGGCTGTAGAGCTGCAGAACAGGGTGCAGATTTCTGTTCCCAGCCATGCCAGCATTCCCCTTCCATTCACAGTGGAGCTGAATTTACCCTTCAGCTAGAGTTCTCATTGAATTCAAGAGATAATTAAGCTGGCATTTAATTTCCTCTGATGGAAGTCATAGTCATAGGATTTAAAATATTTAGTACTTATCAGCAGCATTTTTAAAGGGTCTTTGGATGAGAGTAGAGAGGAACCTTAGGAGTAGGGGAGTATCTGGGATGAATGACTGCAGGAATATGGGATCTCCTCCTCCTTGGTCTGAAGTGACAATGAAATCTAATCCTTCCGAAAGTGTATGCAAAGCCCTTGATCTCTCTGACAGTGCTTTACTACATGCATTTTATTGGTGGGTGGCTGCTTGTTATTGCTCTCATCTTTCTGGCCTGCTCTAATTCCCCATGAAACAGCAGAAGGTTTCCCATTTCCTGCAGTGAGAGTTGAGCAAAAATTTTAAGTTGGATTTGTCTTCCAGTTAATAGGCAGAGGGCTGGCTTTTTGTTTGTTTGTTTCAAAACACTAAGTAAAAAAAGTATGCTTGGTAAAATCTTTATATCCTCTCCCAGTCAAATCCAGCATGCCCCACTCTCAGTTGCATCCTATAAACAGGTACTTATTATTTTCTTTGCTCAAATAAGAATGGCATTTGCAACTCCTGAGAAAACTGAGCAGAAAACTGGTGGGAGGTGATTTTTTAATGATAATAAAGACAGGGACTCTGTCAGAGACCCGAATACAACATGGAATGATGATTCTGTGTGCCTTGAGGGAACATGCTTCTGTGACCAGGGAGAATGGATAATGCCTATCTTCCATCAGCCTTCTGGCTTAAACATGGCAAGTTATCTGCCCTGGGCAATAGTGTTCAACATGTACACGTTGCACAGCTCCCCAGGGACACCTCCAGAAGAGCTGCAAGGAGAGAAGCACGTCCTGAGTAGCAGCTTGCTCTGCCTTTCCCTCCTCGTGGCCGATGATCCCCAAGCCAAGCCGAAGGCATGAGGTGCTGTTGAGATGAGGCACAGGGAAATGCTGCTTCCCCTCTGGGTATTTACCTCTCCTGCAGTCCCTTGCTGTTTGTAGCTGCATTCCTGAGGCGTGATACGGGCTGAGCCAGTGTGTACATCGGTGGATGAGACGTGCAAGAAGTGTTTTGGTGGTATGATTTCTATTATTCCACATCAGCAGCACTGACTTTTGTTGTTGATCGTGCAGCTTGTTATTTGCTTTATGCAGTTAGTCATGGTTGGCTGTGCACCTTTGTGCTTGGTGTTTTAACTCCATAGCACTTCAGTACAAAGGAAATTTTAAAAAAA
>VWZV01005697.1:1631282-1867619 GCA_013397155.1 Irena cyanogastra | reverse complement strand
TACTCTTATTATTGTGAAATACTTATTGCATATGATCAACACAGCACAGAAATATGTTGCTACTATTTCAATGTTTCTTCTAACTCATAGACAAAACAACCCAAGGCCAGAATGTTAATAGCACTGACTTAGTTAAAATATACCTGAAAGGATGAGGTTCTTCTGATGTCTTCTGAAAATGTGATCCCAACTGGTTGCAATTATCTTGAAGATCAGCTTTGGAGTCATTTGGAAACTGCTTTTGAAATACCAGCAGATCTATCAGCATGTTGTGAATACTTACAAAAGTAAGCTGCCTGTTAAGGAGTCGGGATGCTGTCAAAGCCTTCACAACCTTATGTACAAAATTTTGCAGCAGATTTTGCAGGCACCCACAGGGTAAGTGTAGAACTTATGTGCCTTAAGGATTTCTGTCTCTTCCCTTAGCATCAGTTGTACTCCTAACTGCTGTGTTTGCACAACAGCTGAAGAAAAAGTTTCCACACATATTTCAAAAACATTGTGAAAACATTTTTATGAACAGGAGTTTGTGAGAAATTAGAGACTTAATAGCTTTCAGGATTTTTCTTTGCTATTTTCTTTTAAATTTTGGTTAACCAAAAAACCCTTTGTTTCTACAAACGGAAGTCCTTCATATTTTTTTCAGTTGAAGAACTGAGACAAAATGGCAGTTTTGCAAGATCTGTAAAAAGGGACCAGTACTGGCTTTTTAAAATGGACCTAAACTTTTCTTATTTTTATATATATATATATAATCATTATATAGAAAGGCTTTACTTAAATGTTATGTATACACTTGTGTGTTTCTGTGTGTGTGAATGGATTCAAACTACACACATTTGTGCATGTGTCTACGTACACGTGAATATATGTACACAAATGATCTGCCTGCCAAATTGAAAACAGAAGCACCTATAATCTAAATACACAAATGTTTAAGTGCCAAACAAAGTCACCAACTTGATGACAAACTAAGTACAGAAAAGTCTCTGTGTATCCCAGATCTAGCATGAAACATCTTAAAGTGCACAGACAGACAACTTCTCAAAGCAGAGGACTGCCCATGTAAGTCTCCATTTCTGGGAATGTTCAGAAGCACTTTAGTTGTAGCCACATGAACTATTTCCTCCTCCAGTCATTTTGGGACTATGATGCTCCCTTCCTCCCAAGGAGAGGATACCCTATCCTGTAGATGTTCAGGGATTTTTTACTGCTTTGGGCAAGATACAATGTACTGGTGAAGGAGGAACATTTGCCAACAAAAATCTGCTTTTTACTCAGTAGCTAAGACTGGAGACTGACTTCTTCCTCTGCACCTTGTTTCAGAGAATGCCCTGGTCCACCAGGCTGTAGTCTCTGCTGAAACAGGTTGCTATATACCTCTCCAGCTCATCCTCCTCACTTTGAACAGANGACAATGAAATCTAATCCTTCCGAAAGTGTATGCAAAGCCCTTGATCTCTCTGACAGTGCTTTACTACATGCATTTTATTGGTGGGTGGCTGCTTGTTATTGCTCTCATCTTTCTGGCCTGCTCTAATTCCCCATGAAACAGCAGAAGGTTTCCCATTTCCTGCAGTGAGAGTTGAGCAAAAATTTTAAGTTGGATTTGTCTTCCAGTTAATAGGCAGAGGGCTGGCTTTTTGTTTGTTTGTTTCAAAACACTAAGTAAAAAAAGTATGCTTGGTAAAATCTTTATATCCTCTCCCAGTCAAATCCAGCATGCCCCACTCTCAGTTGCATCCTATAAACAGGTACTTATTATTTTCTTTGCTCAAATAAGAATGGCATTTGCAACTCCTGAGAAAACTGAGCAGAAAACTGGTGGGAGGTGATTTTTTAATGATAATAAAGACAGGGACTCTGTCAGAGACCCGAATACAACATGGAATGATGATTCTGTGTGCCTTGAGGGAACATGCTTCTGTGACCAGGGAGAATGGATAATGCCTATCTTCCATCAGCCTTCTGGCTTAAACATGGCAAGTTATCTGCCCTGGGCAATAGTGTTCAACATGTACACGTTGCACAGCTCCCCAGGGACACCTCCAGAAGAGCTGCAAGGAGAGAAGCACGTCCTGAGTAGCAGCTTGCTCTGCCTTTCCCTCCTCGTGGCCGATGATCCCCAAGCCAAGCCGAAGGCATGAGGTGCTGTTGAGATGAGGCACAGGGAAATGCTGCTTCCCCTCTGGGTATTTACCTCTCCTGCAGTCCCTTGCTGTTTGTAGCTGCATTCCTGAGGCGTGATACGGGCTGAGCCAGTGTGTACATCGGTGGATGAGACGTGCAAGAAGTGTTTTGGTGGTATGATTTCTATTATTCCACATCAGCAGCACTGACTTTTGTTGTTGATCGTGCAGCTTGTTATTTGCTTTATGCAGTTAGTCATGGTTGGCTGTGCACCTTTGTGCTTGGTGTTTTAACTCCATAGCACTTCAGTACAAAGGAAATTTTAAAAAAAGCAATGAAAATGTTTCTAATCTGTTCTTAATTAAGTAGACCTCAATAATTGATTTATGAGAAGAAAGAAAGCTAAACAAAGTGGTTGCTAACATAAAAATATAACTTGTTTAAGGCCCAAATTTTCCTTTATTTGTGATAAATAGGATCTAGGAGAGCCTGAATACCTATGAAGTTTTATCCAACAACACACAATAAATGAGAAGAAAATTACCCTGTATAAAACAGTTTATGCTTCTCACTACAATATATTAAATATATATTTGTGCATTAAAACAGATCATTTAAACCTGCTTATGTACTTTTGTTTGTGATTATATGTGCAGCATAGATTTCCTTTTTTCTAAACCACTGGTAACTGTTAAAAATATTTAAGGACAATAATAGTAAAGTCAATGTTATTTAATTCCCTATTTTAAGATGGTCTGTTTCCACCCTGCACCCCACCCCAAATTAACTGTATTTGAACTGACTGGAAATAGATTAGAATTTTTAAAATTTATTTAGGTTTAAAGATAGGAGGTCTTCACATGTGGTTCAAAACAAAGAAGACATGTTTAAACAGAATAGGGGGGAAAAAAATCAAAATGTGACATCTGTCTCTGGTAACCCAATTACTTCAACTGAACTTTCTTGTCTTCTGTTTTTATAAAATGACAATTTATTGCAAACCAAACTTGACCTCCTCTTATATGGAGACAAAATATAAAGTAAAAAAGCTGCAGAACTTTTTCCTTGTCAAGGAAGAAGTTCCCATCCAGTGCAGCACAGTAACTATACTTTAACCAGCTCTTACACACAGCCTTATTAACCAAGGCACCAGCTGTCATATTGCTGGGGTTATTGGTGAATGAAAGTTCAAGCCCACTGATAATTTGTAAAATTGGGAACAGTTTACAAGATGCACTAGAAATACTGCAGTTAAATATCTGGCAAGCAGAGACCTACCATGGACAATACATGGTAGGAGTAAACAATTAAATGAGCACAGAAATGCAATAGTTCCTTGCAAAAGAAAAGTCACCCAGCCCAAGGCTGGGCAGTCAATTTATGCAGTTCTCTTCAACATAACTACTCTTATTATTGTGAAATACTTATTGCATATGATCAACACAGCACAGAAATATGTTGCTACTATTTCAATGTTTCTTCTAACTCATAGACAAAACAACCCAAGGCCAGAATGTTAATAGCACTGACTTAGTTAAAATATACCTGAAAGGATGAGGTTCTTCTGATGTCTTCTGAAAATGTGGTCCCAACTGGTTGCAATTATCTTGAAGATCAGCTTTGGAGTCATTTGGAAACTGCTTTTGAAATACCAGCAGATCTATCAGCATGTTGTGAATACTTACAAAAGTAAGCTGCCTGTTAAGGAGTCGGGATGCTGTCAAAGCCTTCACAACCTTATGTACAAAATTTTGCAGCAGATTTTGCAGGCACCCACAGGGTAAGTGTAGAACTTATGTGCCTTAAGGATTTCTGTCTCTTCCCTTAGCATCAGTTGTACTCCTAACTGCTGTGTTTGCACAACAGCTGAAGAAAAAGTTTCCACACATATTTCAAAAACATTGTGAAAACATTTTTATGAACAGGAGTTTGTGAGAAATTAGAGACTTAATAGCTTTCAGGATTTTTCTTTGCTATTTTCTTTTAAATTTTGGTTAACCAAAAAACCCTTTGTTTCTACAAACGGAAGTCCTTCATATTTTTTTCAGTTGAAGAACTGAGACAAAATGGCAGTTTTGCAAGATCTGTAAAAAGGGACCAGTACTGGCTTTTTAAAATGGACCTAAACTTTTCTTATTTTTATATATATATATATAATCATTATATAGAAAGGCTTTACTTAAATGTTATGTATACACTTGTGTGTTTCTGTGTGTGTGAATGGATTCAAACTACACACATTTGTGCATGTGTCTACGTACACGTGAATATATGTACACAAATGATCTGCCTGCCAAATTGAAAACAGAAGCACCTATAATCTAAATACACAAATGTTTAAGTGCCAAACAAAGTCACCAACTTGATGACAAACTAAGTACAGAAAAGTCTCTGTGTATCCCAGATCTAGCATGAAACATCTTAAAGTGCACAGACAGACAACTTCTCAAAGCAGAGGACTGCCCATGTAAATCTCCATTTCTGGGAATGTTCAGAAGCACTTTAGTTGTAGCCACATGAACTATTTCCTCCTCCAGTCATTTTGGGACTATGATGCTCCCTTCCTCCCAAGGAGAGGATACCCTATCCTGTAGATGTTCAGGGATTTTTTACTGCTTTGGGCAAGATACAATGTACTGGTGAAGGAGGAACATTTGCCAACAAAAATCTGCTTTTTACTCAGTAGCTAAGACTGGAGACTGACTTCTTCCTCTGCACCTTGTTTCAGAGAATGCCCTGGTCCACCAGGCTGTAGTCTCTGCTGAAACAGGTTGCTATATACCTCTCCAGCTCATCCTCCTCACTTTGAACAGATCTATTCAACATTTACTAAATTTGTGAGAAAGGAATACAATTCCTATTACCTGGTGCTTAGAGTTCTTGCCAGCTAGGATAGAAAAAGTCTAGTGTTCCAACTTATTTCCTTAAAACAGTGAAATATCAGTATCAGCTGATGATGAGGCAGCCACTCATGTTCACTTTTGTACCTTCTGAACCACTGAATATTAAATTATTCTGTAAAAAATGGAACGTTTTCTATGGAGATGAAACATAGCTCAGTGACTTCCACGTTTTGGTTTCTAAAGCATTGTTTGAAGGTGGAAAGTTATATTCTACCTGCTATTAAGAGCTGCTATTAAGAACTATTGTCAATACAACAAAAATTCATAATAATCTTATCCTGTGCAGTTCTTTACCAGACTGAACTTTACAGTTCAGTCTGGTAAAATTTGCAAAAAGTAAAGTTTGCAAAAGCACGTGGGAAGCAGAGCAGCTGAATGTGAGGTAAGTGTATCACCCTCCCCATAAGGAAATGCCTTCTTCCTGAGAAGGAAACTACCTTCCTTCATGACTACTGCACTTGAGTGATAAACTTCTCTGAGCAACAGATGATGTAAGCCTGAGAAATGTATGACCATGACATAGAGCCGTGACAGAAAGGCTCATTTGCATGGATTCAGTCAGGAGGAGACTATGTTCCAACAAAGAGCTTCAGTTTGTTTTCCTTCTTAATCATATTAATAAAGGGAGTATTTTCCCTTTAAAATAAGCTTTTAAGCTTTTCTCCTTGATCCAGAAATTGTGTTGTAACATCACATAGAGCTTCAAACTTCTGTGGCCTCTCAACTCTGTTTTTACTTCAATCTTTACTTTTCCTGGTTTAATATTTATTTTTGTTTGATAATTTGTATCTATTCAAATTCATCCCATCATATTTCAAAGAGAAAGAAGTTCAACAAAATTTGAGAACAAAAAGGGTGAGTCCATTGGAAATAAAATTAGCAGCTTATTTTATTGCTTAAGGCCTTCACCAAGGAATACTTTGTGCAACATTGCTGAAAGCCAAAGAAATCTTAAAACAAAAAGAGTCAATAATTTGATAAAACCCAGACCTCCTGTGTTGTGCAATTAAAGGTTAGACAGGGTGATAAGAGCTTTAATTTACCTTTGGGAGACATTAATCAGATTTTGGATTAACTTAAAATATGTTTCCTGCACATTTCTTGCCAGGTGAAGGTCCTTCAATGTTTCCTCTGGTGCAGAGGAAGAGATAACACTTTCTCAAAGTGAGAGGAACACCACAAACCCAGATATGCTATCAGGAGGCTTTCTGTAAACTCCATAATTCCGTGATTTTCCTTCTAGCAGCCAGGAAAGCCAGGGGTACAAATTCCCATATGTGCTAGTTCAGTGTGAGTTCTGTTATTATTAATTATTTATACAGCGTCGTGCGTGTGCAGGCCTCTTTACAGACAAAAGGAAATATCCCCCAAGAGCTTGCAAACCAAACAGCCCAGTGGTACCAACACTTCTTTAGCTTTCCTAGGACATACTACCTGGAATAATCCTGGAATAATGTCAGTGGGCTACTTAGGTGCTGGTAAGTGCTCTGCTGGGTAGGAAGTGTTTGCAGGATTAGGCTGTAGTTAAACCATGAAGTGATGATGGGTGATGAGGGAAGGGAGGGCAAGCATTCCAGCAAGGAGATCATGCTGTTGCTTTAGTTATAACGAAGGTGTCAAGGGGCCAGGGCATTTTTTAATGCTTTATGTTGTTTGTGATCCTATTGCCGAGAAGGAAAAGCTCAGCTTTATAGGCCACACGGAAGAAATGAGCTGTTCATTTCTTGCTCAATGAGAGGAAGAAGACTGGCTTTGAGCAGAGGGAGAGACAGAGCCTGTTATCTGAGGAAGAGGACTCCAGAGGTAAGGAGGATGCACAAGAAGAAGTGCTGACCATACACTCAGAGAGTCTCCAAACTCTGCTGCAGCTAACATGTGTGCACTACATCCTTGAGAGTTTTTTTTTTTTCTTTAATTGAGGGCATTTTCAGAAGTTTCCCAGTACATTTCCAGCTCTTGGCAAGTCCCAGGCACATCTGTGACATTTAGCTGATAGCCTCCTTAGTGAAGGGAAGGTTGCCAATGAATCCTTGTGCAACTGTTTATGCTACAAACCAAAGTATACAACTGCCAGTTTCACTCTTACAACACAGAGAGCATTTTTCCTCCTTAATTGAAAGTGTGGAACACAACAAAGCCTTTAAATACTGAGAAAACAACCAGCTGAAACAAGTAGTAAGAAAGACATCAAGGATGACAGGCAGTAGGCCCTCTGCCCAGTGAGACAGGCAGACAGGGCATGCTCCATTTTTAAAAGGAGCCTACAGCCTTTGGGAAGAATATAGGATATGAGGATCAGGGGAGGGGTTGTTCTAGGATTTCAAGGCACTTCAGATAAATATTGAAAGGGTGCTGCCTTCCAAGTGAAAGCAGAGGTTGGCATGTGGCTCCAGACAAAGCCAGCAGTAGCAGAGGAGGCTGATAGTGGAAATCTTTCCTAGAAGGCCTTTTCAGGTAAAGACTTTTGCACAGAGCTATGAGATCATTGCTCTTCAGGCACAAGCCTGCAGCAGAAACAGGTTGAACATCAGCACTTCCAGCCCACCAAGAGTTTTAGGGACAGGCCAAGTGGCTGGGAAAAAACCCTGCATTTCTGAGGGCAAGCATAGGAACCTGTACATTTACTGCAGGTTTGCTTTTCTAACAGCTCCAAGAGTTAAAATCCAGGAGAAAAAAATTCTTGTTATGAAACTAACAAAATAACTGGAATTAACAGGGAAATTCAATAGGAGATTAGCTTTCAGTCACTTTCTGCAGCATGAATATTTTGAATTTTCTGCATTTTGTGGGAACCAAATGGGTGTCACAATGGTTAAATGAACTGAGAGACACCTCGCCCCTACACTTGAAGGGTGAGGATGGCACTTGCACAGAAACAGACGTCACCAACCCTCACTTTTCTGAATCCCCACCCCCCCACCTTAATCCCTCTGTGATTTGTGAGACTCTTCTCTTTCCTGAGTTAGTCTGTGATACGTGACTAAATTCATTTCCATACATTTTTTGAAGTTTTTAAATAATTCTGACAGATCACAAAGGGCACTTGAAGCAAACAGATATGTGTAGGCAGATCCATAGATTATGGAACTCAGATACTCTTAATTTTGTCTGCCCTTTTTGGTATTTAACCTATTCCAGACAGTATTACTCTTTTCTCTTACAAGTTTCACATTTTTTAACCTAAATTTTTATACTTTCTAAGTAATATGCTTTGAATTCTACATAAAAAGAACTGGTGATAAAAACAGTCAGATCTTCCTGACTGAAAAATCTTTTATATATGACAAATACAAAACTAACCAGGACATGGTCTAGCTCTGAGCTCATTTTCCTTACTGTACAGACAACTTTTGATGTAAGAACTCCATACATATTTACTCAGAGCATCTGACACTTGAGATCAGGCTTTTCTTGGTACAAGGTACTCCGGGCTGTCAGTCACAGCAAAGTGAGCCATTGTCCTCAGAGGTGATCAGCACACCTCTCCCCTCACAAAGGCATGTTTTCAAAGCACGAGTGGCATCACACATGCTTTAGCTGTAACACGTGCAGAACAGCACGAGATGCAGCACCAAGCAGCTCTCTCCAGCTTGCAGTCAAAGGTGGGGCTGATGCTCCACAGACTTGGAGGTGGTTCCTGGTACTCACTGCCCCCCAACAGGCAGCTCTTGGGGGGTGCCTGATGTGCTGGAACCGATGGTGGCCTGGTCTAGTGTTCCATGAGCTGTGACCAGTCCTCCCTAGTGGAATGGAGGGTCCAGATAGATTAAAGAAGATGCAGTAGCTCTGAGTGAGGAAGGGAATGGTCTTTCAAACTTGTCAGATGGCCGTGGTGCTCCTGCCACCAGCCCTGGGAGCATCTTGGCCCCAAGACACAGCCAGCAGCCAAGGGGGAAATTCATCAGGAACAACTGTCCTGTTCCTGAAATTCATCAGGAACAACTGTCCTCACCTTCTTCCTTCTGACCCTTGTGGATAAATGTGACATGGGACATCACCTTAGACTAGGCAAATAAAGCCTCTGAGTACATTTCTGCTTCTCCTAACAGCACTTCCAAGCTGCAGCTATAGAATTTTATATTAGTTTTGTACTGGTTTGCCAACAGAACTCCCGAGAGATTCAGCCTCAAAACTATGCCTAAAGAGGGAATATGGTCTGGATGTAATTTAGCTCCCATTGCCCAGCAATTCCATAGATCTCTTTGACTTGTGACATTAAATATATGGAGCAAGCACATGAATGGATTAACATACACAGTCCTATAATTAGCTGTGTTATTAAATTTGCTAAGTAGTTGGGGGGAAAGGGGCTTGTTTGCCATCTGTTTAAAAAGTATCTCTCTTTCCACTGAAATCTGGATATAAAAAACCCCAGACATGTGGGCATGACTGCCTTACATACATTACTGGGATTATTTCCCTTGAGTTAACCAAGACAAGCATGATTCATATACCAGTAGAATGTTGTGCAAAAATGTGCATAGCATTTTTTCACATAATGTTCCTTTTCCTTCCCATTATAAATTATGAATCATGTAAACATCATGAATTACAGAGTTTTTTGTTGGTCTGGGGTTTTTATTTTTTCCCCATGACCCTAAAAACTACTTAATAGAAGAGTAATTATAACAGGCAGTATGGTAAATTCTGCCATGAAAATTATTTTTTAATTCTACTCTTGTCACTACGTAACCACACAGTCATTTGCTTTAATTTCCCTAAAAAACCTGAAGTAATCAAACTATGATTTTAGAACCCAGACACACACATACACACACACACACACACACACACACACACACACACACACATTTCCACTGACTCTGAATACAGAGCATGTTTGTATTGCGAGAAAGAAAAATTGCTACTGGTTAGAAAAGAGATGCATATTAAATATATAATCATTAGCCTCAGCTACATGGAAATTGTCTAAAAGTAGGAAAACAAGCTGAGCTCTAAATAGCTTAGAGTAAGGCCCTGGTTCACAAACTGTTCAGTAGAGCTCTGTCACTCGATCAGGAGACTCACAAAAGCTTGTACTGTAAGACCACAAGAAAAAGCATAAAATAAAAAAAAAAAAAAAAAGCACCCAAACTGAAAGATTCCAGAGTATGGGAAGCTCTCCAAAAGTGTAACTGAGTAACTTCAAGCTAATATTTCTGCCTTACCTTTAATGGCACATTTCTTTAGAGAGATGAGCAAGCATTTGTGATTTCCAGTGAACCATTTACATCAGTGTCTGCAGCATGCAGACCGAATGTTTTATAAGCCCTTTTTTTTTTTTTAAACACTGCATACGATAGCAGTACAAAAGCACAGGTGAAAGCAAGGGAACTAGGATCTGAGCAGTTTTTCCATTTGCCTCAGGCTAGCTGAAAGGATGTTCCGTTAGCTCAGAGGCAGAGACACCCACTGGAACATTATGACTTTGGGGTTCAGTGGCACATCTGCTGTAATTTATCTGTGATAAATGTAAAAGTCACAATAAAGCAATGGAGAAGGCACAGCATAAAGCAAGAGAGGAACATAAGAGGAAGGGAGCTGTAAGGTACCTCAACACGTACAGTCTAACTCCAGCCTTCCCATACAGTCATTGGAGAGGGTTAAGCTTTCAGCGTGGGTGCTCTGAGTCACTGCCTGGAGGAGCTCAAGAGGTGATTATTTATACAGCACATTTACCACACAGGACTATATAGGAGGTCTAAAGTTCAGGAGCTGAACATGAATATTCCCCAGAAGGTGTGGAGTTTGCATTGCTTTCTATTTGCCACTATCCCCATGGTGCCTGTGAGCTCCTCCAAGCCACGTTATAGAAGATGAAGAAACTTTCTAATTTACACCAGCCAGGAACAACTGCTATCATGGATCAAGCCTGAAGTTTCTCTTCCTATGTCTTCCTCTCTGGCAGCGGTAAATACCAAGTTATATGTTGGATTTTTGTCCTTGCATAGAATAAAGTAGTCAAGATAAACTAGCTGGGTATTATTCGCATGCAAATAAAAGAAAATTAAAACCAAAAAAGAAACTCCCTACTAAGGACTCTCATCCATCTGTTTTTCTTTAGGGATACTTTAACATTAGCTAAATATCACTTATTTACACCTGAAGAAGTTAAATGATCTTGTTCCCATGAACTCTCTTACAAATGCTGTCCTGGCCTGTGATTTATGTAAAAGTAGCTGTTCCCTTAATTTTATTCACAATAGCTTCATTCTTACCGTATGAACCTGCTTTGTCAGTATTCTCTTTGATTTATGGAAGATTTCAAACTACCAAAATAACTATCCCTTTTCTTTTCATTAAAGCTAATCCCCACAAAGACACTTTCATCTGCTGATTAGTCATGCTTCAGCAATCCTTGCTAACCAGAGGCTAAGTTATTGATGTGTTAAAGATGTAATCGCAGAGATTCAAGACCACTGAAGAAAATTCAACGTGTTGTTTGACAGTGTCAGAATTTAGCAGTGTCTTGGCTTTTTGAACCAGACAGGGTAGCACATGCTCAGCAGCAGCATGGTCAAATCTCTTCAGTTAAGCTACAGGCAAGAAAGGCTGTGCTAGGAAGTGCTTCAAGTCCACAGACATGCTGCATTGAAGATCATGAAAGGAAGGGGTAGGGATTTCCAAAATACTTTAGGGAAGTTGGAGCCCCACCTCATTCAGCATGAACAAACTGAACTTCAGTGTTTCTCAACACTGCACCCAGCTTTTTAAGTCAAAGAGGCAACATGTTTTGCATTATAAATTGTACATGTAATTCACCATCATGGCTCATGTTTCCCCAGCCTTCAGTCTCATCTGAATGTTTATTTAGAAATTATCTAAGCAGATCCATCTTGTACCTTTACGTGCTCCGACCATTGTGAAACAATAATTTCTTCCTGGCCATCACTGTCTCTAAGTGATTTTACATTTAGAGAATGACAAGTTCAAATACTAGAAGCAGTTTTCCATGAACTGATTATCGTTGCAAATGTTTAATGTAATAGTTTGATGTGCTGTAGGTGTGCTAAGGAGAATAAGGACTCGTAAAGCTCCAGAACCTGTCTCTAAAACCTAGACGTAATGGAGGTCTTTGAGACTAATCCACCTCTCAGTGAAGCAGCTTGCATTATGCTTTAGAAAAGGGGAATGACAAATCTGAGCTGCCAGTTTCAGCAGTCTGGACCTGTCTGACTCAGCTGTGATTGGCAGCTACATGACACATATTTAAGTTCAGCAGAATACAGCCTTATCACAACTACACCACAACTTCCTCAGGTATATGTGTATTCATGGCTGATGCTTCAGTATCTTGAACTTAATAGTTGTGTGCTGTTTAAGAAATTAAACATGAGTGAGACCTGCTTTAAATCCCGACTGACTTTACAACTGGTATGTAGAGGTCTCCAAGAAATAATCAGCTTAATTCTTGTGCAATCACCTTTTGGGACATAAATATATATTCAGTTGCCATTACTCATAATCATCAAGCTGTAGTAAGAACCACTTCACTCGGGTCTTCTCCATCTTTGATGGGCAATTGCAAATTAGGGACAGCAGGAGGCCACTGTGGATGTCACAGTCAGCCTGGGCTGGAAAATGGCTTAGCTGGTTTTGGGTAGTAAGGAACCTGAACAGACACATCCTGCTGAGCCTCAGCTGGCTGCCTTCTGGGCTGGGCCGATTGGCCCCAGGCTGAAGGAGATGACAGCATCGAGACCCCTACACAGAAGCACAGAAGTGGGCCCTGGCCCAAATGACACAATTGCACCAGCACAGGAGTTGGGCTGGCTCTGTGCATCCACCAAAGCATCACAGCAGGAGTCCTTCTGAATCCACTTTGTGCTGCTCCTCTCCCACAGCCCTGTTACACAAATAGCCAAGCACTGACTGCACTACGATGCCGCTTTGTCCCATTTTCAAAACTGCTGCGTGGATGAGCCCACGCTCCCTCATCACTCGTTCTGCTAGATGAGCTACAGGCTGCTCCAGGTTTGGACCTTCTGTTCCATAATCCTACCATTACTTATGTTTGACCTGGATCAGCACAGACATATGCCTTTCCTGTCTTCTGTGATTCAATCTCAAATACTCTTCACTGATAGACTTGGTCCTCATTTCCATGTTCATGGAGTGTGATAGAAAACACCAATGATGCTGCTTCTGCCATGTCCAGCCTTGTACTCATAGCACTCCTTTGTTTTTCCCCATGGCTGACATTTCACCCATTTTATGTCAGTCTTCCTTACTTTGCAGCATAAACGCATTACGTGTCCTTACTGTTTACCAAATCCATGAGCCAGATCAGAATCCCCCTTTCTTCATGGATATTAGCACAGAGCAGTATGTACAGGGTTCATGGAAGCCAGCTTTCTGCCTCCTTTCTCGCAGCTGCTTCTTCATCTGGTGTATTTCTGGACGGACAGCATCCAGTTCCAGGGCAAATACTGCTCTGCAAGGAATGTTCTTGGAATCCTCTGGCTGAGCTCGCTCTGTGAGCCCAAATCCACTGAGCACATATAAATTGGTCCATTGTTAATTTGTGCTGGAAAGCCCCGCTGAGTATAGGAATATGCCAGGAATACAAATCTCTGAGATCCTCTTTTCAATTGAAATGGCTTCTTCTCACTCACTTGGTTCACCTTTGTCCCGGCCAGCTAAGACCGATGACTGCTCCACACACCATATCAAAGATTTGCTCCATCTAGGCACAAATCTTGCTTGGAAGGGGCACTGAACTCTGGACTGTGATTGGACCTGCTCCTGCAGATTGCCTGCTGCATGATGCCGTGTGGAGTCCTGTGTCAGACACTCCTTTGGTACTGCTATTATAGAAAAACAAGCCAAATGAGCTTATTGAGACCTTGCCCCTCACTTATAGTAGAGCTCTGCAGTATCTGCAGCTGGGACAGTCTGACCTTAGGCTGCATGGCAAATGGAAAAAACCCCACAAAGTCTTTCAATGCTCAGACTAAATCAAGACTGCTCTGATTTGTGTCAGGATCACCACTCTTTTTTTTTCTTTTTTCTTTTTTTCGTGATTGCACATTTAAGGCAAGAGTTTAGTTCCTATACCCTGTGCAGCCTAAAGGGAAGACTTAAGAATTTGACTTACCTTTTGAAATACCTTTATTTCTTCAGTTTGAGGAATGATCAGTTACTGTGAGCAACTGATCAGATTAAAATGTACAAAATCACTCATAATCTGTATATGTCAAATTCCAAGGAAATTAGGCTATTACTAGTGAAGAAAGACAGCACAGAGGAAAAGCATGTTTTCACTGTGACCTGGCAGTTCACTGACTCAGAGACAGGCTATCTGTACCAGATCTGTGAAGCAATCCAGAATATTTCAACCAGCTGGGTTGGATAATGCTGACACACACACGAGACAGAGCCAATAGTTGTATCTCACAGAGACTGTAACAGTCCTCAGTGTAACTAACAGGTGGTGTGTTGCTCCAGAGGCTTTGCATGATTCCATCCTAGTTTAAGTCTAATGAAAAACAGTGTAGTTGGCATCCATATTGATTGTCCATAGATTTCTGTGAGTAGGTAAGTACTGATTACACAGGTAATCAGTTTGTGCAGCTCTTTAAGTGACTCTTCATCCCCATTGCAGTCTGGGAAATCACACATGGATATGGTAAGGAGTGTGTCTTGTTCCTTTAGCCCAGGCAGCATTTTCACCTGATACTGAGATGAGCACCCAGTTCCTTCACCTCTGTTTTGCAGATGTCATTGAGAACCAGAAATTTATTCCTTCTGAAAGGACACCCCATTATTCAGTTTGCAAATACTGATGTATATCCCTTTGCCAGTGGCTTATCAATCTTTTCACATCCTGTTACCCAGGATGATTTTACAGATAGCCTCGTAAGATTCTAACAAGATTTCTTGATAATAACAAAACCGGAAAGGTAGCCATTAGGCAGCTTTCCTTTCTTCTTCTTTCAGGTAGTTTTCTTTATGGAGAGTAAATTGCAGCAGAAGTGGTTTTATCCTGTGGCACAGGTGTCACTAGCAATAATCAAAACCCAAACATCTCCAGGTGATACACAAATACAATCTGAATGCTTCTGCTTCCACAGGGCCTGGAACCCAGCTAGCAGCTTCTTTGTGATGGCACCTGAAAAAGCACTCTTGAAGACCCTCAGGCTCAGAGTAAAATTTACCCACGTAAGACAAGCTACTTTCTTTGTTGAGTACTTGGGTATGTTCTTTGAGCTCCTTACTTGTTGTTTTTTTACCCCAGAAAAGTGTGACGTTTGTCTCCAGTAGTTTCCAGGTATGTCTCCTGTAGTCTTCCAAAACATGCTGGGGGTATGACTAATGAAGTAGGAGTGGATGAGCAAAAATATTTTCACTTTTTCTGTCACAGTAGCTGTATCTATGCTAGTGTCTCAGGCTCTGCCAACCCTGAGACCTAGAAGCATGTTCTAGGTACATCCATACTCCTGAGGACCGGCAGATTCATTCTACCTGTGGATGTAACCCACAGGCTGTGCCATCCCCTGACACAGGCAGAGAAAATTTTGGGAGAATTTTACTCAGCATTAGTCAGAAATATGCCAGGAACCCTAGCAACATTTGAGCAACATAAACACACTTTGGTGCCCGGGAACATTTCTTGGTACTATTGTTTTACTTTTTCCATTATATTGCTCAAAAAGACTTTAGCACTTTTTAACTGCTTTCCAGTTGAATATCTCCTACATCCAAGACCTAATTACTCAAGGGTAGTAATTCCTGGCTGGTAAAAGAAATCCTCCTGGAGAGCACTTCGCAGACAATCTGAGTGATAGCACAGAGATTTTTATTTGTTTTTCAGGGCATGTTCAGCACTTGGTGATATGGCTCGAACATTCTGCTTGTGCTTGGAAGTCTATGGGACAGGAATTCCTGGTCTCACCTCTTGTTCATATTCTTTGGCTATTCATGGCATAGAAATTGTCTGGCTGTTGTGCAGACTTATGGAGAAGGTAGGGTAAATCATACTTGTAGTGTAAGTGTGTCTTTTATTCCAGGACATTCTTTCACTGGAGAAGTTCATAACAAGTGGTTGGGTGTAGGGAACCTGAATCTGATGCCATGCCATCTGTATAATTTCTGCTGTAACCCATAAATTCACTTGTGAGTTTATCTCTTTCATGTTCCTTGGAAAACAAAAGCAGCCTAAGTTATTTCAAGTGGGCATGTTGAAGCTTTGCTGGTGTAAGCACTGCAGGGTAGTATAAACCATCTCACTCTTTGACAGTGGCAGAAGATCCTTAACGCCCATATGAATCCAGAAATGGATGGTAACAAATGTTTTGTCTGGTGCCTCTTCATCAAATTTAGAAGGATAGCTACAAGCTAGGGTGTTTCTACCTCCTCCACTCCCATTATTGCTTCGAGTCAAGTGCCAGAATAATTAGTTCATTGCTGAAGAACTTTACAATGCTTTTCTTAGCAGATCTCATATCCCACACAAGGCAACAACTCACAGGTCTGAGTCCAAGTACAAGAGGGTATTCCAGCTGGGTCTGGGAAAGAAAAAACCTTATTGGTTATAATTGAAGCCAGTTCATGTAGTCCATGTCCTCCTCTAGAGTACCACCCACCAGCCCAGATGACTCCGGATTCATCTCATACACTCCCAACTGAGCATACAGGACAGACAACACTCACAGTGTACCTAAGAGTGATAAAATTCAGTTCTTACATCCATGTCAAAGGGCCCCAGGCTGTGGATCACAAATGTAAATGAGAGCAGTTGAACGCCTTTCCATTTTTGCTTTTGTTTTTACCATGGGGTTTGAAGTGTCACATTTTGTAATATAACTTCCCTTCTCTAGTCACAAACAAATGACATCTGGCCACTTTCAATAATAAACCTGAAGAGAGGGGACATTTCCTTTCAGCTTGTTGGGCCCCTTCTTAACCTTCAAATTCCAACGAGAGCTGAGGAGAATGAAAACTTTTAAAAAAATAATCCCCTAATGATTAAACTTACCGATGGAGAAAAACTTTGCTTCGAGCCTCTGAGTACCGTTTGCTTCACACAATCTCAAACATCCTGACACAGTTAATGCTTGAGGAGCTGTTTGCTGCTCCCACTCTCGTTGTTACATCATACAGGAAACCCTTGCAGGAAATGAAAGTTCAGCCAGCCTTCTCCTCCCTCAACACCTTGAGCTTACAAGTCTAAGACAAAGCATACAACGAAGAATGAAGGTGAGGTAAGAGCACTGGAGAGGCAGGCCAGACACAGATAAATCACATACCTTGATTTTCCTGTCTGGCACAACATTCAGTTTTCTTTCTGCAGGTGCTTCTGTGAAATAATTTGAGTTTCACTGATCAGGAAGTTTTCACTATCTATCCCACATGAGGGCTTGTCATTCAGAGTTGTGTAGGCTGAGTCTGCTTTGTGCCTGTGTCACCTCAGCAGGCATTTTTAAAGGAACACAAATAAATTAAATGACTCTTTCTTTCCAATTAAAAGGATGGGCTCCCATCTCTTGATGTAATATCAATATTCTTGTCACCACAAGGATGTGGTGCAGCCCTTTGTTCGTGTGGAAAAAAGTGCTTTCAACCAGACTCGCCCAGCTCTTTCAAACTGGGAGCAAAGAATGCCTGAGTTATCAAGATGAGTAAAAATTGGGGAACGCACTGTGAGCAGAGGAAATGAAAAGCTCTTTTCTTCTTCTGTTCTTAGTCAACAGAAATACCAGACACATCATTTTAACAGTACAGGCCAAACCACTACCAATGGTGCAACACACAGAACATCCAGAAGTGGCAATTTAGGGACTGTTAATGGAGCTGCAAGGCCTCCTCCTGATCTACAAGAGCTTCTCTCAGAGCCAATTCAGGACAAGGGAAAGATTCCCTATGGTTTTCCTATGGCCCAGATAGTGGCACCATCCCAGCCACCACAGACAGTTAAAGGTTTTCTAGATAAATGTTTTTCTGATGAAAACACGGTATGTGGAAACCAACTTGTGTTGAAAATTTTGAAGTGCTAAGTGGAAATGCACCATTTCTGCTTCTGGTTCTGCCTGCCTGCCCAGTCAGCTGCCTGCCCAGCTCCCTTCTAGCTCCCTTGGCAGGTGCAGAACTTCTGTCTTGCAAAGTG
This sequence comes from Irena cyanogastra, assembly GCA_013397155.1. Taxonomy (NCBI): domain Eukaryota; kingdom Metazoa; phylum Chordata; class Aves; order Passeriformes; family Irenidae; genus Irena; species Irena cyanogastra. Next base: position 1,849,481 of record VWZV01005697.1, on the reverse strand, counting down.
CTTGTAAAAGCACCTTTTGGTTCCAAAACACTAGGAAGTGCCACAGCAAGAGTTGCCTGTTTTTGTTAAAGCAAATGTACAGCTATTGCCAAAGCAAAGCTAATGAGGACTGCAGGAGCCAGGCAGAGATTCAAACTTCTGGACTGACATCATCACACTATCTGAAACAAGAAAATTTATTTTAAAAAGAAAGGTATGATACTTTCCCATGAACTCACAGAACAGTAGGAAGACCTTCAGGTTTCTGTGGAATATGAGACCTGCTTGTGAGTGTCCTACCAAAAAGCACTGGCAGGCCACCCCAGCCCATGTGGGTTCACCAGCACACGACTGCTCTTCTCAGGATGCAACTGGCTGTGCCAGCACCCTTGTGCAGAGCAGCATCACCTAGATCTCTTTAAATGCACCCCTCTCCTTTGGAGGCAAGTTGCATTCCCCCAGACACTCCCTGGGAGCACATTTCCCTGCAGGAAAATGCAAGTGAACCTCTTGTGCTGCACAAAGGAAATGCCCTGCATCGATCCTGTCACATCCAACAGACATGATCAGCTTTTATCATTTTGCTGCACATGGCCCCTGGGGCTGTAGAAGTCTCCAAGGCTCTCCTGATTTGTGGTGTAGAACTCTCTAAAGCAGTTGGGAATTGACAGTGTTGTTGTGCAGTTCGCTTGGAATATTACCTGGTAACATGTGACAGGAAAAATCTACCAGGGAGGTGTGGCTCCCCAGCTGCCCTTGTTTCCAAGGTTTGTGTCCTGGCATGTCACCCGACAGCCTGCAAAGAGCAGCCTCTGTACCAGCCTTGCTGCAAGGGCATACACACACATTTTGGAAATAGCTGCAATATCCATGTCCATCTACAGAAGAGTCCACCATGAAATCAAGCAACAGGGCTGGTAAGCCTGCTGCCATTGTGAGGCTCACAAAATCTCACTTCAAACCCCAGAAACCTGAGATTTAAACTGTTATCATAAGACTGGTCTGTTCCTCTGTGCCTTCAGAGGTTGACATCCTTCACGGCTTGTGCTTCTCACAGCTTCTTTTGCTGCAAGGCTTCTAGGAAAAAGAGTATGGAATCTCCTAGGATGAGTCACAACATGTGGCCACACTGTTCTGTGGTGATGCAAAGGAAAACATAGCAGTGCTGGTTAGAGATAGTCAACTCTAACCCCCTGACTCTGCCTGAGGACACAAAAACTCAGGCCATGTCACTGAACACGGGTGGCTGACTTCAGAGCAGTTGTATACTGTTCCCATCTCCCGTTCAGAGGGGATGCTCTGGGAGTCAGCTTGGCTTTCTAGTCCATGAGAAGTTCACCCGTAGTTTACATTTTCCAATATTTTTTTAGTGACTAACAGTGTTAGTGAACTCTGAGGAGAGCAATCTTTCTGCTCCTGGGTGACCAGCTTGTTCTGCAGGCCTCATCTCTGACTCTTCCTGCTTGCAGCCTGTTGTCCAAACACTTCCTTTGTCCCTGAAACGCTGTGGTCCAGTGCTTTACAGCCTGTCCTACATCTTCCTGACCTGCTACAAAATCTCTTTCCAAAAGCTATCATTCATCAGTTTGTTCCTGATGGGAGTCGTTGATCAAAGCAAAAATGCGGCTCGTTGTACTCGCCACTATCAGAGAATCCCACAAGGCGTATCTGATGTGAGCACCCATGCTCCCAGCAGCCAGGCAAACTCTAATCATGATTACATGCACATTGCCCCCAGAAAAGGGCTTGGCTGAGGCCAGACAGCTGCGTGAGGCCCCTGTGGGGCAAAAACACTGACTGTGCATGGAGAGAGAAGGAACACGGAGCTCACCATGGCATTTCTGGACCCTCTGCAAAGGGCCCAGAGCAGAGAGCGCATGTGGGCACACTCTCAGAGCTCCTTCCCATCCACTTACAGTGTGCAGGAATGTGGCCTGGCTTGGAAAATCACAGTGCAAGTACATTGCCTGACTGACACAGAAAAGTTTCTGTGTTTATGGAAAAAGGACCAAAAACAAGGCCTCAGTGGATTCTTTCATAATCAAGATCATTTTCTCTCCCACAAGCAGGAAAGCAGAGGGGCATTGCAAGAGGGGGAGATTTTGTTAAGCGGATTAACATATTAACTAAAAATAAAGATTGGACATATTTGGAATTCTAAGATAATCTTGCTTTTCTGGTGACAATAGGAAAAACTCAAGCCTCTCTCCTCTGCTTTCTGTAGCACTCCAATTCATTCTAGCCTGTTAATTCATGAGTTTATCTATACTGTACATAAAAAGATATGTCTATGCCTAGAGCACATGCTGACATTTGGGTACAGATGATCTAGTGATTGGCATATTTTGATTCATCAACCCAATACTGAATACATTACCAGAAGATTTGTTTTGAAATAAAAAATTGTTCTTTTTTGATTTAATTACTTCACATGTTTTCCCCATATAGCATCTCCTTTTCATTTTGTCCATCCAACCTCACAAACCTGATCAGGGAGTGGATTTTTTAAAACACCTTATAGCCTCCACTTAGCCTGAAGTGCCAAACCTCCCCACCTTTCCAACAGGAGTCTTGGTGCTGTGCTTGAGTCTGAGCAGGGAAGACATCCCTTGGGGATAATGGTGTCTCTGCTGAGGCTGTGCTATTTTGACTTGGCCAGTTCCAGCCCTGCAGGAGATTCGTTTCAGCTGTCTCGGGTACCTGCTGGTGCTGTGTTCTCCGTGGTGCTTGCTGTACGATGGGCAGGCACACACAGGCTTTGGCCCTTCTTCACCATCCTAGCTCCTCCTTGGCTTTTTTTTGCTGCAAATACGTTTGGCTAAGCAAGCAGATACACCGACCTCCAGTTTCTCCCCCTCCCTCACATCAAGGCAGAACAGTCTCACAGGTGTTTGGAGGATCACCCCAGGATGTTGGCCTGGGGGATTAGCCATGGCATCCTTTTAGGAGAGTGCCCAGAAAGCCAACAGCCCCACAGCGTGGAGGAGACTCGGTGCCTCCACTGCCTGTGTTATCTCCAGCTTGTGTAAATGAAGGTAACTGGTTTGTTTTCCAATCTGTCAGCCCCGAGGGAAGCCTTTTGGTGCACACACCTAGTGCAGACTTGGTGACCAATTCTACCACTGCAGTTCAAAGTTGTGGGGATTTCAGACCCTCCTCCCCCAGTCTAGTAGAAAGCACAAGATGCCCTATGGGGAATTATTTTGGCTACCCACCAGTGGCACAGCCTGGGTGCAGTGTGTCTGCTGGCCAGCAAGCAAACACTTACCTTCCTGTTAGGGCAGGTCTATCCTGAGACTCCAATCTATCCTACTCTCCTAGATCTTAAAATATTTTCCTCTTTCAATCTGCAAAGACAGCTGAAATCTCTCAAGAATTAACGAAAAATAAATGCCATAGTAATCTTCCAATGGGTTTATATGCATATGTGTTTATGTATACACACACGCACACACAGAGACTTCACCATTTCAGCAGGGGACTTTCTATTCTACATTCTTCTCGGGCTAACACTTGCACTTTAATACCAGATATCACTGTGAGACATAATGAGGGTCATTAAATGTATTTATTAGCTTATTAAAGTGAACTGCCTTCACTGTTGCAGCTGGCCTGTGTTTTATAGAAACCCCAGCAAATCCCCAAAGTCACACAACAGGAGCCCAATACACTTTAGCTGATGACAGAGTAAATATCAAATTTACTAGGGCTAGCAAGTGGCAAACACAGTTCTGGTATGTTATTTGAAAACTTGCCATGAGGCATAATACGTAATTCTCAGCTCATAAGGGTAGAGTTGATTTGGAAGGAAATATGAGAAGAATTTGATAGGATTTAGTAATATTTTCAGGGATACAGTTTAATTATAAACAGTCAGGAAGCTCTTAGATACTACCCGTGGGTCTCAAATAACCATTAAAGGCAGAGGAAAACCTTCAGCTGGCTATATGAGCTGATCTAATGTGGATTTTAGTCATAACACATGATATAGATACACATGAAGTGCCCATATCTTTAACAAAGTCTATGTGGAAAATAAGTTTATATTTTGAGTTAAGTTCAGGAAGGAACAGAAAGACCCAGTAGGTGCTGGTTGTCTAAACAAGGTGTACCTGGGATTGACCAGGTAAATGCATTTATGTTTTTTCACTAGGAAACCTTCATTTTTCACAGGCTGTAGTCTGTGAAGCAGCTTTTTTGCTGATTTTTAAGACATGAATGTTTCTTCTTTCACACTGGGGTTCCTCAACCCTCATTTCAAACATTCGAGGAACTGCAGTGGCAGGGTGTTCTCAGTGACCCAAGCACAGATGGAGGCAAGTATGATGGCAGTGCAGGATGGGGTTCTGCTGCTCAGTACCTCCTCCCAGGAACTTGCCTGGGGGAAAACACTGCTGAGGAGCACAGCTGCAGTGAAGCCCCTCACTGTGGGGATGGCAGGAAGCTCTGCCCCAGCAAAGCTCCAGGAGGGCTGGCTTTAGTCTCCCAGCCCCACAGATTCAGCAAAGGTTGGGATCCTGAAATTGTACTGGGGCAGTGCTGCCCTTTAACTCTCACTTTCAGGTAGTCCTGCCTATGTGAAGATGATGGGAAAGGCTGCAACTCTCTCAGTCATTTCTTGAGCTGTTCCTCTAGGGCAAAGACAAATCAGCAAATTAAATAGATAGACAGACAGACAGACAGATAGATAGATAGATAGATAGATAGATAGATACATGCAGTATCAGTAGATATAGAATCAGCCACACTTTTGGCTGGAGATGGCTCCAGAAATCAGAAAGGGATTAATCACAAGGAAGTAGACTTTGTTTTTAAAAGCTCCTCTCATCCAAACAGCCCTCTCAAATCTGGTTGGGAATAGCCTCCCAGGACACTGGATGAGCAATGAAGCCAGGTGAAGACAGAAGAGCTGCTCAGCCGCTGTGAGATAGCTATGACTAAGAATGATGACTGCTGTCTGCCTTAATCAAAAAAAAAATAATCCTGTGTCCCTTTTCACTCCCATTACAAGGAACTCACGAATGGGTTTGCATCATTTTCCATAATGCAGAAGGAAAACCCCTGCTGAGGTATTTTTACTCTCCCTCTATCTCACTGTCCTGCTCTAACACCCACAGTTCTCCTGAAGATACAGTCACTGCTTATTCAAAGTTCAAGTGTAGGGGGACCCTGAGCTGTTCTGCCAAAAGCTTTCCCCTTCCCCCTCCACCCCCGCCTGAATCACTGGCAGCAAACATAATGGCAAAGGGTGTCACATTCTTCTTACCGTAACTCCGTAAAGCAGACTGGGATATTTTCCGAGATTTCTTGTACAGCTGGATGCAAGCAACTCTGTGTGTGTGTACATGTGCGCACACCCAAATGCCAGTAAATCATCTTAAACTCACATGTTTGGAAAATTACTGGTTGATTTGGCTGTTTTCTCATAACTGTGTGTATTCAAATTATAATTGACGATTTACATCTTCAGGCTTTTTTCTTCCAAGTTCTTTGTTAAATTTCATATATGAATAACACGAAAGCGTATCCCAGATAGCCGAAAGGCATGAATTCTAAGTGCCCACACCTCTATACACACTTTTTTATAATGGCTTAGGCTGACATGAGCCAGGAAATTCAGAGTTTGGTCTCACATGGTCTTAATTCATACCTTTGAACACACAAAATCTTCTCCCTATAGGGTTATATTTTAAAAATAGCCAGTGGGATTTAACCCCAAATTTCTGTGCAACTCTGATTACATTGGCTCTTTCTTTTTCAGCTTTATCTTTTACAGAGTTTCTTGCTCATTTTTCAGAAAGATAACAGTTAGAAAGAAGGATTGGGAAAATATTAATTCGTTTTCTATAAGACCAATGTTATTTTTTAAGTGCTGGGGTATTTTTTTTCATTTTAATATATCTTAAGCATGTATATATTTTATATGTTCTTATCAACACAGTGAAAGATACTGTAATTAAATGATCCACAGACTCAACAGTCAAGAAATGCCAGAATAAATTGCTTGCACAAGTCTGTTCACTTTTCTTACACTTAGGTCCATGGAGATGGCTTCCACTTAGGGTCAATGCACATTGTCTGGCACTTGCCCTTATCAGGTCCCTCTGCCCTCTGTGTCCTCCTGGGTCACCGTCACCTTGGCCAGTCAAGGCCAGTCATCCAAAGTGATCATCACATCCCAGCCTCTCATCCCTCTTACCCTTTTTTTCCATGTGCCTCCTAAGCTCTTGGCCCACAAAAGCCAGAGTAATCTCCCAGCTCTCTTCTGAAAGCGTGGCTCTCACTGAAAACTGGCACATCATGTGGAGAGAAATTGGCTGTAGATCAGCTGATTATTTTTCACATACACAAATACACTGTCTATCAACAAGTCTCCCACACACTTCACCTGCCACCTGCCCAAGTCAGTAGAGGATACAACTAATTCCAGTTTGCTGATGAAGGCAAAGGAAGGATGTAGGGGCTAAGGACAGGAGATGAGAGCTTAAAGCCAACCCACATTTGCTTGAGCTGAGCAGCCTGGACACAGGACAACCTATGACCACACAGACCTGACTGTTTATCTGCTGCTGCAGTCAGTAATTTGTCAGGGAGTTGTGCACATCTGGTTGCCTGAGCTGCCCTACATTTGGAAATTGGAAGATCTCTAGTCACACAAAGGAAAAGGCTTATAAGTCTAGTGGGCCTGACTTTGGCAAAGAACAAGAAATCAAAACTGCAAACCCTTCTACCCACCCACTTTTTTCTTGGGCATAAAGATATCCCATCCCAGCTTGCTTTGAATGTTCATTTGGCCCTTAGGCCAAAAACAGAAAGAAGAAAACTGGGTCTCTGGCAAAGAGCAGGTCTTCTAGGAAACAAACCTGAAATGTTCTGACTGAAGAAGGAAGCATTAGCCAAAACTGTGCCACCCTTGTCTGCAATAGGACCTTTCCCACCATGTAGCTCCTCAGAACCTCCCTTAGCTGGAGCTGAGCCAGCAGCAAATGAGGCAGCATGGACCGGACCATGGCCCCACAGCTGAGTGCTCTGGGATTTGCCTGGAAAGCAGCTGAATTCTGGTTGCTTATTCAACATTTTAAGTTTTAACTCAGTGACAAGACAGTTTAAAAAATGCATTTCCAAGACTCCCCAAAAACAGGCTACAGTATCATACCACTTCCTATGTTGCCTGGGTGGTTCCTGGATTGCTAAATTTGTCCAGACATGTGATTCTCAGAAAAGCCTGGGGAGAGGCTATCTCCCAAATGGAGAGGCTACTATCCCAAATGGAGCACTGGCTGACAGCGATGTGAAACAGGGAGCAAAAGGACTGTCACCTGCAGCTTGAGACCTCCAGAGAAAGGATAGTTTCTGAATTTTTTTGTAAGTAAACAGGATTGTCTCAGAGAGACAGCTGACTCCATATTCTGTTTCCCATGCAACACCTGCAGCTCCACATATTTGGCTAAAGTTTGGGTCAAAAAAAGGGTAACATTAATATAATCAAAGTAATGTAATGGATTTGACTCAGTGAATGATTGTAAACAGCCCAAGGTCTTTTTGGTTGTGGACTGTTGGGATTTGGGACCTAAAACTTGTCAGTCTTTTCCAAAAATGCCAGTGGACATTTAGGATACAGAGTATACCTTAAATGACAGCTTAATTGACATTATGTTCCCAATGAACTAGAAAGGCTTTCATCCACATGGAGCCACTTCCAGTGCCCTCAAAAGTTCTGTTTGAGGGCTTCAGTTCTGGTTCTGTCCCTCTCCCCCATTTCCCACTGGAGACAACAGGACGAAGAGTGCTGAAGACCACAGTCCTGGCATTGCCCTCTGTACAGCTGATCATAAAGAACATGTAGAACTCTCACCCTGAAAAAAAAATTCTCTGAATCATATCCTGAGTATTCCCTAAACTCTATATCATCTTACTTACTTCTTCCAGTTTCCTCAGATGCATTTTTATTTCCAGCTCTAGACTCTGCAGGTTTACCTCCATTGAGTAGTTCCTTAGTTTACATCTCTCAATACAGATCTTGTCTGTGTCTGAAAGGATGTCCCTCCACCCCCTCCCAACCCTACATATTCTCATAAATCTCTGAAAAACCCTGTTGATAAAGAGCAGCTTGTTGGTTGCTCTCACTGCCTCGGCAGGTAAACCAGCCCGGAGGAACAAGGAGTTCTCTACCCTCTGCCAGTGGAGGTACAGCCTCCCTTCCACTGTTGCCAGCAGTCTCCAAGAGTACAGAGTAACAAAAAAAAAAGCACCCCTAAAGAGCCAAGGAAATGTGACACTGTCTAAATTCAGGTAAAAGATTTTTTCACACTGGCTGCTTTGTGTGGTTGGGAGCACGGATGGGGTAAGGAAGCAGTGGAAGCTGTTTTCCTGCCTTTCAGCAGAGGCAGCATCAGCTGACTGGGTTTGATATAGTGTCACTTATAAGAGATGCATGGAAAACTGCTGTGAGCAGCAGCAAACTGCTTGCCACTGGGTAGATTTTACACAGAATACACCATGGATTCTGGATGCAGACTGGGGATGCTGAAAGAGAGGAGGCAAAGGTGAGAGCTGTGGCACGTGTGTGTCCATACCCAAAACCCAAAACCCAAACCCCCTCACTACAAAGCTCAAACTAGAAGCTGTACCATTTCAAACAGAGGAAACTAGAAAATACAGCCATAAGCAACGGCTCTGTGAGGAAATAACAGATTTAAAACCTAAAATATCTTTTTCATTCTTTACTTCTAGTCCACTGAAGTTTCAGTTGCTTCAAAGGACTTTCTTAAAAGAAGAAAAAAAAAAAAGCCTGAGCAGCAATTTGAGCTTATACTTTGTGTAACAGTCTCTAGCTTGAACTCGTGAAAGTATTTTGCTTTATCTTTGATTCAAGACACAGGCTACTCAGTTCATTAAAACATGTCAGAGCCTACAAGTTAACTCACGGTTTGCTCCTGCAACCCAGAGAGTTAGCTGAAGCATCCATCCCACTGATCTATTTTTATTATCCTGGTTTTTTGTTTATTTCCCGGTAGATCTTTTTCAAACTCATTGATGGACTTTTTGGGTATTAGCTACCAAGATGATGAATGCACAGGTGCTTTGAAAAACATGAAGTATTGGATTACAGAACACCTGATGTGATCTTTTGACTTCTGTTAAAAAAAAAAAAAAAGAGAGAAGAAGAAGAAAAAAAGCATCAATTATCTATATTTCATTAAAGTTTTTTGTCCAACAAAGAGGCCAGATGAACTTCTTAATTCTACATTTCATTTTGGGACCTTATGTGTACTATCAAAGAGAGTAAGTGCATTGCATCAGTCCCTGATTCAGCACATGTAGACCCTTGTCGCTGAAGTTTCCCAGTCAATCTATCCTCTTCCCCCCACCCATGACATAAATAAAGTCAGGAGTGGAAGATTCCCTTCAAGGAAATTTATCTCTTTGACAGTCAAACAGGTGGTAGAGTTAACGCAAACCCTCAAGAGAACTTGGTTGGTAAGAAGGGCTCTGCAATAACTAACCACAATGATTTACAAGGGACTAAATTGCCAGATTAGGCCTTGATAATTTTTCAACTCTTGACTTCATTATTACCTTGTGGATCTGGATCTTACATCACCTCTAGGAATGCCTGGGATCAAATTAAAGTGGAAACACCTGGTTGAAAGTCAGTTCAAAATACAGATTTAAGAACTAGGGGGGTATTTGTTTGCTGGATCTGCTTTTCATGCATTGTAGACAGCTATAAAATTCTGTTTCTCTGTGTTCAAGCTTTATTTTCAAATGCCAATTTGCTTTGCATGTGTGCTTGCTAATAATCAGTGCTCTTTGCAAGCACACTCACTGCTTAGAGATCTACAGATGTCATGTGAAGCAGATTTAGAAGTTAAATGGAGTGTCCAAGGGAGTCAAGCTACAAACTCAAAGACAGATTGGTTTGAAAATCTGTGGTTTGACCTAACACAGCATGACTGTCTAAGGAAGAAGGCAGAGGTACTCATGCAGCAAGGATTTGTACAAAAAAAAGATGATGCAGTAGTTAAGATAAAATGCAAATAATTTTTTTAAGTAATGTGTGAGAACAAATAACAATTTTTGCCAGGAATCTGTAGCTGGAACAAACCAGTGGAACACTCAAAGGAACAGTAGACAGTGATTTAATGTCACAGTACTGCTACTACAGAGCTCTATTTGAGGAGAGCTGTCTACAAGCCTTTATGCTTTTCTACCCTCTGCATCTTAGCTGTCCTCCACCAGCCCGCCTGCTCAGCTGGGGAGCTGCAGCCAGTACTCATGGCTGGGTTTCCATGAGTCAGGGAATTCAGCACTGGCACAGGAGAGGCAAAGCTGTATGACACCACAGCAGCAGGAACCCTTCACAGGACACCAGGTAGAAGTCAAAAATTTATCTAGTCCAGACAGCTGCCAGGCTGCTTAATGAGAAGATGGTTATTTATAGAGCAGAAGAGAAATCCTTTCATTTAGGTCTGCGGCTGGCACACAAGCAATGGCTGCTTCATCAGAGAAAGTGTCCAGCTCCAGTGAGTCCTGCTGATTTTAGTGGGACCCTGCCTGGATGGCTTCAAATGTCAGTTCTGGCCTAACAACCTTATGGCTGAGAGCAGCTCAACCACACTTCCTATGTGGAAAGACTTAATTTGATCTGGAACCATTCCTCGAGGGTACCACCTCAGATGGCTGATAGCACAACTGAGCATGACATGCCATTCAGAGACCAGGATCCAGGTGAAGCTGGGAAGGACTTGTCGCCAAGTTTCAGCAACCAATGCATTGCTTGGTCCTCTTTAATGGGTGAGATTCTCCCATGTGTGGTGCCTTTCTGTTTGATAAAGATGCATGTGCAACAAGCTCCTGCCTGGGAAGAAGTCAAATGTTCTTGACAGAAAATGACTGCCCATGGGCACTTGAGCTCCCTGAAGATATGTGCTCTGCCTATGTCCTTGTGTTTGACTTTTCCAGGACTAAAGAGGCTTTCATAGGGCTCTAGGTGGGCAGTGCAGCACAGAGGCTTGAGGGGCAACTTCTCTAGCTTAGAAGGCTGGGCCCAAAAAATCACCTCCATGCATGAACCAGATGCAAGTGGTAACTGCTTTGTTGAGGGCACTTGAAATTTCCCAGTGTAGGCTGGAAGAGAAGCAAAAGCACAAAGATGATGGTAAATAACTTCCCCTTTCCCCTTGTGAAAATCACATGACAGATGGGGAGCTCTCGCACTGCCCATGCGATTGGGCTCCTGCTCCCCCTGGGACCAGACCTGGCAGCCCTGGCAGGAAGAGGAGGCCAGGATGCAGCACCTCAGGCAGGTGAGAAAGCTCAGAATCCTGACCATGACACTGGAATTGTCTTCAGGGAGTGAGACTCGAGGAAAAGCTCCAGACAGTGACAGAGCAGGAAGTTACAGCAGCTGTAGGAGCTGCGGTTAATGAATTTCCCAGTGGGGCTTTAGCTTTTGCTCTGCCTTGCTCCCTCTGGCCCAGAGTGCCGTATTAGTTTCTCTGCTTCCCAGCCATCCCAGTCTCACAAGCTGTTTCGTGTAAGAATTTTCAAGGCAGCAGATTGTATTGTGAGTCCCCGGTGAGAACATAATTTTAGGTCCGTTTCCAAATATTTAGTAACAAAGGCTTGACTTCCCAAGGTGAATCCCAGGAATGCTGACAGGATCTCCACATCTGATCATTCGAGCATTGGGGGAAAGAAAAAAAATTAAAATATGCAGTTTTTTTCAGAAAACAAGGAACTTGGGTCCCACAAGCTCAAGGATTGCAGAATTTCATGTGCAATTTTGTCCCTTCAGTAAAAAGGGGTTACCTTGGCTGACCTGACTGCTCTTATTAGATGCTCTAGGTCTTAAGAGGAGAACCTCCACAGGGGACCGCAAATATTTATGATACCAAAAAGACAGAGAAAGGTAAAAGCTGCTTGTTGAAGACTCTGGTAACAATTATCTCCAAGTCTATTGTAGCCACTAGTATCAGCTAAAAGTCAGCATCTTTTCCAGGTATGAAGAACTTGAGGACAAATTATCTTCTGGTCCATGTCCCCGTCTCAAGTCCCAGCCCCAGTCTGGCCTGGACAGTGGCTTGGTGAAAGTTACTACTGTTTCCTCCAAGCAAAGGAGAAATTAATTATTTCCTTGAGAAAACACCATCTAGCAACAGCTGTGACTCAGAAATGCTCTGCTTATAAATAAGGACTACATATCAAAATATAGTTAAAATTATTTTTTAAAACATACTCCCAAAGCTTATAAACTCTTCATAGGCCTGTTGTTACTTAGTTATACCACCTAGTAAGAAAAATTACACATCTTCTAATTGCTTCATTTTTTCTAGTTTGATACACAAAATAAAGATGTAAAAGAGACTGAATGCCTGCTTGAACAACCTGGATTTTCAGAACCATTCCAGTATTCCTCCAAAATCCCCACATTAGTCCTGGGACTAATGGAGTGCCTTATTTTGCACATGCTAACTGATGATGTATTACATGAGTCACATGTTAGTTTTAAACATCAAAAGTTTTAAAGAACTGAACAAGTGATCACTTCTGTAATTCAAAAACAAAATACAGAAGACAATTGTTTAAATTATCTTTGTTTAGAGTCACTGCAAGCAGAGAAAAGCTGGCATTTTTTATCAGGTCGTTTGGATTGTGGATTCAAGAGATGAGGAAATCCACATGTCAATACTTTTTCTGGACTGTTCTAGTTTATGATGTCTCCAATGGAAGCCTGAGTCCCATCTGTCTCATGCTTATTTCCCACCACAGTGAGGACTTGCTGGACAAGAAGCTGGCAACCCTCAGCATTCCAAGCACTGCAGTTCACAGGCAAGTCCTGGGAAAGCAGAGGTCTTGAGGAGACACTGGGCCCTTGGAGCTGTACCTGCGTGAGGGCTCCCACTGCTGCTACCATAGTGAATTAATAGGAGCCACGAGACAAGACCTGGCGGTGAGGCCTCTGAAGACACCAATAAAATGAAGAGCACTGACACTAGCTAAATTTGGAGATATTTGGGAGACCTTAATTACACCCTCTGCTCCAATCCTACTGTTGACATGTAACTCCTTACCTGACATGCCAAAGGTTTAACTAGGCAGAAGCTCTTTTAAAACAGTGCAGAGGTCAATACTCCTGGCTCTCAGCATGGCAGGATAACCTAACATCCTTAATCACTGCGGGATGCTTCCATCTGCGCATTAACTACTGATCCATGTAGAGACCTAACTTGTGTTTGTTCTAAACATGGATCCAAATGCACTTGCCTGTTAAGAAAATAGAACAAGTTTAAGCTAACTTTGCTTATCTGTATCTTAAGTGGCTGCATCCGAATGAAAGTTTGTAATTATCTTCTAAGGGCTTGTTTAGATGTGAGGGCTGATGGAAATGGGAGTATGACAGGCATTCCAAAGGCACTGGCTAGTCCCAAGTCCCAGAGCACAGAACTTCTTACTCCAGAGTATCATTCTTGTTTAAGTTGGGCTGAAACAGTTTATGCTTATTGCAAGTTATAAAGCACACACACACATCCGCACACTTAAGTGCAGCTACTTCAGAATAACTCTTGTGCAGGGCTGTGTGTAGAAAAGCCCTGGTGGATGAGCTCAGGGCTGTGGCTGCCTGCAGCTGCCATGGGAAGGGAGGGCTGGATGTCAGCACAAGCTGACACTGTGCATGCACACACCCTGCAACAGGAGCTGCTAGAGCAGGTACAAAGGGGAGATCCCTCGAGCCATCTTAGCACCCCATTCTTCCTCTCCCACTAAGAACCTGTCCCTGGATACAGCTACTAGGTTTCCAAATGCTTCAGCATAAACTATTCTCCATTATCTTAGTGCCACAGCAGCTTTTATTGATAATTGGATTAGGAGAGAAAAGCTCCAGTCATCCCAGTGCCATAGGCACTGGCCCAGGCACATTGTTTGCCAAAATGTTTTCAATCAGAATAGATAACATTTTAAAGGCAGTTTGGTCAGCCCGTACAGACAGAGATGTGTTTAAAGGTTTGATTTTTTTCCAAATACATTGTGGCTCCTTAACTAAGTGCTACAATTGCCCTGCTTAGGAAGAGGGAACCAAACATCCTGCCAATTTAACTTAGGCACAAACACACACAAACACTTGATCCTGACTTCTGAACATTCATCATTTAGCTCAAAAGCTTTTCTTCTTTTAATTTTGTGGAAGAAATGAATTGTTTGTGTATTGTCAACACTAAGCAGATAGATAAGTATGTAAGCTGGAATGTTATTTCTAAAGCTATTTTAAATATTTGGGTCGTCTGCTTAAGCTGCGTTCAAATAAAGCGGCTATGAATTTCTTCTTTTCACTGAAGCCATTATAAAGCCACAGTTTCTGTCACTAGATCACCATTTAATGATCAGGGAAAAGACCATGTCAGGCTAATTAGAATACCATGGGGCTGGGGTTTCTGTAACTACATTTTTAACTTTGTTGGGTACTGTCCCTAGACTCCCCAGCCTTTTTTTGCAAGGTGTGTGACTAAACACCTGGAATTTAGGCTTAGGAGCTTCAAAACAAAGTAACACTTAAATAGGTGCCCTCATCAACCATTCTCCCTGATCTGCTGTTTCAGGGACTGTTAGAAGACCTCATCTCTGTCGTAGTCTTATTTCCTGTTTGTGGGCTATGAACTTGACTGCAATGGAAAACTGAGCAGAACCCCAAAGCTTCTGTATTTGGAAAACCTAGGTTTTAATGGAAAGAAACAAACTCTTGAGGTTAAAAACTTACCCAATTACCATTTGCATTATGATTATCACCTTTTGTTGAACAGAAGACTTATCTACCCAGACACATAAGAAAAATCAGGGATCAAATTCAGAGGTTAGGTTAATGATTTTATATGCATCAAATTTTTGAGCAGACACACTTTCAGAACCACAGTGGCCCATAACTTACTCCTTTATGTGCATTCACTACACAGCTCTGATCCCTCTGAATTTTCTTAAGTTGCTCCTGAAGACAAGACTCATAAGAGTTTGTCTATATACAAGAGTTAGGACAGATGGTGTTTGAATGTTAAGAATAATGGTTGCTGCTGAATTATTTATTCATTATGAAGCTAAAGGGTATTAGTCCTGATTAGCTCAACTTACTTAAGGCTTCTCCACAAGTCCTTATGATGTAAGGTTAATATACATTTATTGTGTGCTACCAACTCTACATACACAGACACGCCTAACAGGGTGGGAAGAACAATTTATGCTACAATGGGCATCCAGCTTAGGTGCTCCAAGCTGCAACTATATTAATGCATAAAATAACCTACAAGGACATGACACAGGAAACCACTAACACCAAAGGCAAGGGTACTTGAAGCCTAAACTTATCTATCTCATCCCAATGCTAAGTGGGTACACCAAGTTTAGAGATAGGGCAACCCTAGATTCTTTTTAAAGACTAGGAAATAGAGGAGAAGCCCAAGAAACCTCCTATAGATGAACCAGTGATGCAAATTGTCCTGCTCACTGGGAAGTAGATTGCTACAGAATGATCTTCAAACACTTTGTTTATATGGCTATAAGCTCCTATTAAGATCGGAGCTTTCTGAGAAAACTCTCATCAGCTGCAAATCCTATCAAGTTGTTACAGCAAGACAAAAAATACCATGAAATGCACCCAGGTCAGTTCATCTGGGTTTAAGAGTAAACTTTCATGGCATTGTCTTACAGAATGAAGGAAAATGTTCCTACATTAAGCTACTAGTCTAAAGTATTAAATTAGAACTTTTACCTGAGCTAGTTAACTAGGCTGGCCTTTTGTGAATTAGCACAGTCTATCAGACACAGCCCTGAAGAGATACAATTCTCTTAGCTTCTGATTGTAGTGTTAAAGGAAACTCTCACCATCACACGGTATTTGCAGCAATTTAGGGCAATATAAACAAGATATACCTCAGTTCCCATTCCATGCTGTCACAAATCTCTTCCTGCTTCATAGGAATCACCCATGCAACTGGGAAGCTGTGCAGTCAACAGAAAACCTTTGTGGAGAAGTGAGATTGGCTTCTTTACATGATTTTTTTTTTTAAGGTGTGACTAGAGGTGACAGGAGTTTTAGGATTGTTTCCAAAATAGCGCATGCGTATCAGAAAAACTAACAAGCTGAATTCTTTTGGAGACTTGAATTTAGGCTCAGTCTCCCACTCTGCAAGACAAGCACTATACAGCCTCAAAGATCCTCCCCCCAAGCAGCTCTCATTAGATCTACAAGGCATCTGGCAATTCTTTTCTCTATGTGTATCAGTGACTTTTGAATACAAGATGAAAAGAGAATGAGTTTTAGAAACATGCTCACAGAGTGCAGCAGCCACAAGTCACCCTCCAGCCACACAGCTGAAGAACTGAGAGAAAAGGTAGTAAATTTAGAGAAACCAGGATGATCACACATTCAATAATAAAGTAAAACTCTGCAAGCCTTGAATCTTGCTTTTTAAGTAAGCACTGTAAATTGGAAGAATGCTTTATAGAACACCTCGGTATTGGTGGTCATCTTGTTTTTCCTTTTCTGCCAGGCTAGTAAGTGTCAAGTATCAGTACATCAGACTTTAAAAGTTGCTTCTTAGTCTGACACAGCAGCAAACATTGAGACATCATAGAAAACAAAAGTGCAATGATGCTACGCAATAAAAGGTTGTTGTGCTTGCTTTTAGTGACTTTGCTGTAAGAACATGGGAGGTAATTTGGCCCTGGGGAAATCTTCTAATGACTTTTGAAAAAGAGCATGGAATTTGGAGTAAGGGTTAATGTAAACATTTTCTTCTACTTTCAATTAGTTTCTAAACAGAGTTAGCTAACAACACTGTTCTTGACACAGACACCAATTTTTTATTTTATATGTGTGCTATGTATATGCAGTAATAACTAGAGCTGCACTGAAACTACATTTACTTTTCAACTCACTAAAAATGCATCCACATCAGATCATTTTTTCATAGACCTGAATGCAGCTCTATAGAATATCAAAATTAATACTCTTCAAAATCTCTTGAACTAGCTACTTCATCAGTGAGTTTAGAAGACAAAACCATCAGCTCCTAAAGCCCAATTTCACAGTACCTACTGATAGCCTTCAGAGATTACACTGTAAACCATATAGCTGACAAAGTGAATTCAGGAGTTGAGCCATAAATATTTGATCTGTGTTGACACCAAAGAGTTGTGGAACAAGTAGTCTGTGTTAGTTCAGTCTTTAAAGGAAACATTCCAATCACCATTTTAAGGAAAAGGTGGCTCACTTTAATAACCACAGGCATTGGTCACTATTTAACAAGACATTCTAAAAAAGTAATCACAATTTTTCTGATAGTAGTTTACAAGTGGATGGTATACGTTAAGATACAGAGGTAGAATTTCACTTTTACAATGCTTCACTAATACAGATTACCAAATTCAAGGCACAAAATTGTTCGCTTTACAAAAAATACTGTAAAAATGTCATTTGCTGTTCTACAATGTGAGTACAACTCAAAAAAAATCTTTACACCCTTTCATATTCTGAATGTAGAGTTGCATTAGGTATTATTTTATTTTTCCTTTGCTAATAATTGGCATATGACCAGCACTTACAGAAACAGTTTGTATCTCAGCTGAGTTGCTTTGTCTTTTAGGCACAAGTCCAGTTAGAGTATTCAACACAACAGTCTCCTTGCGGGGTGGGAGAACTCTGTCAGAAGTAAGAATGAGGAAGAAATGAAACATGTAGTCCATAATAGTAAATTGGACTCTGACATATAGAGGGAAATGGAACAGAGCATATTTCAAATTAAGTCAATTTGGAAAAAAAGTCAAATTAAATCACTCACTGCATTCCTAAAAAAACAGATGCCCAGTATAAGTTTGCTCTGACAGTATGTAAGACATTCATTTGCCTTCAAATTGGCAGAGACTTACAAACTTCTTTTCATCTTTGTTTAAATAGAACACACACAGTTGCAACAAAAGAGAATTACACCACAATTTGGCCATGTGTCCTTTAGAGAACTTGGGTGAACGAGTGAAGAGATGCATCCAGAAACTGCCCTTGAATTTGCTATGAGATCATGAGCAGTAGCTTAAATCGCAAGATTTCCCTCCCTTGCTAAATAACGTAAGGAAAGCCTAACCATTTCTGAAATATTCCATCTTCTGGCTGGAGACAGACTAAGGAAGAGATATCACACAGTGCATCCCTACAACAAGTAGTATGACTAGTTTACTGTACATACAGTGATATTCTAAAGGACAGTGGTGGCAGCTACATTGTAAATTCATTTGAGTTACTATCACATTTCCCAAGTACTCTAGTCAGTTTTATTTACAGTATATAAAAATCCATTGATTTTTAGAGTTCAATACACAGGTTTCGGACCCAAGAGAATGCCACAGTAAGATGTTGACATTTGCATCTGTTAGATGCAAGTGCACTTCGCAATTCAGTCATGTAACATTATTGCATTCACTTATAAATGTTAGTCCATCCAAAACTGTTAAATTCCATTTTTTGCTTCATTGTTGTTTGTAGCCTGTTTCCGTTGAGCAATGAAAGGATACATACACTTGTCCGCTCCCAAAAATCGATACATGCATACAACTGCTTCAAATGGCAGAATACTGGGAAAGAGAGGTTATAGATTTGTTAGAAGACAGCATAAAACAAAAACTCTGCTTACATGCACTTATAAGTGCATGTACTTACATGCACTATGTACTTGGTTGCCTTAAAAACAATATAATACCTATTGGAGATTCTTTTTAAAAGACTTAAGAGATTTTTATTTCACAGAGATACTTTCAGAGAGAATTGAAATTCTAGAGACCCAACCATAGAGGCAAAGAGAAAGAAGCTGTTTATTCAAATGCTTCCATTTTAGACCAGACTTTGTTTCTTCACAAGCAGTGTGATAGCTTGCTTTAAAGAAGTGGGGCAGAGAGGATAGGGGGGGCAAGGGCATCAGAGAAGGCCTGGTAAAAGCAAAACATCTGCTAAAAGCCACATCAGCAGAGGTCATCAGACATTTAAGATATTCTTTAATGTGGGATTAGTGTTTGTTAATGCCATTCTTTGATCACCAGATGTCCAACAACCTTGATTTATATTCTAAACTCAATCATCCGTCCTCAAGAAGAAAGGTCCTAAGTAAAGACAGCAATTTCTTTCCTCTACTCCAGATAAAATTCCAAGAGGTGATCATGTGATGGATACCTGGCTACAGATCCTTCCCTTGTTCTCACATGAACAAAACACTGTTTTTATTTCAAGTGTAATACTCAGGGGCTCTAGTGAAGGAATAAAATGGGATTCCTCAGCCCCTGGGAACAGCAGCAGGCACTTGTTCAGTGGCAAACAGTACAATTCCAGCCATTAGGAGCAATGACCACTGACTCACCAAGAAGTAGATGGCACTGGTACAGGTGTCTTCAGTGCCAGCAGTACTGCCTGTGCAGTGACTGGAGGGCCTTTGATCTAAAGGCTGCTGCCTGGGGCACAGATTATGCAGAAGCTTTGATCTCCCTGTTGGAAGCTGAAGTGTTGAACCAAGAAAACCCAAAGGGCTTTTGATGTGGCTGCTGCTGTGTCAGGCACCGCTTGTGCAGGAAGCACTGAAGCACCCTCTGAGCTTCTGGGTGAAGGAGTTAGTTCTTAAATATACAGACAGTGGCCTTCATTTGGTGTCAGAATAGACACATACATCTCTCTTCCAGAACGAGGTGAGCAGCGAATACACCTCTATTTTTTGGTGAGCCTGTCCACCCAGAGACACTTGAGCCAGAGGAGAATAACCACCTTGTAAGTGGAATAAAAAACACCAAGGTGCTCAGTTTCAACCATCCCTTGCAGAAAGAAAATAATACAATGCTATGTTTTAATGGTTCCTCCTACACACTACAGATTTAAAACCAAACACGGATGCCTGTGAAGCTGTTCTCCATAAACTAGAATTCAAGTGATGTTATATCACAGGAATTGAAGCAGCTCCCGCATTATCCCGCATCACTGAAATGTCAGCCTCGTTACAGATTAAAACAGCAGTGTTTACATTCTAAAACTGCAGTGTGTTAGAATGAAAGAAGTAATTGCTTTAAATAGACCTTTCACCGAACTTAGACTCTGAAAATTGGTTCTGAAAGTACCAATTTTCAGTTTATCTACCATATCTGTGCAAGTTCTGAAGAATGTGCAGGTAGGAAGGGCCTTCTCACACACTTGTTCTAGAAACAAGCAGCTAGAGATTCCTCTGTTGAGAGCTGCCTCATGCCCCATTCCTAAAGAGGAATTCAAACAATAGAATTAAAAGTCTGTTGAAAAGAAAATAGGAATCCAAGGAGGATAGAAGATACAAGAAGGTTGAGGAATTCAAACAATAGAATTAAAAGTCTGTTGAAAAGAAAATAGGAATCCAAGGAGGATAGAAGATACAAGAAGGTTAAAACAAAGATGCATAGATACATGGTATCTCAGTAAAATGAAGCTTCCCCAAGCAAGCAACCTACAAGCATGCAAGCCAAGAGAGACTTACGAATTCTAGCAAAATGGCACCTATGGCCTTTGTGGGAGGGAGGGTGTTTGTATCCAGAAACTGGACACACTCATGTATTTTGTGGATTGCATTGCCAAATAACTGGCACTTCAGTTCTTACCTTTTCATGAAGGTGACCATATACATGAGGCGAGGTGTGCAGATCATTGGCTGGTCTGTAAGGATGGCTCTCATAGCCTGTTTCACACAGTATTCAGGTTTCAAGGGTGGGAGGAAAGGCTCAATTTCTTTTCTGGAACATTTGATTAAGATAGATTAATATGATACCCAACGGACCACAGACCCCAGTGAACAGTTCATTAACTCCATTTCTCTAGAACTTTTTTATATTCACTGTTAAATTACAAAGACCAAAGCTCAAAACTTTACTTGCCTGTGTACAAAAGGACAGAAGACAGTGAACTCAGAAAGTCTCTTTTTGAGTCTAACACATACTAAAGCAGATATAATATTTAATATTTTTATGGTAGCACTTGTGTTACCTTTAAATACTTCTATGACACTACAAGCACAGAGCAGAAGGAGAATTCTACTCACCTGATCCTGCACCCTCTAAACATTCCTGTATCTACAAGATAAGGGCAAACTAAAGTAGTTTTGATTCCGTCCTTTTCAGCAGCCTTCAATTCATGGCTCAAAGACTCATGGAAGCCCACAGCTCCAAATTTGCTGGCACAATAATCCTGTGTTGGCAATGAACGAAGAAGGAAAAAAAAAAAAGGACAGACATGAATGATGTTTGTTCAAAGCCAGCATACCTGATATGATTCTGCACAGATTTTCAAAGCAACAACAAAAGACACCCACTGAATAGAGCAACACATCAACTCATTTACCACTTTACTTTAGAGGTAATTAGCACAGAATCATGAAAGCAGGAAAGCTGAATGTAGGAGGATATTACCTTGGATTCAAGTCTTAGAATCAGGCAGGCTCACATGACAAGTTGCTCCAATTACCAGTTTGCTTAATAATAAATGGTGCAACAAAGGACTGAGATACCTAATACTACCTTGGGTCAGATTTGAAAGTTTGAAGAGTAGGCAGGGCATAGGTGTAAAAATCTTAAAAGTGTTATTTTTAAAGTTAGTTTCAACAGAAGACATAACCAAGATTTGAGGTTTTCTGTGAGATATACAAATAACTCAAACACCAGTGCTGTCTATGCAATTACTTTTTATTGCTGCTGAAGTCAGTGTGTTTTCAGTTGGATGTGTCCACCTCTGTTGGTGATCACGCCCAGTCTAGGAAATTCCTTGTAACTTTCTCAAGACAGTAAACACTCTAAAAAGCCCTAAGTTACACCATCTTCATTCATTTATGTTATGAAACACTGCAGTTTAAGGTCTTGGATTGAGCCTTACCTATATGCAAAGAAGCCTATGCTTATGGGGTAATATGACCATTATTATTTTAGACACCTTAATTTTCACTAACTGAATGCTTTTTGTTCACACTTGCATTTGTATTAATGACTCAAAAACAACAAGCTCTAATCCTAACCTATTTTTATGCACCAGACAAGTCTCACTGGAGCTCTCAAACAGCTGCTAGTGAAGCAGGTGAGCCATATATTCTAGAAGGTTTGCAGTCATTTCCTCATAGAAACCAGAAACATTACTCTTGAAAGCCCTTTACTCTGGCTTCAAGCTTAGCACTGAAGATCTTGACAGGAATAGGCTGAATGGCACCTTTCAAGTTCCTAAATTTATCAGGTAACTCAAAGATCACTAGGCATTCTGAAAGCCCCAGCCATCCTAGGCTTTTGCTCTAAGTGCCAACTCCACCATCCAAGTAAATGAATGCAATGCCTGCCCAAGACCTGTGGCTCCCACTCACAGGGAGCCATGTGTTGATATGGTACTCAGCACCATAACCTCCAAATATCTTTGAAGATTTGACCTTATTTCCTCTAGCTGATAATATTAAAAGAAACTTATCTTTGGCAAAAAGTGCCAAATTTTTGTTCATTATGGTCTAACAAACCTCCACTCCAGCGGTACTGAATAACCCCAAGGAACTTGCAACTGTCACAATGTGTCCATGATTCATTTCCAGCATCTTGGGAAGGAATGCTTTAGTGGTCTATAAAATTTAAAAAAAAAACAAAAACAACAAAGTACACGTAAACAACATAAACAAAAAAACCATTTCATGAACGAGTCACATTAGCAATGAGTTCTCAGAATCTCAGTTTATTATCAAGAATACAGAAATACAATCATTGTACAGGTTTTGAACTTGAGTTTCGTGAAAATGCTAACAGAAAACCTACAGCTTGTTTGTGAATCTAGACAGTAAGGCAGCAAGGATTATACCTCCAAAAATCCTAAGGTTAAAGGATCAACTGAGCTCTGACATGTTTATTTTTCCAGAAGAGACTAGTTATCAGAAGGAGATAATTGGACCTTAAAATGGAACTCACATTTTTTTTAAAGCCAGAAAAAGTGTTTAATTACACCATCTAGCACATCTCTGTTGAGACCAGTACTAATTATCAGTTCTAATTATTGACAGTGGTTTTTAAGTTAAATATTGCTAATTTTATCCAAGTAACTTACCGCCTTAGGCGTTTTATATTAAAATAAATACTACAGGTGGAGTTTTTGCTCTTGTTACTTTTTACCTACAACAGAGCCAACATCTGCTAGTTTAAATTACTTCTTGTCTTTATTAGTACCCATAACACTGCTACAGCTAAAAAGATAAGATATACATTTCTGTTACTAATTCCTTAAAAGTTTAAAAATAAAACAAAATAAACCCAAAGCAAGTCTCAAGATGAAACTTTAATTTTAACCTCAAATTTTTATGTTTTGATTATAACAAAGTGTGTTTCCATTTAAAAACCTGAGTCAGGATTAACACCTTTAAAAAATTAAGTTTTAAGCAATGCACATTGAAGGTACTTGCTGGAAGATCACCCCAAGCAGAATATCTATCTTTTCCATCTCTGTTCTGAAGCTGACTCAACTCTTCTCCATTTTAAATAAGTATTAAGCAGAGCACCATATTTACAACAAAAATCAATGAAGTAGTAAAATGGTATGTGTAGTTATGATGTACTTCAGCTTTTAGGTTGTCAGTGTACTATATGAGATCACTTTTAAATTGCCCAAGAACTTCAGACAATGCTTTTTAATCACAAACATGCCTAGTTAATATGTTAATCTACTAGTGACAGAGCTACTAATCTATTCCAACTCACTCAGTACGATAAATGCTTTATCCTCCCAAAAACCTACTCTTCCCATGTAATTTGTATCCAAACTCAGAGCATGCAAATGCCCCTTAAGTATTTCCTACTTGCTTAATTGCTGGTCTGAGTCTTGTCAGCTGCATTCTTAAAAAATATGCAAACTACAGCTGAATCCATCTAATTCCATTCTTATGCTGTCTGCATTTTCCAATCACAGACGTCAGGACAGTTTTGCTCTAATGATTTTCACATGTTCTTGTACAACATTTTTGCCTGCAGGTGTTAAATGACTAATCCAGACCTCCTAACACCACACAAAAGAGTGTTTTCACTGGACAGCTGGCAGATGATAGAAGATTAACAGACCTCCTGACTCCTTGCCTTTTCTACTGTTGATTCATACAATTCCTAGATTCTGTCATAACTACATAACAAAGCTAATTATAAAAAAATAATCTGAGAGCAAGCTGCCTTGCATTTATTTCTTTCCTCATGGCAGGGATCTCTAAACCTCTTACACAGAGCCTCGGACAAGAATTCAGTTTGCTGTTAAACTAATCTGTGCCAGGCACACAAAGTTTCAGCCTCTCTTCCCATGTTGCATGGCAACAAAGCCCAGTCATCATCGGGCATGGCCACCCAAAAAAGAGGCTTTGCTTGGACGGCACTGAAGTTTTACAGAGCATTCTTTATTTGCAGCCTGCCTTGCAAACTGCAACACCAATGGTGTCTATGCTAACCCCAATCCTCTCTGCTATCCCTGTAAGACATCCATGCTCCCAGCCCAGTCCTGCTAAACAATTTACTCCACTCCTGAACATTTGTCAGCTCCATCAGCAGTTTCCACTTACGTCTCAGCTATCTGTCCACATCACACTGGAATGACTGATTGCCACCTCACATTGCCAGAAAGTTTGATAATGCAGACTGAAGCTCTGGCTGCAAACCACAGCAACTACAGAAAAGGGGCCTTGAAGTTTGTCTTGGGGGAGAGAAAGAAGGGAAAGAAGCAGTAACAGATTTTTTCCTACCACTTTCAAGGCATGAGTCAGTATTGTCCTCCAAGAGATGAACAGGCAAGTGCACCAAGCTATTATCTTTGCTATGGCACTGCTTTTTTTCCCCTCTTTTTTTTATGGTTGTTTTTAATATGGTGAACTATAGCTATGTTTCTCTTAGTGTCTATGTTTAGCTTGGCTGAGAAGAGAATTTTCAAAGTCATATATGTATGTATATGTATATAGATATGCAACATAACCAGACTAGTAAATTTCAGAGAGCCCATTCAACTGTACTATACTATTTCAAAGCATAAAGATTATAAAAAACTGAGTTTTCAGAGCTTGTGGTTAAAGTAACCCATTTTCAACCAGACGAAATTGGCAGATGACAAATACAGCTTGTTGAGGACACTTTTGGGTGACATCTTCAGCATCTCAAGTGCAGACTTGAACAACTCCCAGCAGCAGAACTACAGTCACTTCATGTAAGTCATCTCTTAAAAGCCAATTATGGCTAAACTGGAAAAAAACCAAAGCTCCTCTGCTTTAAAGACAATCAGAAATGCATGGAAATCTTTGCATGAGACCTCAGTATTCTGAGACAGCCTGTTCAGAGCAAACCCCTATACTTTGTCATGGTACATTATCCCAAAAATCCACTTAAAACCTGAAGGTGAGGGAGTCTGTAAAGATAGCATAACTATCCTGTGTAGAAAACTTAGCAGTCAACTATCAACATCTCCACTAAATGGATGTCAGAGAAAGTAATCTCGATTGCTGCCATCCTCCAGCCATCTGCAGCAGCTGGGAGCCAGCACTTGAAAACAAGCACTGTCAGAGGCAGACACACCCTACCGGGGGATGCATTTCCAGGCTCAGAGTAAATGCTTGCCCACTGCTCCTCCCAGACTCCTCTCGCTGGGAAAAACAATCCCAAAGTGAAGTTATTCTTTCGTGGTATAAGCAATCCCCAAATAAATCAGTGTTCTTACTGAGCTTCTGGCACCGCACACGTCCTTGATCAAAGCAGCTTCCTCCATACTCTGGTTCTCAGTTTTTCTACCCATTACATAAACCAGATCAACCTAGTTTCTTGTTTCTAGTTTTTTTCAGCTTCAACTACATCTGCCTACCAGACTTGAAGTCTTCTGTGTGCTTGTTGTGCTGCTGACAAACTAGTTAAGAGTTTGACTGGTTTACGGCAAGATGCCTCCTGGGTGGCCTTCCCATCTGGAGTTTGTCTGAACAGGTACACAGACCACATTAGTCTTCTGAGGTGATGCATGGACATGCTAATCCTCCATTAAAAAAAAAATAAATTAGAAAACACAAAGCAAAAGATGGGTTTTGTCCATGGCATTAGAGGTCACGAACTAGGCCCTCAAAATAATTCAAATCAAGTCAAGTGGTTTAATCGAACTATCTGCCTTCTGGTTTGATCCCTGAAGCTTCAGTTTTACCTCTCACAGCTGCACAGGAAGACATTTAACCAAAACATAGAAGTATTTAAAGTCAGAGCTGGGTCATTTATTCATTACAAGCACACCACCATTTTCAACATGGAGCAGAAACCAGTAAGTAGAATATAGAGGATGAAAGGAACTGTGATGCATCAGGGTGAGCAGTCAGGGAAGTTATGCAGTGTTCAACACTGAGAAATGCAAGTCAAGCATCTTCTTCACCCAAAATTAGCTTTTTTTTAAGGGGAAAAAAAAACTAAAACCAAAAACCAAACCCCAAAAGCATAGTTCAAACATGAATTTTCTAACCTGCAGTATATTTTAGACAGATAGAAACTAGGTAAGAGAGACAGAACATATAAAGCTGTTGTGAACAGAAGAGCTAGTTTTTCAAACTAGTTCAGCCTTTAAGTTTTTTGGAACCTAGAGATCAATTTCTTATTTCTGAGCATTTTCCTCTATGCTTTTGAATATACCAACAAGACCAAACTATTCCCAGTAGCTGCAACCAAACTTCTATTTCATGTGCACACAGCTTAAATGACATTTCTCACAAGTGTGAAACTGAACAAGCATTTACATGTCACTTCATAGCTTTCATAATCTGTTCTCAACATTTTGGTTTACGGCAAATTAACTTCTAACAGTCTAGCACTTCTTCCCTCCCCTTCCCCAAATTCTTTAGTTCCATTCTTAATGAAACAAAACTCCAAAGATTGTGCAACACAAAGAGCAGCACAGCTGCAATGTCAAGACAAATTAGTCTAAATACAGCAAATGAGAATATGAAGAAATACTGTGTTTGGGAAAGTGATTTTTTAAATTAAATTTCGGATTAATTATTTTTAAAGAAGAAAGCAAACATCCACAGAAAACAATGTTAGCTGTATGCAGCTCAAAACAATGGATATTGAATGCAGAAAGCACACCAAAGTAGAAAAGTATGTGATATTTCATGCTTAGAGAGTCGCCTTTATAGCACAGAAAGAAATAAACAGGTACCAACACATAAGGTCCTTTAAGTTTCTTTTTTTCAATACAGTAGATTTCTTCATACTTTCTGCCTTCTGTCAACAGCCTTTCTAAACTATTTTAATGGCATAAACAAGCTGTATTACTGTAAGTGTGAAGTACCTTCATGCCAAAGTATATGCCAAAACTCATTTTCCATACAGCTCCTTCAGGTAAGGAGCACGGTTATTTTTTTGAGGCTTATCAAAAGAGATGAGTTTTTACATCACTAGTTACACACAACAGCAGTGTACTGGTATAAGAGAGAAAACATTTTCTCCCAAGCCACAGCTATTCCTGACTGCCAGAGCAACTGCCTAGCAGCAAAAATGAGTGCACTTTTGGATAAATGTACTGTTTCATCTTCATGTCAAAAACTATTCAGGCAAATCTAAGAAGCAAATTGGTGTGGTTAGGCAAGGACTCACATCCAGACATCTCTGGGGACTAAGGTACCAGAGACCATAGCAGCCTGCTGCCGCACGTTTGCTAATTTGTTAGTTTAACTAACAGTGACAAGAAAAGTTTCTGATCTAAAAAACATGTTATAGCCTCTCTCTCCTTTAGCATGGACATTCAGTCTTCTTTTCTTTTCATTCTTCTTCACAGCCTACAGCACAGCACACTTCAAGCTCTCTTACTCCTGTTCAGGACAGCATGTGGCCACTCCACCACAGAACCAGACAGAGATTTCCATGTGCCCCAGTCTGTTGTTCCATTCCACTAATTGAGAAGAAACGCACCAAGGTCTGACAAAAGAGGACCTCTAAATTCTCTGCAGTCTTACCTGTAGTAGGTTTGTCCAAACTATGTGGCATTGCACTAATGCACCGCTATATATGTTGAAAGGGAAAGGAAGGTGCCTGAAAGGCAGAAAGCCCCTATGGCAAACTTATCAGTAAACACACTGAAGTTATTTTCAGCTACAGTCACATAGCCCAACTTATTTCAGAAGACAGCCACTTTACATACAGTTTACAAACACAGGTTAAAATCTCACTTACAGGATTACAAGGCAAGTCATCACCAAACAGTTTTAGAAAAGGCCGAGAATAGACCCTAGAACTCTTTCACAAAGAGGATTTATCCAAGTTAGGCAATGTAATAACCAAAACGCCTTCTCACGCACCAAAGTATGAAGTTGCAAGCCTGCATTTCACCATTTACTTTCCTTCTAGCTTTTTTATTTGGTTCCAAAAAGAACTGAGAATAATTACTTGCATTTGCACAATCATCTCAATTACTTTTCCCATTAGCCTCCACATCCTTCCTGAATTCCCCTCTACAAGCACCTCTGAAATGTTAGCTTAAGGCAGAGATAGTAGCTGCACTATGACTACATGAAAATACCAAGTACCGAGCAGAAGACTAGAGAGACCACACAATACAAAGGATGTGGCTCTGACAGTAACAGGCTGAACAGAGCAGGCAGACAGAAGTCTACAACTACTGTTGACCTTGCTAACACAAGGGACCAAAGCTGTACTTTAAAGGACCTCAGATGTCTCTACTGACTGTTTTCAAGAACTGCTGGGCCCCTTCTGGATAATTAGCCACTGTCTAAGTAAATATTTGAATAGCTGTGGAAATTAGAACGATTTTTGATCTTTGGTTTCTATTCTCAAGAAACGATAATGAACTATAGGTCAGAATTACACAGTCTTCCTAGAGTAATGAATTAAAAAACAAAGCCACATTTCTTTGTATTTTTAATACGACTGCCCATATCCTTTTGAAACAAAACGGATCAAGAAAAAAACATGACATCCTCAAGGCAAGCTTCCATAGATGGCTGTGTTAAAAGCAAAATAGGAAACTATTCACAGATTGTCCTCAAGTGTGCCTTGCACAGGCCCTGCATTCAGAATGAGAAAGCTAGACCTTCCAATATTTCATCTTAAAAGAAGTCCCTTTGTTATTTATCTCCTGGCAGGCAACACAACCTTCAAGTTCTCACTGTAGGTTTATTTGTCCTTCACATAAAAACCCACTGTTTTGGAGCCACAGGGATTTCCTTAATATTGAACTACACTGGCAGCTAATGCTTAACATACATGCACAGTAATAATGCTACAATTGCCGTGCAACCAGGAGCCCATGAAAGAACATGGCAGACGTAAACAAAAGTCTATAATGATGATGAGTAACACAGAAGCAAAGCCACACATACAGCCCCCAATACCTTGGATAGCCTACATTAGCAGACAGATTAATCTACTCAGTTTAAAAGTGAAGGTAATAAAATAAATACCCTCAAGATGCTAAGTCACAAATGAAAAGAAGCATCAGTTAATTTAAAACTGTATTTAATTTACTGAGAAATAAGCATACTTTTCTTCTCTCCCAACTCTGCATGAAATGCTGCATTGAAGTACATAAAGTCTTGGATTAGTAAAAACATAAGCAATTACTTGATTCACTTAGTTTATAATTTATTAGTAATTTAAGGAAGTAATTTTCTCTATCCTCATGACCAATGTACATACATAAAATCCTCCACTTCTCAACAGACATATCAAATCATCTGAAGCACCAAAGTTGTACAAAACAAGGTTAAATCCTATTTATGGAAGTTTGTAAGTGGGTTTGTTAGTAGCAACAAGCATCTGTCACACCATTTGCTGAAGAACAAGTGTGCTACAGCCCACATTTACTTACTACATTGTTTAGCATTTGCATTGTTTAGGGTTCAGTTCCAGAATTTCTCCAGTTTTCAAAGCCAATAGTCACCACTTTCCCTATGAAGAGTTCGGTTATCACAGTGGTTCCTCTTTTACATGGAGTTAACTCATGTTGAGTTTATCAGACAAAAGCTGAAACTGAATTAAATAGTTTCCTTAATCAGAATTTAGTGCCACAAAGCTGTTTACAATGGGTAGACAGTAAAGATAAGATAAGTAATGCTATTAAACAAAAAAAAAAAGCACACAGGAAACTAATACCACTAGTTATCTCTCAAACATTAATCATTGATTTCCACTCTTTACGACTAGAACTAATTATGCTATGCCTAGGGCAACTGAACATTACCTAAACTCCCTTTTGTATAGTTTGTTAACAAGGCTTAGTTGAGAAAGACTACGTCTACAGAGAGAGGGTTATGAAAAATGCTTAGGGAAGGACATTGCAACAGAAACTTTTATTACTCTTTCCTTATCACATCACTACATTGTCTCCCCCTCCTTCCTTTTAAGGGCTTAATTTCCTGTGATCTTACCCCACACTGGGGCAGAACACAGCTTTGTTCTCCCTCTCATCTAAAGTGTAGGTTAAGTATTCAAGAACACTACTTAAGTAATACAATTCTTAATACACGACTTCAGAAACTTGCCTCTTGAGCATCAAGGTGGAAAAGTAGTTCTCTGCTGCTAATCAGACTTCAAAGTCTCTTCAGTAAAGCTTTTCTGCATCCCCCACTAATGCATCAAACTAGATTTTATGTGCACCATTACCTAGAGCAGGAGTTTAGGTACATAGAACACAGGCAAAGGTAGCCCTGATTTCCCCTACAGAACACTTTCCACTTCTCTTTAGGATTCACTACTATATAGAGTTTCTGGGCATGAAGAAATGCAGGTATTTGAGCTGAACTACCCTTGTTATCACTAAACTAGCATACAGAATTCAGGGCCTTTATGTTATTGGTATGCAATCTCCACCTTTCTGCTCCCAAGAACTCTTGGATTTTTTCTTCCCAAGAGATTTTAGATTTACATTTTTTTTTTAAAATGATTTCCATCCTCCAATGCCAGGCCTGTCCTGTACAGCGTCCAATCTTTCTAATGTCTATATGCCACCAGTCATTTCTGTGCAAACATGTGGTTGCCTTTAAAGGACATGTTTGTACATATACAAAACCATAAATGCACACAGACTTGTCCATGTTCACCTGTACTTGCCAATATTGCTTGGCTGATGTGTAAGTACTTCTTACATATGCAGCAGTACACCTAACTGCTTCAATCACTGATTAGATATTTGGACTTCTTCCTTCCAGAGTCTGCAAGTCTTGGATTTCATATGACTATGCAAAACAAAGCACATCCTCACAGGTTGCCCAGAGAGGTGGTGAAAATCTCCATCCTTAGAGGAATTAGAAAGCTGTTTGGGCACAAGCCTAGACAACTGGCTCTGGGTGGCCTAGCTTGAGCAGCGGAGGTGGACCTGGTGACCTTCAGAGGCCACGCCCACCTCAGTCATTCTGTGATTATCCACTTAAGTACATCAATTCCCTGTTCAACAGCCCATTCCCTCTTTGTTTCACAGAGGAAGAAGTTCACAAGCCAGCAGAGACCTTGCACTCTTCATCACTGTGTTAACTGCAAGTTTATCAATACAGAATCTTAACTAACTGGAAAGGATGCCAGATCCTCTGCTACATCTCTCCTGTGTCTCCCTGACAGGAGCTCTTGCCTGCAATAAATTATCCTGCTGTGAAACAGTGTCTGTTCTTCTTCCATCTCTCTTTCTCCTTTGGTCTCAAGCCCCTTCACCTGGAGGGAGGGCCCAATGAAGCAGCGCAGAGATTTCTTGAGGAAATAACATATTTAAGCCAAGTTCAGCACATACATGTACCATACTGTTTTCAAAAACTAATTATGTCTCCCTGGCTATCAGAAGTCCTCTAGTAACTACAATACTGTGCCAGCTGCTTTAGGACATTGTGAGCCCTCACAAACAATTTTTGGCACTTTGAATTTTAATGGTTTTAAACCTTGATCAGAGCAATCCAAACATACTGGATTCTTGACAGCTGGCAATGAACAGGGAAAAAGAGTATCTCCGCCTAAGTCATATAAAAGTGCAAAACATAAATTGCCAATAATGTTCATTGTAAATGCCAAAGTAATCTAAAAGATAAGACTGAATAATAGAGGTAAGATGGCACAGTAAGAGGGCTGATGGAGGTCCAGCTATGTGTTTAATCCACCTTACACATAAAACAAGCAAGTCTAGACCAAAGTGGAACAAATGTGTACCTGCAGAGTTCTCCAGACAGCATAAATTTAGGGCATATCTAAGCATGAGAACAAAAGGTTTCAAAGTACTCACTTTCAAAAACTGACCTCTTCCCTCCTGGCTTTATTAGACAAGCTGATATTTATTCTCCATAAATACGAATCTCATTCTACTCTCAGACTATCATAGCTATCCAACCACAATTTCTATTCATTTAAATGAAGTCTTATACAGTTGGCAGACACTGAAAAGTAAGATGCATCTTAGAAAGTGAATCCTTCCACTCAAATCTACCAAGTCAATATTGCAGCCTTCTATATAGCCAAGACTAACAAAGAGCTCCAACGTGGCTGTGAAGCACAGATACACTCCTGCAAATTCATGAATTTAAATTACAGTCTAAGTAGGTAGCAGCACCAACCTTATATTCTTCCTTGATTCTTCTTTATCTACCAGTAAAGATGACCTAAAAATAGGTTTATTCAAATGTCAAATTTGAAATTACTTTAGAGTTGTCTACTCAAGTAAAACAGGAAGTTAACACTTGCCTTACACAAAAGGTGGTTCAAGCCCTGCTGAAGTCAAGTGACTAGAAATTCTACTTTGTTTATATACTGACAAATGGCTGTGTCAAAGGATTTGTAGCATTTCAGAGCTATGTTGACATTAGTGTAACAAACACATTAGTCCCTCACCTTCATTAGCACAAGTTTGCAGCAAATGTCCAACCATTTGGAGAGCAGTTATTTATTGCCAGCTATTTGATAATCTTGACAAAAATGAAAACATGCCCCTATGAGTCGGCTAAAAAGCCACATAACAAATTCATTTTAGAAAAAACTATTAGATAAGAGCTCAGAATATTTTGTTCAGTGAATGAGAACAGAATCCAACTTTTAAATACACGTTTTTCTTCAGCTTGCCATAAGCTTAGTCATCTTCTGGAATATTTAGTAAAACTTGGTATTTTAGTCTACAGGTTTCCAAAACATTACTAGAGAACAGTGCTGTCAGAATCACTCATGGAAAATATGAAGTCATCATTCATGTTTTATGATTTATGTAGTAGGCTTTTTAAGAAGTGGCTAAGCAGAAAAGGACTGCCATATTTTATAGATACCTTAAGGCCAGTACCTCTGTAACGAAAGTACTTGCAGGCACATGAAAGCTGAGTCACTTTACTCATCCTGCCCAACTCAGTCCCTAAGTCATTGTTTTGAATCATTTCCTTCATAGCAAGGAAAGTGATTATGCTACAACCAAGTAACTTACAAGAGGAACAAGACTAGAAGGAAAGTTTCCCCTTCCACATAGCAGTCTTACATAGTGGAAACTGAAAACTAGGGAAGATGACATAGCTGAATATTTAGCTTCAGTATTTCTTTAGGAAACAGTAAGACCCTAAAAGACTATGGCTTCCTCCGAAATAACTCACTGAATGAGAAGTAACATTTTTAAAATGTATGAAGCTTTTAGGTTTTTAAAAACCCAGGTGTCTGTGTTTCATACTTCTCCCCACCCTTCCACAAAAGGGTGTACAGAAAATAAATAGTCTTAGGAGGTAGATTTTTTTCTTCATAAGCCAACAACAGATAAAATGATCAAAAGACTCCAGCTAATACAGTGCCTAAACCAGCAACTAATGCAGTTTTCAAAGATTCTGCTTGCACAGGCATTTTAAACAAACATCAGCAAATTACTCACTTTTTTAGGGGGTGAGTCTTCTGAGAGAGAGAAATACTTCTGCCTGCCTGCCTGTGGAAACTATGCTTATTTCCCACAAGCTGAAACATGGCTCCAACCTGGTTTTTTTTCCACCTTCTGTGTTAGTAAAACTGATTTCCAGAGAAGTCAAACAGCGCAGTAGGCACAGAGATCACAGCAATCATTGTATTGTTTCAAGGGAAATAAACTAAAGCTGTTAACACAACATTATCTGATGTGTACAGAAAACTAGCTTGCTTTTATCTAAGGGTTTTTAATAGTTGTAATTAAAATACTGCCACCTCTTTTAAAGTCAACTTGTTATATTCAACCTGTTATGCCAGTGGAGGATTTGTTATGGCCTGGAATAATTTATGACTACTTAAATATTTAGAGGATGTAAATCCTACTCAAAAATTAAAAAAAAAAATTCCAAGAATGAGGTTTCACTAGGAAAATCACAGAGGCCCTGTTCAGATATGTGATTTTATCCTATTCCTCTTCACCTTTTCCCACATATTTTCTACTCCAAGTCTGAAATGCTGATGAGGTGATTCTAGTCTCCAAATAGAAAAATGAATCAACTTCGGCAAGAAAAATAGCAGCTTTCCTCCCTGTCCTGCAGACAAGCTAGTGAGCCAAACCAGCTCACCCAAACATCAGCTGAATATAAAAATTAGTGCAAGGTAAGATAAAGATTCAAGGGATGGTCCCACAAGACAGACTGCCACCACTAAGCTGCCTTGTAGTTTTGTCCTAGATCAACAGGAATTTTGGACAAGTTACTTTCAAACACACACTCGTGAGCTTTTTCAAAACAGCACTGAAAAGAGGAGTGCTCAAGAAGTCGTCACACAAGTTCAAACAGATGGCAGAAGCAACCAGCACCAGGGCACATTTAGGTGCAGAATTCAACAGCAAAACAAACTTGAATTTCAAAAGGCTCACACTAAGTCAGCCACCTCAGCTCTGCAGCTGTTCCAGCATTCCTTGGCCTACCATGCCCTCTCATCCCAGTTGTGATAACTCACTCGTGTCAAGTGTTAATTTGACTGACATATAAATCATTTTACTAATATAATTATTTACAAGACCAGAGTGTTCATTCAGAAGTGTAAGCACAGATGTAAATCTCCCATTTGTGACATATCTGCTTTCATACTAAACCCTCAAGCCCTCCAAGATTCTACGAATCTCCAAGTCTACGCCTATTCGCCTATATTGTAACTGCATTTTGAAAGACTGAAAGACTCTGTAATTTTTAGCAGACAAAGAAGTCCAAGACCACAGGTAAAAGTACATAGCATCACATGTAAATTAGCTTCAGTCTGCCTTTGCAGAAAGACATCTGCCATTTTTCACAAAAGACAGAGAGGTATCAGTAACTCAGTTTTACCATCAATGTCAATAGCCAGAAACCTTAAAGGTCAAAGGGAGCAAGGCTTATCAAATGAGTGATGCACTGGCTTTTACATATAGAGAATTGTGGAAAGATTTAGTACTAGAGTACATAACAAAAACCTTTCCTCCCCATAGAAAAACCCCGGAAGTGAAATCAAAGCATTAGAAGCATTGGGAGAGAATAATAGTTCACAGCTGATAAGGATAAAAGTAGAAAAGATTTAAGAAGTGCAGTGCTAAAATGACAGAGATGGTGCTAGAAAACATAACACTCATCTTTCCTCAGCCTGTCTAGTCAGAGTAATTGATGACACTGAGAGCTATGAAAAAGGATTGCTTACCCACACAGATCAGTTAAGAGAGGCAGTGTTGCAAACACTGGGTTAGCAGGACACTTGGCTGCATCATAATTAGGATTGCTTTTCTCCACCATTGAGCACACGAACACAGCTGACTTCTCCAGTTCTGCTACAGTCACTTGGTTATTACAGAAAGTTAATAACATAATGACATAACAATAATTCTGTCAGTTTTCATAAAATAAAGGTGGATGTTACCTGTAGATGGAAGAATCTGGAACTTTAAAATCCATTGCCCTTCTAACCTCTTCAGGCCAAGAAAGGCATACATGTGGTCTTTTGGATGAGTATTTCACTGAAACATTGAAGAGCTGCTCTCTCCACTCGTAGCAAGGTTGGGCACCACACTGGCAAAGACCATCGTCACATTCAAGGTTTTCCTGTCTCCCCACATCCTTCACAAGTAACTGCATAATTGCAGACCAAAGCCAGGTCAGAGGTTTTTGCTTATTCAGCTGACCTACTGTATTCCATAAGAAGGAGGAATATAACCATCACACTGATCACTCATCCAGGACCATGCCTTCAGAGAAGATTAGCAATCCTGGAAATATTCACACAGTTTGCTGACAAGTCTCCAAGCCTCAGAAAAAGTCACAGGAGACTAAAGAGTGAGATTATCCCAAGTGCCTTACCTCTGCAGGCTATACTGCAACTCCAGAATTGCAAGCCACTTAATAATTAATATTTCAGATATGTTTCAAGCAATCTTGGCATGGTCTCTTCGGGACAACTTTCCCTTTCCTTAAGTGAACTTTCACAATGCTTTTCCATGAAACATTATGGATTTCACCTAAATTCTTCAAGCTTAATACAGTTCAGTGAATGGAAGTAAATGGCTGACCACACGTTGTGCTACCACCTTGGACACCAATTACAGGCAACAAACAATCCACAGGTCACAATCTGAGAATCTCTATTTTCTGTTCCTTGAGACTCTAAGATCCAGGCACCTTTCAAACAGTGCAGCAAATTAAATTGCAAAGTATGTCTGAGAGAAGCTGTCACAAAAGCTTAGGTGTAACGGAAGCAGTTCAAGGAAAACATTATGGAAGATCATTTTAGAGTTGTTAACTGACTGGAATGAAAATCAAATACTTTCCATCATCAGTGAGAGGGAAAGAAAATGCACAAATTCAGCTGTCATTTGAACAAAAGAAGTCAGCATTCTCCATCATGCAAGGAAGATGCTCTAGCACAGAAAGCATATGTAGGAAGGCTGGTGTTGTAACACATTTAAAGAATCCCCAATATGATTTTCCCACAGCCTTGAGTGTTGCTAACTAACCAAGAGTGCTGTAATTTATTCTGCTCACACTCCTTGAAATGTAACTACTTATTTATCATCAAGATACAGTAGACAACGAAGAACCAGGACAGAATAGACTCAACAGCCCTTAGGGAGTAGAGCTGAGAAACATGTGGAACGACTACAGTTTGGTGGGCAGCACTGTCAAATCCCAATTATAGATGCTCAAACTCATGATTCCCACACAAGGCAAACGAAGAGGCGTTTTGCTAAGACCTACCTGCCACTCCATCCCTACATGCTCAATTATGCATGTTGACTCTTCAGATGAGTACACTGCCAAAATATTCATTTTTATCCTCTTCCATTACTATTCTGAAACTGGTATACGATTGGTGCTATGGTCAAAGCTCAGGCATACAGGCACCTAATTAAAGGGTCTGGATTGGTGTCCACATCAAAAAAGGAAAACTTTAAAAAACAAATGAAAGCTTTTAAAGTGATCACTATAACTAAAACATGATTACAAAGCTAAGATACAGATATACACAAATTGCAAGATACAAGCTATGAAATTAAAGACTGCAAGATGGCAACTGACAACTGTGCTTGACACAACGCTAGTCCTCATAGACCATAAAGTAAACCCAAGAGGAAAGTTCTGAACCAGTTGTATTGTGCCCACTTTAATGCCAGCAAAACATATCCACCCCTTTATTTTCCAAAACATGTGCTAAGTGCACTGCTTTATAAAATGAGAAAGTGCAGTTTTCTAGGGCCTGAATCTGGAAGATAGAGGGAATCTATCAAATGAGAAAATACTATTTTTTTAAGCAATGAGCCCAAAAACATACGAACAGCAGAACCATACCAAAGCACTTAAAAGTTTTAAGTATGACTAATATGAGTATTTCCATAGCTAAGAATATGATTGCTTTTTCCTTCATACTCACTACCCAGCATGCTACCACAGTATATGAAACACATGTGCTGTCCAGGGTAATTTACTGGTGGCATGGAGTTGGAATAATTGAGCAAGGGAAGAGCTAGTTTTGATGATACTTTTTGGATCACATACAAATGTTTTGCTTGAACTTGATACGGCTCATTTTTCAAATAAACAAGTCAAGAACATGCAGATTAAACTTTGTAAGTGAACTTGTGCATCTTGGCGTACAGCATCATGAAATTAAAAAGAAAAAAAGGAAAAAAACCAATTAAAGCTACCTTCACTCATCTGAAATACTAAATAGAGCTGGGTGGCCTGTAAGTGGAATATTGTCCCTATATTTGATCATCGGTGCTAGAATCCTAAATCTGATAGCAAAAATTAAGAATTATGCCAACAGGCCAAAAGACTCAGCAGGGTATAGTTTCAAATGTCATAAGCTACATTTTCTTCCATAGGACATTCTGTGTGCACACTATGTGTAATGCTTCTGTATTTGAACTAAACAAACTATAGGCATAAGTGAGCTTTATTTAACACTGGGGAGCTTGAAGAAAAGACAACACATAAATACTGATACATTATAGGTAATTATAGCTCCTCCAAAGCTGTAGCAATCCTGTCAGTCTAATGAGACTAATAAGTATAGCAGCTGCATCAATGGGTATTTGACTTAGTAACTCCATATTAACCATCTTCCCAAGGTAAAATCAAATTTTAGATGTTTTCATGAATACCTAAATACCTGAATACTGTTTCTCTCTCTAACCAGTATTTATCTCCCCCCTACCAATGTCAGGCCACCTAAAAATTACTTCAATTCCTATACATGCCAGCACATCTTCAAAAAAAATCAAGCAGCTGTAAATAAATGAACACAGCTACCCAGGCTAAGAAAGCATTACACAAGTCTTTAAACTCTAGATCCTAGTCTCTCTCTATATGGGTGTTTTTTTTTTTAATATGACAGAGCTGGAGCAGAATGCTTTTGCTTCCCCCTTATGGCAAGTTGAAGAGAACTCTAGGAGGAAAGCTTTAAGCTGAAATATTTGGAGTATCCACATGACAGGGAAACACAGATCACTGATCTGTTAGAGCTGAATATTGAAGACCTGTTGTACAGAAGGATCTTCATGTCACAGAATTTCAGAACCTGCTCATCACCCTGCCCTGGCCCTTTCCCCAGTGACCAAAACTAGAAGGATTGCCCAGGTATTATAGCAATGTCCAATATTAATATCCACTTATCCAGCAATAGATTATTCTTCCAGAAAAAGTGTTAGGGTAGGTACAAGACTCTCAAATGGTCTCAAAATCAAGAGTTTGTAATTTTATTCAATATGTGCCATTCTCTAAACCACAATATTTTGATACTTAAGCTTTATTGTAAAACTACAAGAAAAAAATCCAATTCACATATTTACTAAAATATTATTTACCAGCAGTTTTAAGTTATATTGTGACAATATTTTTAAAACTGAATCCTGACACATCATAGAAAGAAAATTCCCTAGTCTGTAAAAATTCAGTTCTAATAATTGACAAGTGCAGCCAAGTAAGTTATTATTCTTGCAACAGACTGGCAGAAAAGATAGTGTTACACTCCTGCTACAATTTTATGCATCTGCAAATTATAGTAAACCAGAGCTGGCTTATTTCAAACTGGGAATGGATTTTGTCCCTATGTTTTCAATATCAGAAGCATTCAAGTTATCACAGCATGAAATAACAGGTTTTTAATACTGCAGTGGATTTTATGCTGTGGAAATTGCTACATGATGCAGTGGTGACATTTTTATATAGAACACTCATAGGAAGGATTACACAAATCATGCATGTCAGCAAAATGGAAAGCATCTGTTTAGGCTGTTGCATGCTGCTAAGGCTCTCTCAACTGCCAGTTTGTGATATGGTACACAGCCCAGTTGGAGTCACAACAGCAAAACGGTGACAGACTTTCATGTCACTACCTACTGCAGAAGTTGGGCAGCCTTGCGATGGTAGCTGCTAACATAAAAGCAAGATCAGATCACCTGCATGCCACCTGGAGACCAGGCAATTGGTCTGATGTCAAATGTTTCAAGGGACAGTACTAGAGCCTTATTTTCAGTTCTTATATAGCCTTATTTTCAGTTCTTATATAGAAACATATTGAGGTTTGATTAATGATCAAGGGATAAAAAAGAATTTCCCCCAAACCACATTAAAAAAAAAAACGCACAACACACCAAAACCCCACAAAGTACAG
This sequence comes from Irena cyanogastra, assembly GCA_013397155.1. Taxonomy (NCBI): domain Eukaryota; kingdom Metazoa; phylum Chordata; class Aves; order Passeriformes; family Irenidae; genus Irena; species Irena cyanogastra. The sequence continues at coordinate 1,809,416 of VWZV01005697.1, read as the reverse complement.
ACACTTAACTACTGAAGCAATATTACATGCAAGATCCATGTTTTTACAAAATCCATTTACAGTTTTTTGGACTAAACACCCTCCAAGAATACTTAAAAACCTACATAATGCTCCAGAGTATTAGCTTTGCTTTTGGACCACCAGTTTAGCTGACACGGAAAAGACTAGCTGTATAAGACTTCACACATCTAGACACATTGTTCTATTTAAGTCAGCATTGACTTGCATCAAAAAAGTTGGCTTCAAATCAGCTGATTCAGATGATAACTTATGAATTAAGTAGTATTACTTTCAACAGAAGTCCACCCACTATTGGTCAAGCCAATCTTTTCTGGGACCATGAAGGAGAATACAAGGAAAAGAGCTTCGCCAACAGCAAAAAAATAAAAGGAAAAGCAAAGCAGAACACAGAATCTACAGGAAGTTTACATATGAACAGATCCTCTATTAAATTAAATCTAAAGGGTGTTGACTACTCCTTTAAAACTTAAGCCAAAAATCTCAAGTTCCGCAGTCCAGGCATAGCTATACCTTCTTGGTAATTTTTTTTTTAAGCACTTCACACTAACATTTAGAGATGAATGGAACTGCTATGGAAACCCAATCATAGCAATACTAGACTCTAAGTTTAGTTTTCTATTACTGTAAAACTCAGAACACACAGACTGCTTTAAAAAGGTCTCTGAAACTGTTATAAATAAGCGTATGACTTAGGCCTGAAGAAAGAACAGCTGGAAAATTTAGGATCCTCCCATATTTTAACTCATGGTGATGTCATAATTTAGAGTTCTTGGAAGCTGTCAATTCAACACTTAAACCACATCAATAACAGTCATTAAATCTACTACACATCTCTATTGGCTTAAGCACTAATTTAACTTTTAAGGGAACACACAGAATTCTTAATTATAAGAAGTCACATGAGCATTCTCAGAACCTCTGAGATTGCTTTAAAATATACACTTTGAGAGTTTAAAAGAGTTTCTAAACATACTATCTCCTGTGCACTCTCTGCAAGCTTTACAATACATTGGAAAGAGACTGCTCTGCCATTAAGTGTTTCACAGTGCAGATTTGAAGGGGCTCCTTTAGGGTTATGAAACAGCATTTCATTTCCATGTTAAAAAAGTTGGCTTGGGAGGGCCTTCTAAGTTTTGAAGATGAGGCACTTTATAAAATTGTATTATGAAAAGGTAAGATCAGTCAAAGAAGGTTTAAGTTGAAGTATATTTCAGATTGCTTAATCCTTTCATTGTTATGCAAGCGTATTTCATAACCTTATTTGAGGAATCAAAGAACAGTTTTAATACTAACAATGGTCTCAGTCTGACAGCTAATGCTAACCCAAGTGTGCATCATGCCCTCCTTCAACACTCCAATTTATGTAACTCCACACCACTATGGATCTAAAAATAAACCACACAGGAAAACAAGGTTTAGATGGACAAAAAGAGTAAGACCACATACTTGCTCTCCTTAATTAGCACCTGCTAGTCGTGGAGACAATACCATCCCAGAAACCATAGTTAAGATTTTCTTACTTCTACAGGCAGCTCTCAGAGAAAGCTATGAGGACAAATACGCAGGATTCCTGAAAAAGTGTTCTTGGCTTGATTTCTTGAGAAATCTTTTTCGCCTTTCCTCCCAGCCTTCAAAAGGAACAATTTGCCTCCAAGGCAATTCAAACAACATTTTCAGCAGGGGTTTTAAAGATTTTTTTCCGGAAATGTGCAAGTTTACTATTGCAACCATCATGAAAGCAGCATCTTAAAGCTGCTAATGTGCTGGCATAAGAGTATGTGAGGAAAGAAGCCATTCGTTAACAGTAACAATCTTTAAGCAGATGCAGAGATTATGGCTTGTAAAGGATTTAATATCCAAAGCTACAGAAATGGCCACAAGACTTAGAACTCTGGATTCTAGGAGGATACAGCTGATGTAAAACTATTTGTTAACAATCTTAATACCAGCATTCCTGTTAAACAGAACAGTCAGTTCAAAACAAGAAATACCCAAAGCAGTGATCCTACAAGTGAAAAAGGAACAAGTGCAAACCTCAAGGAGACAGGAGTTCAGCAACAGCAGTCCATGTCCCAAAATTAATTACCAAAAAGGGCAGCAGAAAGGAGTTTATAGTTACCCAGAAGTGTGCGTGACAGTTAACCATCATGGTCCTCTCAATAAGCTCGTCAGGACACTCCAGAAGATGGTGCCCGGAGACCACACCAGCATTGTTAACCAGGACAGACACCTCGCCAACCTCCTTGCGGACCCTCTCAGCTGTCAAGTAGACATTCTCTCTTTTGCCCACATCACAGGTGTACGTGTAAACCTGCAAGTTGCAATGGGGCAACACATCTTTCTCGCCATCTCCAGCTACTAAAGAACACAGATAAGAGAACAGAAGAGGTGGGGGTAATAAAGTTCTTGCTCGTATTTTGACATTCAAACAAGTAGTTCAAGCAGAACAGCAAATACAATTCCAAACCACCAAAATTTCTGTTTACTTCGGTGTCACTGCCAGTACACCAGGAGTCAGCTATTTACTATCGCTGCTACGTGTTTTAGGAAAAGCTGCAGGTTTTAAAGCCGCTGCTAGAGTCCGAGGCTCCGCGAAGCAGGTCTGCGCTCACCGCTGCGGGCACAGGGCCGGCTCTAGCTGGCAACAGCACCACCGGGGCGCCTGATACTCCTGCGCCCAGCGGTCTCCAGCCCGGAGCCGCTCTCAGGGCCCGCCGCAGGTGAGCGCTGCCGCGGGCTGGATCCACCGGGCGCGCAGCCCCGGCTCCCTCTGCCCCGGGCCGCGCAGGTGAGCGGCGGGGACAGCGCGGGGAGCCCCGCCGCTTACCTCCGGGGGCGGCGGCGGCCGCCTCCTCGGTCATCTCCCGGTAGATGTGCCGCACCATGCCCGCCGTCTCCTCGTTGCTCTGCGTGTTGATGTCCCACAGCACCAGAAGCGCCCGGCGCCGGGCAAACTCCAGGGCGAAGAGGCGGCCCAGGCCGCTGCCCGCCCCGGTGATCAGGCACACCTGCCCCGCCACACTTTTCTCTTTGGGCCGCACCAGCCACTTGGCCGCGGCCAGCACGAACGCCCACAGCACTCGGAAAGTCACCACGAAGAACTCCAGCAGGATGTTCATGCTGGCAGACCGCGGGGCCGGCGGCACGGAGCCTCCTCGCCGCCCGGCTCCCCGACCTGGAGCCGCCGCTGCCCGGGACCGCCCGCCACGGGCACTGAGGGAGGCTCCGCTCACGGGGGTCCCGCCGCCGAGCTCCCCCTCTCCGTGCCGCTCGCCCTTGCAACCCCACGCCCCGCCTCAGTCACACACGCCGAGGACGGAGCCCGAACACGGTACTGCCTGTGTGCCCGCCACCTCCCCGTTCTGCCCCGTCCCGCCCGCGGCCCCGCTACTGGCAGTGAGCATCTTGCTCGCTCGGCCCCTCTATATAGGGCGGACCGGGCGGCCGAGCCCCTCCCCCGGGCCGGCCTATCCCGCCCCGCATTCCCAGGACCCCCCGCCCCCGTCCCGCTCCGCCCCGCTGCCGGGGGAGGTCCCCGGCGAGAACGGGGACGGGACGGTCGGTGCTTTGCGCTGCTCAGGGCGGGAGTCCCGGCGGCTCCCGCCCGCCCCCAGCGTGCGGACTACAAGTCCCGGGGTGCGCCGCGCCCCGCCGGAGCGCCATCTCGGGTGCGGTGCCGCAGCGCGGCTTAGAGGAACAGGCACGGGCGCTAAAGGTTCGTGCTCGGGGCTAGAGACACAGAGGAGCTGGAAGCGCACAGGGACCACCGGGTCACCACAGGATCCACGATGCCCGCGTGCCTGGGGATCGTCTGCTGAGCTGTGAGAAACCGCTGAGGAAAAGCCCCATGGATTCTTGGTCTGTCAGCCAAGTACAGAGGTCACTGATATCTCACCCGCCACTGACTGAAATAGGAGCTCACAGGTGCCAGCACACGGAAAGTATTTTCTTCTGTGCGATAACAGTGGCCGCTCCTTGTAGCTGGGCACCCTGCGGCCACCCGGCGCCGGAGCATCCCGCTCCTGGGCATTTGCCAGTTCCAGAGGATAAGGACCAGAGCGTGCCCTTGCGATTTCCCACACATGGGTGTGCAGGACTCATCCCACTGCCTCTGCTCGCCTGCAGCCGTGTGCCTTAAGTGCATGGCGCTGCGCTTTCTTCCCTGTGTAGCCGCCAGTTTTCAGAAAAGTTGTTGGAACTTTGTGAACGCTGCCTCTCGGATTGAGGAAGAAAGTGCAGAAAACCTCTCTATTTAGTAGATATTGCAGGTGGTTTTGCGTGCTGATTGTAATCCCTCTCCCCCCCCTCCAATAATACTGCTAATGAGATCAAGTGATACAAACGTCTGTATTAGCATAAAATAACACTACATTAAAAAAAAAAAAGGAACATTGATATATCGGTAACTAAGATCCAAAGCACTCTCAATAACGTTCTCAGGCGTTATTACTGGGCGACACCTCTGCGTGCTGTTAATCGGCAACAAAGTCAGTAAATGCAGAGCTCGGCATCCCTTATGCCCAGCCCTGCTGTCTGCACGGCTTTTTACACCGGACAGTCTTTTGCTGCTCAGAGTTCCACTAATTTCTCTTCTTCCCGTGCGTGTGTAATGATGTGCCGGTGTCTCCCTGGGTGATTTTAGGAGCACGGGTAGGCGCGCACAGGATGAGACAGGAGCCGCAACCTTAAGCAGCCTTCCAAGCTGCTGTGCTGGGCAGCGCTGCTTCCCGAGCCGCCCTCCCTTCTCCACGGCGCAGTTACTGATTCCGTATGGCGAACCGAAAAGATGCCCAGCCTAATGAAAACACATCCCGGCAGAAACGGAGCGCATGGTTCCCATTTGCCCGTGCGTCCCGGTGAACGATCCGGGCAGCATTCCCCCTCAGCCTCCATTCCCGCCGCGGTACTGAGCGCGGGCGGGAGGTGGCGTCCCGTAGGCATCAAGGAGGGAGTTTAAGGCTGAAACAGGGGAAATCCTGCCTCACACAAGACGGCTGGCAGCCCCACCACCGCAGGGCTCGTTCTCAGCCTCCTGCAGGGAAGGCCGGCTCTGGTGGCGGAGCGCTTCCCGCCCGGCCGAGGATACAGCCCGTGCCCGGGACACAGCCGGTTCTGGGACACAGCCAGTGCTCGGTACACAGCCGCTCCAGGGATACAGCCAGTGCCCTGGACGTAGCCCGTGCTCGGGGAGCAGTCGGTCCAGGACACAGCCGGTGCTCGGGACACAGTCACTGTTTAGGACACAGTCGATGCCGGGACACATCCCGTGCCGAGACACAGCCGGTCCCGGCACACAGCTGATCCCAGGACACAGCCGGCTCCAGCGCTGCTGGGCGGAAGCAGTTCCCGGACGCTTTTACCTCAGGCACTCGTCGGACACCCCGGCTCTCGCACAGTGGTCAGGCACAACGGCGGACGTCCAAACCCGGGGTCCTGGCGGCGGGCAGGGCCTCGCTTGCGCGGGCGAATGAGCTAAGAGGGCGCCGCGCACGCGCACGCCCCTCTCTTCCGGCGCTGACCATGGCGGACAAGGAGTGAGTCCCGTTCCACCCGCTGCCATCCGCCGCCATCCGCGGCCGCCACGCCGCCCGAGCCCTGCCCACACCGCCCCCGGGGCCGCCGCGCCTCCGCCGGGGCGGGGAGGGGAGGGACCGGCGTGGCGGCGATGGAGCCGCCACCGACCCGGCCCTTCCGCAGGCGGCGGCTGCGGCCGCCGGCCCTTGGCGGAGTGGGGAGGGAGAGCGGGCCCCGAGCGCTGCCGCAGCCGGGAATGTGGGGCCGAGGCGACGAGTTTCTTTGGGCTGGGCGGGCGAGCAGGGCTGTGTTGGGGCTGGAGCAGGGAGTGATCGTCCGCCGGGCTGGTGTAGGTGCTCGTCAGGGGAGTCGTGGCTCTGTAAACGCTGTTCTGACAAGTTTTGTCATGTTTAAGAGTTTAAAATTTCTGGGGCAAGAGGGAACGGGTCAGAAAGTGATGTTCAGGAAGCTCTGCCTGAAGTTGAGGAGACACTTCTTTTCCGTACGGGTGACCACTCATTGGGACAGGCTGCCCAGAGAGGTTATGGAGTCTCCCTCACTGGAGTGTTCAAAACCATCCGGATGCAATCCTGTGCCATGTACTCTGGGACGATCCTGCTTGAGCAGAGGGGTTGGACCAGGTGACCCACTGTGGTCCCTTCCACCATCACCCACTGGCATAACTGGGCAAGAGTCTTTGACAAATGAATTTTATAGTACTGCCAAATAAGGTTTTCCTGTTCAAGCACCTGTTGAAATTTTCATTGATCAGAGAGACATTACCTTGAAATGACTTTGTTTTATTACCAGTTGTAGCAAAGTAGGACAAGTCTTTGTAGTTATGTTTGTGTGCAGCTCTGGTTGGTCTGTCAGGGTTTCTTGTCTGGTACAAAACATCAATGGTGCAGGTTCTGAACCAGAAAATCACCCGGTTCAGTCCCAGGGAGCTGTCCTGGGATGCTCGTCCAGGCCTGGGAATAGTGAGGATGAGGAAGACGCAGTGAAGTGGCTCAAGGTAGCAAGGCCTGCACACATGTTACGTTTGAGAGTTTTGATGTTTGTCATATGTACTGTCATTGAGTTTCTTTCTGCCAGCTAAAAGCTTTTCTTTGTTTCCATTCAGAGTAAAGAAGGTGCCCTCTGTGCCCGAGAGCCTGCTGAAGAAGCGGCAGGCCTATGCGGTCATGAAGGCCAAACGTCAGAAGAAGATTCTGGCTATAAAAAAGGTGAATACTCTCTCATCCCTTGACTCAGATTGCTTATGTGCTGCAGTAGCAGCTGCTGACACTACTGATGTGATGCAGTACAGAAATTCACAGTATGTTGATATTTTCTTAAAGTTTTGGACTAAAATCGTGGCTTTTAGCGGCTGATAACAAAGTTTTGGGCAGAGTTAAGGATAAAATGTACAGTTTTCTTAACATTGTATGGGGCAAGGGGTTATGGCTTTTGTAAGGGGAGTTTTGTATGTGATCAGTGAATCCTAGAGCTGTAGGGGTTGGAAGGAGCCTTAAAGATCATCTAGGTCCAACCCCCATGCCATGGATTGGGATACCTTCTACTAGATCGGGTTGCTTAAAGATCCAATCCAGCCTGGCTTTGAACACAGTTAGGGTTGGCCCATCCACAGCCGCCCCATTCCAGTGTCTCACTGTCTTCACAATACAGCATTTCTTCCTTATATCTAACCTAAATTTTCCATCTTTAAATTTGTAGCCATTACTCTTCATCACCACAGTGCTGATGAAGAGTCAGGAATGATAATACTGTTTGCTATGTAACAGCCAGCCAGGTTCTCTGGAGCATCACTGAGGGTTGTTCTGAGCTGGGTGATACTGGTTTGTGTTACGTGGGGGAAGTTCTAGAATACGGCATGTTACTTGAAGGTGATTTTCATGTGTTAAAAGGTGCTTTCTAACTTTAAGCAATTTCCAATTTATTGCAGTACCGCAAGGCACAAAGGAAGCTCATCTATGCAAGAGCCCAGGCTTACCACAAGGAGTACAGGCACATGTACAGGCAGGAGATCCGTATGGCCAGGATGGCCCGGAAAGCTGGCAATTACTACGTCCCAGCTGAGCCAAAACTGGCATTTGTGATCAGGATAAGAGGGTAAGGTTGGGTACAGATACAAGCAATTTTATGTTCAAAAGTACTGAGGTTGGGTTTCCTGTTACCTCTCTGTTTTGAGGGCTTAAATACATTAACAAGATAAAGCCTTCTACCAGTCGCTTGAGAAGTTGTTGGTAGATATTGTACATGCCCTTGAGGTGTGTTTAATTAGAGGCTAAATCATTTTGCTGCCTACTGTCTTTAGGAATCCCTGATTTTTAAGAAGACAAGGCTGAAAATACATGCAGGCAATTCTTTCTCACCTTTAACTTGATAAAATTGCATACTCCTATTCCCAAACATTCTGCTGAGCTGTTCTTCAAGTATTTGTTTTGTTCTACTCTGGTAAAGTGTTACAGAAAACTAAAAAGGTGTGATTGGAAGAATTATGTTCAGGACACCACAAGGCTAGTTTTAGAATGTTTCAGTATAATGCTTAGTTTTTTTCATAAAATAGATGTTTTAACTTCTTACTGAAATATATAGCAATAGTAAGTTAATTTACTAAGCTTTGTGTAATTCGTTAAATGTGTTTTTGTGTGGGAACAGTGCTGTTGTGTTTTGGGGTTGGTTTTTTAACCTGATATCTAGTGTTTCTGGGCTGTCGATAATTCAGGCTGTTTCACTTTCTTCTCCAGTACCAATGGTGTCAGCCCTAAGGTTCGCAAGGTTCTGCAGCTTCTTCGCCTGCGGCAGATTTTCAATGGCACCTTTGTAAAACTCAACAAAGCCTCTATCAACATGTTGCGGATTGTGGAACCCTACATTGCCTGGGGGTGAGTGAAGGGCCCAAGGCCCCAGTTGTACCTAATCAGGGTGCAAGTGTTGAGTGGGTTTTGCATTTGCTATGCTGGACTTGCAGGGCTTTTTATCTTCTGTGTGCTTTCCTGTCTTTGAATTGAAAATGTGGTTAAGGCAGTGCTTTAAAGGTAATGGCTGCTAGATATGACTGTACTCTCATACTGGTATTATTGGGAACTTGGTGTAAGATTTGCTTCTCTGTTGCTTTTGTGTTTACATGTGGGACATGCTGAAATGATCTTTAGTTGTTTGGTATGGAAGTCCAAATCGTGGATGTTAACGTTGCCCTGAAATGTGGCTTGCAGAGACTTAAAATTCTTTTTGTGAACGTGACTGTTTTGTTTCAGTTACCCCAACCTGAAGTCCGTGCATGAGCTGATCTACAAGCGAGGTTACGGCAAGATCAACAAGCAGCGCATTGCTCTGACTGACAACCGCCTGATCCAGAAACGCCTTGGTAAATTCTGCAAGCCAGCTGCTTGCCTCGGGGTGATCAGTGCTGAGCTGGGCAACTGTCCTTAAGTGTCACTGGAGTAGACTGGTGTTTAGTTATCATCTCTACTTCTGTCCTAATGGTTTAATACAAAGCAAGCTGGAAGTAACTTCCATCATAAAATAACGAAAACCGGTGTAAAGAATCAAATTTTAGCCTTTTAAATTTGTAGTGTTAAATCTAACCTCCTTGACCTTTATGGAGTCAGTAGGTCTTTGAGTAAAGAAAAAGTGCTGTAGCACGAAAGAGTCATCATAGCTTTGAACTTTCAGACTTCATTATTAGATGTTTTGTCTTTGACTTTTGTGATCTGGTAAACAGACTTTTTAAACTTGTTAGAAGAGCTAGGTAGTGATGAGTTTATTCAGTAAAAGCAAAGCATGGTGAACAGTTGGGATATGGGCTGCTCTGCAGGGAAACTCCCTTCTCTTGCAGTCATGCCAGAATGAGTGAAAGCGGCCACTCAAGTCTCTCCCTTTTTTTTGCACTTGATTTGGATTTTGCTTCAGATTAGGGTGTGTCATGCATGTTTATTTTCCTGTGCAGTCGATAAACATACTAAAGGTAACATGTATTCTGTTTTAATCTCTTTTTAGCACTGTGTTTTACCAGAGTTAACTTGTAACATGTTGCTGAATACGCTGGAAAAACACTAAGGAAACGTGCTGTAGCATTTATTCAGCAGCCTAACTTAAAAGCTAGTGAGTTTCCATGAGTTACACATTGCAGTGGTTTAGGTGTATTTAATCTAGCTTTTCTCCAAAGACCAGTCTGTTTTCTTAAGATTCAGTAAGTATGGGTTGGTTTTTGTTGTTCCTCACTGCTGGCAGCAAATATTTAACAGTTGAAACTTATGCCTCTTGCCAAATGTGCCATCTAAATGTCGACTTGGCTGCAGTTAATCCATTTTAATTGGAAAAGTCAGTCATTCATTTTCATGACAAAGTGAGTGGTTTCTGACTTCCTGAAGTTTATCAAAGTAAGTAGACATGACAGTAACAACGTGATAATTTTTAGTTTATTATTGACCAGTGCCTCTGAAGTTTTTCTGAAAACTGTGTCTGAATTTTAGGAAAGCTTGGCATTATCTGCATGGAAGATGTGATCCATGAAATTTACACTGTTGGCAAGAACTTCAAAGTTGTGAACAATTTCCTTTGGCCCTTCAAGTTATCCTCTCCTCGGGGTGGAATGAAGAAGAAAACAATCCACTTTGTGGAAGGTGGGGATGCTGGTAACAGAGAAGACCAGATCAACAGACTCATAAGGAGAATGAACTAATGGTGAGATACTGCCCAAGGCAATCAACTGTTCAGCTCTGCAGGCTGCTGTCATTATTTGTCAGACATTCAAGTTTATTAGATGCTCACTCATTCTTGGGTGGTACCTACAGTATAAAGCTACTTGAACAATACAGTGTTCCGGTTTTATTTCAGAAGTCTTACTAGAGCTTAAATGTTTGGGAAGTTAAATTGTCAGTGTAGCTGATATGTTCAGGAAATACAAACATTACAAATAACTTCTTTTAAAGCCTTTTTTGATTTTATGTTGGGAAGCCTTGAGATCTTGGCTAAAACTTTCATGCCTTATTAATGACCTGTTAATGCGATTGAAGTCTTGTGATTCCAAGTACTGTGTTTTTTTCAGGTTTCCTAGAAAAGCCTGATTAGGACTGGTCTAAATTTTCAGCTTGTTCAAGCTTCAGAATGATTCATTTAAAGCTTTCATGTGTAGTGACCAAGTTGGTAATTTTGAACGACTGATTTGCCCATTTGAGTAGTCTATCCTTTAGAAATGAGAAGGTTTATTAGCACTTAAAGTGATTTAACTGTGACAGCTGAGTCCTAAAGGTAGGACCTACTCCAGATAACATCTGTTTTTGTCACTGCTGTTCCTGCTTTGGTGAGAAGTCTCTGCCATTCAAAGCCAGCACTTCTTTCAGAGTTCTTGTGCTTCGCTCTGCTTTTTAGATGTTAAAGTACCTTTAGTGTTGCCCATATCTTAGTTTAAATCAGATATCTTTCTGGTTTGACAGGTATGCTGGAGTTTAAAAGAACTTCATTGTCTTAGAGTGTTTGGAAAGGATATCAAACAAAAACCCAATTTTCCCCAAACTAATTCCTTGAAAGTCAAAATGGTTTTTTTTTGGTTGGCTTGTTGAGATTTGTTTGGTGTGGTGTTTTTGTTTGGTTGTTTTTTGTGGGGTTCTCTTTTTTCTTTTAGATCAGATAGGCAGTTTACTTACGAATTTCTAGCTTCAGAGGATTGGTTCATAAAGAATGGGTAGTGTTGTGACTTTACAGTTTAAAACACATGCAGTTGCATTTGGATGATTCAGAAATTAAATTTCCTGAGATTCATAAATTAACATTTCTGAAGGGAAGGAAGTTCTGTGCTGTTTTGTTTTACTGTTTTGGGTTTTTTTCCCCCCTCAAGTCTTTTAAAAATACTTACAGCCAAAGCACAGCAAATTGAGCTCATTGGGGTCTGCTTTCTGTCCAAGGAGCTAATGGACATCTAGGAAATACTTTCCATTTGATTGACAGCGTTAAATCTTGAAGCTTTTTTTGTAGGCTGCTGATTTCCTCAGTTCAAGCTCCTTGCATGTTGTGCTGTTACCTTCCATCTGTGAAGTCAGCAATTTTAAAGCACTGCTTACATAGCATGTGGAAATTCCAACTTCAGGAAAGTGGTTCCTTGCTGAGGACTGGGGACAGTGTTCTTGGAAAACTTTTTAGCTCAACTGTGGGAAGATGTAGATAACTCTGAGAAGCAGAATTGCTGTAACGTTGGTGCCTGCAGTGATGTTAAGTTACTCCCACTACTATTTTTGTAGAAATTTTGCTGCTCATGGCAGAAACTTGAAAGTTCAGTACTGGCAAATATGTCCTTAAAGTTAGTGCATAACCAAGGCTGAGGAGGACCGTATGCTCCTGTCTGATTTCTGAGCATGATGCTGTTTTTAATGGAAACACTGCAGCTTTTCTGTTAGTGTAGATCCTTTCTCCTCCATCTTCCCTGCTAAAGGAAAGGCAGATATATACTGGTAGTGTTGTTTTCAGGAGCCTTCCTAAAGATGAGAAGCTTCTAGTTCACTATTGCAGTTGTTGTAAATGCCTGCAAGTGTTGATGTATTGGCAGAAAAACAAGGGATATTCATTCATCTGGTTGCTCATGTTTTTCACTGGACTTGTAGCTCAGCATCCCGTATAAGTGGCATACATTAGAGCTTTACTTCATCTTTTAATTTGGGCATTGACCTTGCAATTTCTTATTTTATGCTTATAAACAGTCATTAATGCTTTTCCTGCAAACTAAATCTAAGATAACTGATTGTTCTTGTCTCTTCAACTTTCTTTTCCTGCTGTTGTGAATAGAGCATGTGTTTAAAATTCAAGTAGCCTACATGTAGAAAACAGAATAGTTTGTAGTTTCTACTGGGGCCATGGGCAAACTAGAGTAGTAGGTTCAGGTGACATACTGGCAGTACTCTCCCAGTAATGTCATTATGAAAGACTGTGTGTCTGAAGAAGAGTATTCCTCTTTCCCAGAAGTAGTTTCCTGCTGTTTGTCTTTATTTCTTGTTCTATTTGTCACTTATTTCTGAAGTGCCAGTCTCAAGTGAACAAAAGAAGTAGACTCTCAGTACTGACTCCTTCGTATAGACTGGGAGGAAAGAGCATAGTACTTGAAAGCAAATGCTGACAATCAATATTGGCAACATACTGAATTTCATAAATTTTTCAAGCAAACTTTACAGGAACTGGACCCAAGTCAGCTTTTTTGCTTTCATTTTTGTATGTAAACAGTCTCTGAAATGTGCCAAAAATGAGAGTGCAGCAAAAGTTAGAATATGCACAATGTCTTGGCATGTCTTTAAATTTCAAGTATAGGTATCAATGGTTCAAGGTAGAAATGTTTATCCTGTTAGGTCTGGTATTCAAAATCTCTGTTCTCAGTGAAGAGATGTTAATGTAGAAGTTACTTACCATGTGTGAGACCACTGCAGTCTTAAATCCAGTGAAATAGAATGAGTGTTTTCAGCCAAAATTACAAACTGTAAAAATGTATTGCTTTTTCATGTGGCCAGAGTTGTTTCAGATCCACACATGCCTAATGATACCATTTTCTTTCTTGCCTTGCAGATAAAGATGTCCAGCTGCAATATTTCAAAGTCTGGTCTGTTAATAAAACAATCTTGCACAAAACAGCCTGTTGTCTTGATTGGTCTCTTTTTGTGATCCTCTTCTGAAGTGGTAGTGTTTGTCAGATTCACTTTGGACTCGTGTGTTTCAAAGAGCCATAGTTTGAATTAGCAGTATGTAGATACTGCTTAACCTTCATTTGGAGGAAGAAAACTTGGAAGGATTTGTGCAGGTAACAGATGAGGTTTTGAGTTGCAACAATAAATGACAAACTGAGCTGTTTCTTGTTGAGTGGGCAGGGTTCCTGCTTAGTTGTAGTGCACCAGAAAGGTTTGTGAAAATCTTTTTATGTAAAGAAGCAGCAAGTGTAAATCATAGAGTGACCTATGTTCAAAGGGATCTTAAAATCTGGTTTCAGTGCCTGTGCTATGAACACCTTTCCTTGAGCCAGGTTGTTTAGAGCTCCATCCAACCTGGCCTTGAGCACTTCCAGGAATGGGGCATCCACGGCTTCTCTGGACAGCCTGTTCCAGTGCCTCACCATCCTCACAGTAAAGAATTTCTTCCTAAAATCTAATAAAATCTCCTCTCAATTTGAAGCCATTGTCCCTTGTCCTGTCCCTACATACCCTGGTAAAAAGTCCCTCTCCATCTTTATTGTAGGCTCCTTTCAGGTACTGGAAGGCCACAATTTGGTCACCCTGAAGTCTTCTCTTGGCCAGGGTGAATAATTCTGATTCTTTTAGCCTTTCCTCGTGGGAGAGGTGCTCTATCCCCCATATTTTTGTAATCGCCTTCCTTTGGACTTTCTCCAGTTGGTTGATGTCCTTCCAGTGCTGGGGACCTCTGAGCTGGAAAATTACTTCCAGCTTTGAACATCTTCAGGTATTTTTTACCAAGGAAGCATAAAATACTTAACAAAATAGTAATTTTTTTTCCACATTCAACGTAATAATTTTTTTGCAGTGTTAGACCAGATGCTATAAAGTGGGAGAGCACAGTATTCATGAGGATATAAGCAGTTGCTGATAAATGTGTAGGTGTAGCAGAGAACAGATTAGAAAACTGGGGACTGGTAAAACGTGTAACTCTGCATTCAGACTGATTTCTCATCTTGCAAGAACTTTACTGGAGGAGTCTTAGCGTGCTGAGGCATTTGGTGCAACAGATCAACAAGTTGTGTCTGCTCTGACTGAATTTTTTTTTTTTCAGGTCATGTACAGGCAAGCTGTGTTAAAACTACCAGTGAAAGATCTCGGTATAAAATTCACTGTCATTGATTTTTGTGGCAATTCTGCAAGAGCTTATTTCTGCATTTCAGTTTAAATAAAACTTTTATTAAAGTTTCTCAGAAGCTAGTTTTTAAGTAACATGGGAATTTATGATGGGAGTTTAACTAAAAATAGTTGAATGCTTCTGTTTGTGAATGTGTTTGGACATTGGCAAGAGAGCTTAGTGTCAGTCACTGGGTCAGTGTTTCCAGCTACTTGAACAACAGAGTTCTAAAACCAGAACTAATAATTCCCCTATTGTGAGCCAAGCTCCAAAATGTGCCTAAATACAAAAGTACCAGCACCTCAGTCCATTTAATCTAACTGCACTAAATTAGAAAAATTTAGCGTTTCCTTACAGCTGTTTGGTGCAACTAGTGGGACTACATGCTTGAAAGAGGTTTAATGAGCGAATGAGTTGGAAACCATGAAAGTATTTCATTAGGTATCTTCATAAAATGAGTGATAAACTTTACAAGGCAGAAAAGCATTTTTGTAAAGTTGCTGGATGAATGGAAAACGTTTTACAGTGAAAATTAAAATAATCACTTTGCATAACTAATAGAATTGATTTTATAAGATTACAGTCTTACTTCAGTTTAGAATTGCACCAACGAGCAATCAATTTTGCATGTTGGTGGGGGATGTACCCAAAAAGCCATTGGTTGACCTTGGTATTCCTGTTCATTTGTTTCAGTTGGTAGTTTGTTGCTACTTCCCTACAGCATTTTCACTTACTTTCCTCTGACTCACTCACGTTTTCTAGTATCTTAACAGACAAGCATTTTGTGAACATAATGAAGCCATACAAATGGATCACAGGCACTGTGCGATAGGTATAGAGCATAAAATATTAGCTCATTAAATTAATCAGTTCTGTAGGACCTTGCTTGTCTGATAAGAGTGCCCTATAGGCCCCAGATTTTTTTTAAAGGAGGACATTGTAAAGCATTACTGAGGAGAAAGTTAATTTGGTTTTCATGTTACTTAAGCAACTCATTTTTCTTGCCTGTCTCTGAAATCCTCTTTCAGGTAACAGCTCCAAAACATTAGTACATAGTGTGGAAACTAATACTAAAGTGTAGTGTGTTTGAGGCAGTAATTTGGTGTAATTGGTCACCTTTTACAGGATAGCTGTCAGGATTTTTGTGTTGGTTTTCAGGTATGTTCCATAGTAGGTGTTTACAGAAACAGCTCACAATCTGATAGCTAAGGTCAGAATTGGCGGAAGTGTGGCACAGTCTACTTACTCAATGCATGCATTTTGGAGCATTTATGAGGCAATTTAAGTTTAAAATGTAGCAGACAAAGACAATCCCTAAACATAAAATAATTCAGATCCTTTGTCAATGTTCTATGATAAAGTTCAGGTTCTTGGAAACATGTTGTTACTTGTTCACTGTCCATAACTGCCAGCTGCTGACATGTTCTGAAATAAAATTTCTGTGAACTCCTCTCCCCTTTCAGAATGACCAACATCTTCCTGTTAGTTCCTCAGAACCGAAGCCAGAAGCTTTACCTAATAGCTGTTGGAGAAGCAACAGGAGACTGAAATGCTAACAACTCACAAATTTTTCAGGCATGCTAAGGTTTATACACTTTACAGTTAATTGATATGTCTTTCTTTGCTGGTGTCCAGCTCATACAGCCTGTTTCACTATCACCAAGTGTAAAGTCACACATCTGGAAACTGAATGGGAGCCCATCCCAAGGATCAGTGTTTCAAGAGAAAGTTCTGAGACATGATGGATAGTCAGCTGAACATAAGCCCCCTCTTGGCCAAATGCAATTCTTGGATGCATTAAAAAGAGAATGTCAAATGGTATGGGGGAGGCAATACTACATTTGTTCCAGTAGTGCTTACTCTAGTGCCAAATGCAGTATCCAGTTCTTGTGCCAAAAATCAAGCATATGCCTTGTAATACTCACAGCCCTTACTTTAAAGGCAGACATGGTTACAAAATGAGTATCTACCTATAATTGCCTCCATGAAGAAAAGTAGTTTGATAATAGAGAATTCTTTGATCTAACAAAACTATAATAGGATGAAATGTCTTGAAATTGAATCCAGATAAATGTTGGGCTTTAAGCAAACAATTTTAATGGAACATAATTAGACACTGTAACACTTAACCAGTGGTGTGCCGGGTTCTTTGTTAGTGGTCATTTCTAAACAGAAGCTTTAGGTTTTTCATTCTTTAAAGCATATGCTATATTTCCAAGAGATTTGTTGAGGGCAGTCCTGGTGCCTGTCTTGCTCAGCAGAAGTTACTAAATGCAGACCCTTCAGGTACTTGGGAGATAGAAGTTAGAGCCTTGTCTTAAGCTGTCTGGCCACCTAGAGTGACATTCAGAACGGTGATGGTGAGCGTTACGCGCTTCACAAGGGAACTTGGACTACAAAGTCCAAGCGTAGTGCACAAAGAGATCAATCTCCTAAACCTCAGCACAAGCAGGACTCAGGAGAGAGATGGTAGGTCTTTGTATGCCTCTATGGGCTTTGCTGCTTCTGTCCGTTTGGAACCCAGATCCGGCAGTTCTCTCCTAAGAACTGGGACCCATATGCTGTTTCAAAAATTGAGTAAGCGCTTACTGTCCATGTTGAGTCCCCAGCAAGCAGAATGGTGCTCCTATTTCATCCAACAGGTTTGCTTCCTCTTAGGCAACGGGCTTGTGCAAACCATTCCTCCCATGTCCCATTTCCCAGAAGATTGTCCTTTCCCACAAGACTGTAGGTGAGAAAATCTCACCATGTTGCTCCTTATTGAAGCTGCACCAAAAGTCTAAGGCAGGCAGAAGATAAAAATTTTAGTTTAAATTAGAAAACTGCAGAGCACACAGGTACGAATCTGAAAACAATCAAGTTTAGAATGGAACAAAATCTTAATCTCCCAAATCCCAGGCAAAATGTTCTGCTTAACTAGTTTTGTCAGGTCTAAGTTGTAGTGGTAATTTCTTTGTCTTCCTGGATCTTTTGCATGATTATGTCCAGGTCTCTTCTGTAATGTTCCCATTCTCGGCATACTTGATTCTTTCTAAAAGTATTTGTGCTACACCAGATTATTCCAGGCATTTTAGATTCCTAAAACGTGCAGGTTTAGATGTAAGTAAGTTTTACATGTTGCAGTTTTTCCTGAGTGAAAAGCCTGAAAAAGTACTGAGTTCATGAAGCACAAGTGCTAAGAACTAGGATGTTCAGAAACTATTTTCTACGTGTAGTTTTTTAATCTGTCTGTAGATGATCACACCAGCCATTTCTAGCCTGATTGGTGAAAACGAAGTACTTATGATCTTGGCCATCTTGCAAATAAGAGCACATTTTTGAAGTCTCAAGCTGTAAACAATATTCCCTGATTTATTTTTCTAAAGACAAAAAAAATCTGCTTTTGCATGTTTTTGCAGTCTGAATACTGCTAAGTATTTCTTCGTATAAAATATTAACTGCAGAAAATATCTTTCATGATGAAATAAGTAGGTACTTGGAGGAAAACAATGAAAAATAAGGGGATGTGCAATCACAGGGCCATGGGGTGTATATGGGGAGGAAGTCACACACAAAGTTAAGTCTGTGGTAGAGGAGGAAAAGGGAGCAGAGGGATGTGTAAGCAGCAGCGTAACTCTTCACTTGCTTAGCACTGTTTTGGCAGTCCAGAGGGGCTGTAAATCCAGTTTAACTAGCCAACATGCCACATGCTTTACATGCTTCCCATCCTGAGTCGCTCTGGCAGTCAGAGGCGTGTTGTACAACTTAACCAGTCCTTGGAGTCTGCCTGGAGTGTTGGATGCCTCCTGGTGAGTGTGTGCTGTGCTGCCCAGGCCCTGCAGCACTGTCATGGAGCTCTACCTGTGGCACATTTCCACTCTTGCTGCACTTTGTTAGGAACTGTGCAAGGATTACCTCACTGACATATCTGATAGCAGTTGTTATCCACAATATTATGCTCTTTATTGCACTATAAAATCCAGCTAAAGATTTCAAGTCTGATCACTCCAAATATCTCATGAATAGAATACACAGCAGCACCTCATAATTTCAGCACAATGCATGTTTAATTTTTTGATACTAATTCTATATTTCACATGTTATTATAACAAGGCCCTCCAAGATAAATAAGATACAGTGAACCAAGACAAGTAGGAAGATGGGATTCAAGGAAGGCTCTAGACATACCTGGTTTTAGTTTGAAAAACAGATAGACTTTTCAAAGGCTTCTTTTCCTAGATATTATTTAACAACTGAACTTTAAGAGAACATGTTTAACTAGTAATACTGAGCTTTTTTATGTCAATACTAATTTTCTAATTTTAATTATTTTTTTAATCTTTACTTTTTAAAAATTTTGATATTCCCTCCTACTTCTGAAATACAGTAGGTGAGGCTTTTCTTTATACAAATGGTCTCCTAATACACACTTACACACATGCTTTGTGGGAGAAGCCATCAGAATTGAAAGTGCATTATCACAGAATCATAGAACAGTATTCTGAGTTGGAAAGGAGCCTCAAGGATTGCTAAGTCTGATTCCTGGCCCTGCATAGCACCATCCCCCAGAATCACCATGTGCACAAGAGCATTGTCCAACCACTTCTTGAGCCCTGCCAGGCTGGTGCTGTGACCACTTCCCTGGGGAACATGTTCCAGTGCCCAAACACCTTCTGGGTGAAGAACCTTTTACCAATATCCTACCTAAATCTCTCCTGACACAGCTTCAGACCATTCCCTTGGGTCCTGTCACTGGGCACCACAGAGGAGAGATCAGTGCCTGCCTCTCCTCTTCCCCTCGTGAGGAAGTTGTAACTGCAATGAGGCTGTCTGTGTATATTCCATAATTTTCTGTGACTGAGATGGGTTCAAATTCACATGTATAATTCTGCAGCAAAAATTACCCACATTTCTGACAAATTGAGTTTTTCTGAGTAATGGCTATGCTTTCTTTTGAAGTCAACATTACATATGGTTTGAATTATCCTACTGGCTTGAGTATCTTTTGGTCTATAGACATCTATCATGGATGTTAAATAAATTTAGACTTGATCTAAATACAGAGATTCCTTGCCCTGCCAAAATGTGCTTTACTCTGGACAGGCACAGTGAGAGAATTGTAGGAGACAATTTTGGCTGCTGTAGTCCTGCAGGACTGAACTTGTAGTAATGCTTTAAATACCAATTTGGGTACCTATTTGCAAAGGGAACTGTGTCCAGAGCCAGGTCTGAGCCAGTCATTTTCAGCTGGAGTGAGAGTTGGTCTGGACCAGCAGAGGGGAAATATTCCTAGACTACTCCCTCTTAGCTCTGCTCTTTTTTGTTTGTTCAAATGAACAAGACTCTCTTTTGACCATCACTCACTACTTGATTTTTTAAACTTAAATTAGCTTAATTTCTTACGGGTTCTACCCCTGTGTTTTGTGAAAAGCCATGAAAAAAACAGGGTATGAAAATGAAATAACACTTTAATAACACTTTATTTTCTATTTCTTACCTTAATGTGTTGTTTTAAACCAGGCCCATTGATTCTTCACTATACAAGTAATATAGATTAACAATTTGTTGTGTCAGAGTAACAAATGACCTGAGAGAAATTTGCAGAGCTTTTGTTCTGGATTCTGCACCAGCACTTTCTGGAAGACTTGTTGTACTGAAGAAACTATAAACTAAAAGAAGCAGAACTTGTAAATCAAGTGACAGCACATACGTGTGATCTTTAAAATGCGATCTTAGTGAATCATGTTACCTTAAGGACATTGATATGCAGCTAGATTTAAATCCACTTTTTGCTAAATGCCTTCATTACTACTGGTTTCATTCACTCCCTTGTCACTTTCTTTTTTGCTTTCACAAAGCATGCGTGATTGAGCAAAATAGGCTATTTCTGCCTCAGTTACACTTTTCAGAATGCAAATTTTGATTCTTGTGTTTAGTTTCTTCTCGTGTTTTCCATCTGAGTCTTCCTGAACCAAAATTTTGCAATGGGAATGAACTTCTCCTAACTTTTGCTCAGAAGCTGAACTTTTGAAGTGAATATATGTAATTTTTTTCCAATGGTAAGCTGTTACTTCTGAAATAAACCAAATAAATATATTCAGTTTTTCTTCCTATTTTTTATGCGACGTTTTTTAACAGTGTAGATAAAGGTGAGTGGGTAACAGTTGTCCTACATGGGAAATGGATGGAAATTTGTAGGCAAAGTCTGCGTATCCCTGAAGAAAAGCAGGTCATTTCTCAGTCTGAGAGTCAGGATGATTCAATTCTCCCTCCGCAGATTATTTTTCCCAAGGGCTCCTGTTACTTAGCCATCTGCAATGCCTGCTCTTGAAGTGCTGAACTCAAACCTGTGCCTTTGTAGTACAGAAGTGCTGTGAGTTAAGACCTTCAGGACCCTATCAAGATGCAAAAGTTAGTGGTGGTGACAGCTCTATCAGACAGAAAGGCTCCTGCAGTAACATGCTGTGGAAGTGTTCCTCCTGGTAACACCCTTGTACGAAGTTACACATAGCTGAGGGCTATTGCTCTAGTGTGTTGAAACCATTTTGTTTTAAGCAATTGTGCTTAAACTGAAGTCTAACAATACTACTATTTGTCACATGAAATTTCATTAGAATTGAGTCCAGAGCAGGCTTCAGTTGGGAAGAGAAAATAGCCCCCAGTCCACAAGCTGCCCGTTTTCCATCTGGAGCCTTCACAAGTGAAGTACAGATCCTCTAATCAATTTATGTTTTGGATGCTTATGAATATGAAGTATCAGAGCACATGTCAAGCTATAACCTCTGACAAAGGTTTGGCCACTTTCTGAAAATTCACTTAGAAAAACAAGGCACTTTTATGGGGTCTGCATTCTAAGAACGACTGGGAAAGGCAGGGCACGTGGGGGGAATGTAATAACCCAAGCATTAAAAACAGTTGTAGGTACTCAACACCATTTACCTTTTGGTCACTTACACAAAGCCTGTACGGACATGGCAGGTGACTGTACCACAGTCAGTTTGTAAATGAATCTCTAGATGGAGCCAAAACAGATCTCATGCCTGAGCGCTGGAGACAGAGAAATTATTTTTTCTACTGAAGGCTTACAGCTATGAGAAAACATTCAATTCCATACCAAATCTTTGTATCCATCTGTAAATTACTGAAGTTCCTTACTGATTTTTTTCAGGGCTTAAAGCCTAAAAAATTGCAGTGCTAGTAGTCTAAAAAATTGCATATCAGTACATTTTACTACAGATTAATGGCTAATGTAATGTCAGAATGCCTTATCTCACAGTCAGTCTTCACCTGTGCATCCATTACATACACAAAATCAGTAGGAAAATCTTATGATGCGTCCTGTAATATTTGCCTGCATATTAATCATTTTCTGAATTGTCAGCTTTGATAAGTGCTAGTCACACATATTCCCTCTTGGTGCTGTGTTTATGGTGTGACATCTGTTTTGCCTGTCATTTACTAGCTGACTGTTTTAGAAAAGAATTTATTTTTGTTATATGTGCAGGCTCAAGAATCTCAACACTGTTCTTGTCTGTGGTATCTATTGATAGGTTAAGACAGAACAATGCTTAAAACCATCTTTTCCTTGAGAAAAGAAATTGCAGACTTCAAATATAACATTAGGGAAAATAACCTCTAACTGGTTTTATAAGTTATTCTTGATTATTTTCACAATGTAGACCATATAATATGAAAGAAACTCTTTGCAGTTGTGCTTCCTTTCACTTTTTCCTCATATAACTTCATAAAAATATGTGATTTCACAGGCTCACAGTGGTAACTGTTGTATGTGGAAGGGTAGGAAAGCACTTATGCTAAAACTGACCAAATTAAAACCAACTTGGTTGGTACTTTTTAGCACAGAGTCTCCTGTGTCCTGCTGTCTCACTGGAGCTAAAGGTAGCTGAGCTATGGGACATTGAGAGTTTGGTCCATATTGGATTAAATCTAAGAGAAAACTACAGCTCTCAAATATACAGCTTTTTGCAGTGCCTATGAAAAACTGCTTGGTCTGCATGATCTCAGGTTCATGAGATAATTGCAGCCTCACAGTTGCTTTCTTCCTTGGCAAAAAGATAAGATCCCAGCAGTTACTATGTTCACAGATGCTGCAGAATAGCCAGTGAAGCAAGTTGAGAGCCATGAGCTTTGCCTTGCAAGAAATCCATCTTGCACTAATCCTTGAAAGATTCAGGTATGTAACACTTAGTTGCTCAGTCAGAAGTCCTGCACCACATCATTTTATTCCTGACTTCATTGCACAAAATAACTCCTCTTTTCAGAGAGTGTAACATGCTGAGTGACCCAGAAACTTTTTGCTCCTAATAGTGGAGGATCTTTGCTCATATCATGAGCAATATCATCACTGATAGAAGAACTGCAAGCATGTCCATCTCTTTGCAGACTCAATTTCAGGGCAGTAACTCCCTTCACTCAATGTGTCACTGATGAAAAGTGTCCATTAGACACAAAATTACAGGAACTTTGTCAAGGTAATAAACCCACAGTCTGTTACAGTGATTTATTCCTATCATAGTGGACTGCAAAGTGAGAATGAAGTAGATTTGGTTAATGTATGCAGAGTGGCTCTGCCATTATCTGCTGTTGAATATGGATAACTGTACTAGGTGATATGGCAACTCTATTTCTACCATGGCATTCCTTTATGATCCCTGGCAAAGCACTAAGAGCCAGATAAACAGTCACAGTGAAATGTCAAAGAGTAGAACTTTCATCTCAGAGCAACAACGAAACGTGATTTATGTGAACAGAAGAGTGTGCTCTGTAGTGACAAGGAGCTAACTTTAAAGTAAATGAGAACTTGGATAACTAATAGAGATGAATAATGAAAAAATAGTTTGGAGGGAAGCTCTTGAAGTCAATCATCTGCTTAAAGTACAGTAACTTCGAAGTTAGGTCAAGCTGTTCAGAGCACTGAGTTTTGAAATTCTCATGGGATGAAAATGATACAGCCTTTCTACATGATACCCAATTATTCTCACATAACTAATTTTCCCTCTTGCAATATGGCAGTTGGCTCTTCTTCCTTTGCTGTGCTATGCTGATGGAGTCTGTGCTCATTCTCTAAGCTCTTTTTAAGTTCCTTGAGTGCACAATTCTCTTCCTTCTCCTTTTTAGTGTTTTCCATGAGCTAAACAGACCTGGTTCCTTCAGTCTCTGATAATATATGCCCATGGCATGGGGGTTGGAGCTAGATGATCTTTAAGGTTCTTTCCAGTCCAAACCATTCTGTGATTCTATGATTCGATGATTCTATGATACTATGTTCCATCTTCCTGAATTATCTTAGTAGGCCTCTATATTTCCTTTTGTGCTGGCATATCTACTGGAAGGTCCAAAACTGGGCACAGTACTCCAGATCAGTGCTAGGTAAAGAGAAATAATCTCTTTCTTCTTCTTACTTGCCATGCTCTGGCTAACACTGGTCAGTGTGCAGTCAGCCTTCACCATTGCAGGGCCTCATGTCCACCAGGAATCACATCTTTTTTACTAGACAAACAACATCCACAGCCTTTTCCTCACCCACTAAGTGGGTCACCTGGTCATAGCAGAAAGTCAAATAGGACCTGCCTTTCATAAACAGATCCCAATCAGCCCCATAGACCTGTGTGTGTCTAAGTGATATTGCAGGTTGCTGACCATTTTCCCTTGGATTATGGAGGCATCTTTCTGCTCCCCTTTCCTGTCTTCCAGCTCAGAGGGCTGAGTACCCCAAGGACAACTAGTCCTATTATTCTCAATCCACAATGGGGGGGCTTGGGATCTTGTCTCTCTTTACAAAGGTCCTATCTTCTGTTCATCCTTTCTGATGCCACTGTATGCTCAGCTTCTCTGTTGTTCCTTCAACTAGGTGCTCACCTCGTGACTTCCAGCAGCTGACAATGCTGGAATGTGTGAAGCACATGACTGCAGACAGTCACCTCACACCCATAGCTCAGTTGCCTCCTGTTTGAATTGTGTTGGTGTTTATAACATGACTGCATGCACTGGCTTGCCATCGTGTGTCAAAGGGACCTCAGAATGCGCTGTGGCCTTCCTCCTCCTTTCCCCCATGTCTTCTCTTCTCAGACTTCTAATCTGTTTGTAGCCCTTGTCTCTAGGCACAAACAGAGTTTGTGGAGGCAAGGACACTGCTTTCAGAATTCCTGTGTTCTAGTGCTGATATCTAAAGACAGTGTGTAAAAGACAGGCATTCTGGGAGAGAAAAATGCCTCAGTTCGTGCTACCATGAAGAATTGAATTCCACTGCATTTAATGTCTGCAAATGTGTGTTTCCTAATTTTCTATGTACCTGCCTGGACATCTCAGGCTATTACTTGCAAAAGCCTTGAGAACTTGCAGTAAGAGTAATGGGATCTGCATTTTTGCATATTAAGGGCTACTCATTGCAAGTGCCTTGAACAAACCAGATCCAGCATGCCTCAGATTAGGCAACCAAAATCAACAGGTATTTTGAAATGTACCCTTTGTGTGGAACAGCCCCTCTTTTACAGCAACGGTGAAATAATTCACTTTGTGGAACACATGCATGCACTGTAGTGAGAAAAACTCCTCAGAGAATTCATAGCTCTGTCTTCAAAACAATGTGTATTAAATCATTTGCAGGGCCACACACTGAGTATCAAAGGGAAAACAGAACTGGATTATTGCCCATTAAGTGAGCATCGTTCATCCGACGCACCAAAGGAAGCAGGAGTGCTGCCGAATAAAAAGCCTGTGGCTACGTAGTGACACTACAGCTCTGTCTAAGGGTCAGTGAAGGAAGAACATGACTTCCATGATACAAATTCTAGTATTGGTACATTATGGAGTGTTTATGCTAGACATAGGCTTCCCACCACAGTTAATCATAGGAAAGACTTTGCCTTTTTTGCTGAATGCACACCAACCCCAGGATGTTTTACACCACTTCCTCAATTTACAGCACAACAGCACTCTGCACTGTTGCATTTTTAGAGTTACACCACTAATTGTTTAACAGCCTTCCCTGCCCACCACCATTTACCCACTCATTTTTCCATCCTTCATGCATTAATGACCTTAATTGATCTCAGGACAATGATGACAGTGACAAGAACATAACTGCTGAAAAGAAGCCAGTAAGATCATCAGGCTTGTCAGCTGGAGGAGATGCTGGAATTTGTGACTTTGTGTCTGTCAAACTCGGTTACTTTTGTGAGGCTGAAAGCCTAAGCTAATATTTTCTGCCTTGCTGCCTGTTTCTGAGTGGTTACATTTTCATCATAGTCATCACCTTTTTCTAACTTGAGTGAATTTGAATTATCTGTCCAGGATGAGAGATGGAAAAAGGAGGGAATGATGACAGCAAGCTGTGACATATCCACTGAAACATCTTGGCTATCAAAAAGCCAGCATCTCCTCCAGCAGATGATCCTGCTTCTGAGCCTTCATCTTCCACACGATATACATTGTCCTTGTGTATTTAAATTGTACTTAAGTTACTGTATGCATTTTCATTCTATTACCTTCATTCTTATGGTGGAACCTGCTTTGGTCTCTGCTCTCTTGCTAATAGCAATGATCCATTGAAGGCAGCCTTTTCTACCAGGAGGAAGCAGAATAAACTGTATAGGGAATAGAAAACCAGTTTAGATTGTATGTTTTTTTAAAATGGATTCATAACAGGCTCAAGACAGGAACTGAGTGAATTTACATGCTCATATCAGGTATCCAGCTATTATAAGGAATGCTACAAAGACTCATGAATCCAGGTTTCCTTTAGCAGTCAAAATCACAGTGCTGGCTCCCTGTCATATGGGATAAAAGATTCACATAAATTTGCGTATCTCCTTCCAAAATAGAGGAATACTTTATTTTGGGACACACATGTACAAGTAGAAGTCACTCCTCATCATCTTCATACCACATGTTCCTGGAGAACTCAATATCTGTAATAATTTTTTTTCTCCTATCCATGTTTACACAGGGGAAACATAATTAAAGGTTAGGATAAAAAAGGCTGTAAGAAAGCAAAACAATCCAGCAAAGAATTAGTAATTCTGCTGTATTTCTTGTTCCAAGAAACAAATAACTATTCTTCGCTGATGTTGCACCACAGGAAGGGTGCAAGAGCAACAACACAGATCTTGGGCTGATGTAATTGTTTTCCATGACAATAGCTTCTTGAGGTAGTCTCTTTAGCAGTCAGGTCTTATTGTAAGATCTCATCTATTACTGGTGAGAAAGAAAAGAGAACACCCACAGACACTCTCTTCTGGGAAGTGGGCAAAATGATGGTCTGGTTTTTTTCCAACAAATAAACCAACAGCAGCTAGATTTCAGTCTGCTGTAGAGATTTCTCACAGGCAGATTCTCCCTCAGTGGAATCAGGTTAACTCTTTTCGCTTGTTCAGTGTTTTCTTTTAAAAACTGCATTGCTTTACACAGGAAATGTTTGGTATTTACAAAATCCTTCCTAAAAGGAATGTTTTAAGGCTTTTTACCTATAGGATTCAAAAATAAATTTTAAGTAGTGTTCGATTCAAATGGAAGGTGAACAGTTCTTAAAAAAAGGTTAAAATTAAAACCTTTTTCCAATTAAATGATTTGAATTAAAAAAAAACTGGGACAGCACTAATCTTTAACAAAACATCTCTCTCAGGAATGCAAAAGCTTCCCCACCATCACAAAGACCAAACCAAAGCAGTTCAGGATGGTTTGTCATGAGATCATTATCCAAGCACACTTTCACTAAAGCTCCTCCATCTGGAGTATCCCCTCCCTTCTATTCTAAACTTGGGACTGAAAAATTTGAATTCTTTTTCTACCTTTCCTTCTTTCACACATGCTTCTCTCTCTTTAGTGGCATAATTCACACGCCTTAAACAGAGCTTTGAAGAACGATGTATTGGTGTCTTTATAAACTTTCACTGTTTTAGTCATCCAACTAAATCTAAATGCTGTTGCCAGTTATTTATTTGTGAATAACTCAAACCAGAATGATTCAGCTCATACAGCTGGCACAGATTCAGGAAAACCAATAGACTGAATTTGATCAGATTTTTATCAGTTAAAATGTATTGAGCTTTTTAAATATAAAAAAATATTGCCTAATAAAGGTCAATGCAAAAGCCCATGTAATGACAAGAAAAAGTTATTTTTGGATGTTAATGTGTTGTCTATCAATTCTTTATTTTCCTTGTTTAGCAAAACCAGAAGAGGCATGCCACAGCGCTTATGCATGAAACTAGAGCTAGTGCTCTTTAAACAAAAGAATCAGCATGAGCGCTCTGAGGATGTTCTAAAACTAAAATCATTAAAAATGTTGTTGGTATCTTAAATATTTATTTTAAGGCTGAATCTAATTCTAGCCTTCAGAGACACGAGACTGTTTACCAAATAAGGCATCAGATTGCTTAGTTTTGTTGAGATAAGCCATTTATTTCCATATTATTTAATGGTAATGCAATCAACCAAAACTTGACGTATTTGGAACCAGCTGCTCTGAATTAGAGTCCGCAATTTTCCAGATTCCAGCAAGAAAGTTAGGAACAAAATTATGTTGTTTTGTGTTTTTTTTTCCTGTATTGTCTATTATGATTACAGAATAGCAACTATGTAAGTTAAAAAGCCACCAGATTTTAATAATGCCAAACCACTCAATCGGCAGCATTAAAAATACCATTGTATGAACCAAATTTCATCTACCAGTTGAAACCAAACTCAACAAAGACTCATCCAAATAATTACAGAATAGGCCTCTACAAGAATGAAATAAATTGGTTCTGCTGCAATGACCAAGAAAAAGATCTAGGTAAAGGCTTTAGATATTTTAGCTATGGGACTGAGGAAAAGCTTTCCACCTTATCTCAGCTGACATGCAAAAGAGATAAGTGTTTTCCTAGGTAGTCAGGATTTTAAAAATAGTTAGGTACAATTATGCAATACTGCTCAGATATTTGTATCCT
The DNA here is from genome assembly GCA_013397155.1 of Irena cyanogastra. Lineage (NCBI taxonomy): Eukaryota > Metazoa > Chordata > Aves > Passeriformes > Irenidae > Irena > Irena cyanogastra. The sequence goes on along the minus strand of VWZV01005697.1, from coordinate 1,781,127 downwards.
AGAAATTCTAGGAAGTATTCCTAGAAAAAAGTTCTTTGTCTTGGGGAACAGCCGAAGAGCCCAGTGCGGGGCAGAATGTTAAGTGCAACCAGCTGCAGTCTCTGGTTCAGGGAGCTCTGCCACAGACATCAAAACTGCTGGACTGATATTTCAAAGTAAGACATGGAGTAGAGAGAAGAGTCTAGGGAGCTGAAGGGAGTGCAGGAGAGAGGCAGCACTGACATCCTGGCTGATTGCTTCAATTCAGATGAAGCCTTAGGCACATAGGATCAGAAGCAGCATTAAGGATAAATGATTTCTGCACTCTGCTTGACAAAAATGGTCATGTCAAATGGAAAGAAAGTTTCTTAGGAAGGAGAATGTCCTCAGGATCTGTAAGATGACCTGATGGTGGTTCAGATTTCTTAGGAGACTCTAGCATGCTGCAGTTGACCAGCAGGATGATGGGGAGTATGACTAGATAAATATCTGAAATTTGAAAAAGCCAGAGAAAAGTTGGAAATAATTCAGCTACAGGAAACAACAGTTCTGCCTCTCTGAATGAAATACATGAGAAGGAACATACTTTTATTGCAGCAACAGAATGATACCATGGGCCATACCTTCAAATATTTGTTACATAGTCAAGAGTTTTCTGAACCTGTGGAGGTTTACTCTGAGAAGTTGTACATCCAAATCCCCAAAAAAACTATAAGAGGAAAACATTAAACAAAATATATTTGACTAGGACTGGAGCGTAGACTAATGCCCCTATCTACATTTCAGTTGGTGATTTGGGTTTTAGCTGTCAGAGAGAATTAGTTAAATTCATTTAAATGCCACAAAGAGTGAAGAATATGCCTTTCAGTTTTAAGCAGCAGTTTTGAGCCCCAGTTCAGCAATCCTATCCAAGTACTTGGATCCAGACTGACACCTTCTTCAAATAAAATTGTACAAGCTAACAAAATTTTTGGTAAGGCCTCTGAGAACAGTCCTGACCAGATAAAGTTACGATGAACTGTCTCAAAACTAGTGGCTTCCTCGTTTTATCTCAACTAAACAGAAAAATTAGTTTTTGAGGAAATACTCCAGGAAAACAGAATAGAGTTCATTATGCATACAACATCTTTGCAGGATATCGAAACTGAAATGTCATGAAAACTTGTAGCAATCTAGTCAAGTGGAAAAAAACAATCTCATCAAAGACTTACACGAGTAACCGTCAATATGTTAGAGAATGACCATATCCACCTGGAAGATTCCCCCTCTTTGAAACAGAGCCAGATGAAAGTACATGAAAACCTTGAGATACATGAGGCAGTTGACAAAATATTAAAACAATACAATACAGGTTTTTCAGATTATAAAATCCAGTCCTGGTTAGCCAGTCAATTCCCTTTATTGGCAAAATGTCCTAAGGGTAGCTTTGAAAATCATCCATGAGTATTCCATTTAGCTATGCTGCAAGAGGAAAGAAAAATACATACAAAGAAAAAAGAAAAAAAAATACCCCCCCAAAACCCCACAGGTTTAACAGCTTAGTCATGAGGATTCTCTCTCAGAGAAGGACAGAAGGTTTATAGCCTGATTACTGAACACATTTCTTTGCAATAATAAGATACAAAGAACAGATTGTATGGATATTTATATAGCAGTTGGCAAGGTATCACAGCATAATTTATGTATGATCAGCTTAATTTACACGTGTTTACCCATTTCATGCACTTCCATGACCCATAGATGCTGACCTGAAGTGGAATAATTGTACTTTCTGACTTAGAACAACTATTTAAGAAGCAAAATGTAACTTCTGGACAAGACCTAATGTGCTGGAAAAGACCTAATGATTTAGTCATCACAATTTCTTCTTTTGATAGCTGTTGATATCTAGTATTGCAGGGAGGAGCAAAACTTTATCTCCCCAACAATAAATTACCTAACTATAGGCCTTTTTAGTCTGCACATTATCTAGTAATTAAAAAAATTCAACCTGTGCCTAAATTTGGGTTGTCCTTCATGTCTCCATTCCATAATTTGTCATTTGATTTTGTTCTACTGTGTTAAAAAATTCTAGGTATTTTGTGGACTGATCCCTTCTTCTAACTTTTCACCATGGTAATGTTTACATGTATGAAGATTGGACTAATTTACTATTTTTTTTCATATTCTCTGTGTAACACGCCTATGTTTCTTCCTGGGTTCTTTAATACACTAATTGTTTTGTTTCTTCAGAAATATGACTATATTTTTAATTAATTAAATAAAAATGCTTAGCAGGTTTATCATCCTCTGAATTTTTTTCTGAATTTTAAAACTGTAGAGCACCTTCAGTTCCTACAGACTTGTTCAGAAATCAGAAGAAAGTTTCACTTTTTTCCTCCAAAGACTGATATCCACGCAGTGAAACTTGGCATATTTGTTTCCCCACAACTTGGCACTACATGTTAAAGGAGATACTAGTATTGTCTTCCTAAATCAGCTAAATTTAGGGTGAAACCTTTGACAGTTCTTAAAAGGTCTGAATGGATTTCAAGACAACTATCACATTTCTTCAAGTTTCAGAGTTTGTTTGCATGTTGTGACATTTTTCTGCAAATCCTTCAGGGTCTTCTATGAATTGAAGGAGATGAAGAAGTAAGTCACTAAGGAGAATATTTCTTACAAAGTTTGCAGATTAAAGATGCCAATTTCTTGGCAATTAAATAGTTAGTTGGCATTATTGTGCTTTACTTGAGGACTAATTTAGTTTCTGAGCAGCTGTCCACAGATAGGGAACATTTAACAATGGTATTCACTCATTGCTTTTCTACCTATCTCATCTGAAATACCACCCTGAACCACAAACAGCTACAACCCAAGGGGTGTAACAGTGGTGAAGTTTATACCAAATTTAAACTCAGCTTTCCCAGTTTTCAGACCGATTGGTGCTACACATGGTTAAGAAAATTCACAAGAGGTTTTGTCTGCTTGTTTTGTTTTAAATTGTCTGAACATTTGCATCTCTTGCTTTGGAGAACTGCACTGTTGCCCTCACAATAGATTTGGATAAAACGTGGGAACAGGGGGGAGAGGGGGAGTGGGGATGAAGCATGCCACCAGTAATTGGAAAGTATGGAGAAAAAAATTAACACCAACAATTAGAAATGAGATGCCACACAAAAACTACATATCAGAAATAATCTTTTTGTGGGTTCAAAGAGGTTGGCAAGCCATCCAAAGACCTGGAAGCAAACCAGGAAATATCAGATTTCTGGCTGTGCACAATGTCAGGGATCACTTCACCAGGTTTCACTGAAGAATTTAGAGGAATATTTGACACTCAAACAACTTTTAGGTAACTGGTGGCTTTTAAAGAGGACGAGGACAGTACATGTTTCATGCCAGCATGCTGCCCTGGCACATGCAAACTGGAGTCTTAAATATTTCAGTTCTCTCTCATCAAGCAGGAACTTCATGTCAAAAATATTGGTTAGTTACTTCGAAGGTAAGTAGGCATCTAGTTATTCTTAACATTCAGGTTAAGAATATTCACAAAAACTAGATTTAGGCACAGAATGTTGCTTGCTCTAATTGATGAAATGACAGACACATTTTCACAATTTGGTTATAAGTTCTACAGGCAATTCAGCTGAAAAGATCCTTGTTACCCCTTAATTAATTTTTTTTTTTTTTGGTGAATATTCCTTTTTTTTTTGGTGATGATTGAAGTTTTTACTTCTCATTTGAGATTCTAAGAATTCTTCCAGCATGGCTGCAAGGTTTTTATTGCATTTTGCAACCAGCTGTGATCTGTAAATCTATTAGAAAGAGTGTCAAATGCCTATTGTTCAGTCCTTGAACAGCACAATTCTTACATTTTTTCTTTGTTTCCATTTTCAGTAATACTGTCATCTCCAGAGAAAACTTCATAAATACAATCTGTCCTATACAAATAAATTATGTTGGGTTGTGCTTGTTTCCCCAGATAACTTGGGTGCAAAAGGAGAAAACGAAATAAACCTACCTAGCAATTCTTCTCAGCACAGTCCTAAAATACTCAAGGCAGAGACCATCTGCACACAGCCATAAATAGATGGAAGGAACATACTTCACTGAGAGCATTCTCTTACCATCTATGCCACCAGTGTGTTAGGCATAGATGGCAGAGAAGCTCAAAGCTCCAAGCTTGCTGCAGAATCACAAGTACTGGACTTTTTTATGGGAGGAACGATGCCACCCAGTGGAAGTTTAAAATTATAGAACAAAAAGTGCTGAGGGGGCAAAAGACATCCTTGGTATTTCAAATTAAGAAATGAATTCAATAAATTTATTTAGCTGAATGATTTATCACAAAACACAGCAAAATTATATGAGGATGCAGCTGATTTGACACCGGGAAAAAAAAAATCATGGTAATTGGGACTTCCTAAAGACATCTAACCAGACCTTTGATTGCAGTTCTGTCTGCCATGAGCAGACCTGTTGGAATATGGTGCAGCACCTCCATTGCCCTTGAGTTTCTCTTGCAAGGAAAATAAAGCTCTGTGTGTGTGAGACCAGGGAGAGGGGAGAGAGAGAGGACTGAGTAAGCCTGCTCATTGCACAACACAGAATGAACATGTTTAGGGCAAGCCTAGACCCAGAGAGACACAGGCACATCCAGGGCCACCAGAAATACCCAATATTTGCTAAAAGATTCATATAAATAGTGTTATAAAATGTATTTTATGTAACTATGATTATTGATGTAAAGCCACCCGATAGACATAAATACAAAATTCCATAATATCAAATTATGGTATTTATGAATTGTTTACATTGGTAGGGTTTTAAGGAAAAGTTATTAAGTACCATACAGCACAGGAGAGTAATTTTTGGATTTCAATGGTTAGAAAATCTTAGTTCCCAGAATAATATTCTGAACAATTTTATTCTTTCCTGCCACTTTGCCCAGAGAAGTCTCCTTTTTTTTTGTGTGTAATTGTTTTGTTTCTTTCCTCATACACATTTCTACATCCTAATAAAGCTGTTTCAGAAAGTCTTCAGAGATATTCAGGTGAAGCTTTATTTAAAGGATCTGTGTAATGGTAGTTAAGGGAAAGACCCAAACCAGGAACTATTTATTACATCATACATAATCAAGTACTTTACAAAATAGTTATTTCTCATTAGTATGATCTGGAACTTTCTTTTGTTCCTTTAGTGGATGATTAATCTAATACTGAAGTTTGGTATTATGGTTTCAAATTAAACCTTAATATTGGAAAATGAAGTTGCAGCAAAGCTGACAGATTGAAAGATCCTACCTAACATGATCTTAACAGAGTAACTACCTAGAACCTTGAGGTAAAGACAGAGGACAAGCAAATGCTTTGAAAAAGTATTAAAATGTAGTCAAAACGTTTTCTACAGACAAAATGAAGAGAATTAAGTTTGAAGCTTCTGTATTTTATTTTGTCCTGTCTCTATTGCTTTGCAGACACATATGATCACTTTGAGAAAGTCTACTTTGCCTGAGCACTTGAAAAACATGCAAACAGTTTCCATTTTATTTGGAGATGTCTTCCTTTCATTCATGAGTCACTGTATTGGGTCTGGCTGAGACGTTGTTGATTTGCTCCACAGAGGCTCTCATAATGCTGTGCTAGTATTGGTAGCTGGAAAGGTGTTCATAATAAATTTGTATTTATACATTTGAATCTTCTCCATATTAAATTGCATTCGAAGTGAATTTCACAGTATTGACTCTCTAATATGTTTAAAATCACATAAAAATGTGTATGATCATAGTATAGTAAAAATATCTCTTAAATGAACACACACATTATTATAACCAGGGAAACTATTAGGAAAAAAGGATGAAATGGTGTAAAAGATTGTACCACAAATGATGGTCGTTGCAATTTTTACAGAATTCTGTTTTTAACAGAATTAAACCAAGAAAGACTATTGAAAACATAAATACTATATGTACCTTTCTTATCAAGTTTGTGGCAGGGTTCTTCTGCAAGTAGGTACAATCTAGAAATTTTGTGGACTTTTTTCCTTGCACCTATAGCTGCATTAAACCAAAAAGTCCTGAAGTGAATGTACTGTGTAGTAGCATCATACTTAAACATAAAATTCAAACAAAGTTGTCTGCCTCTTTGGTTGTAGCTATGCTGCCTCCTCCAGTGCCCATGGCAAAGTGAGGAGTTCCTGTTTTCCTTTCTGTCTGCTGAAAGGATTTTACTCCTGTACCCCTGTGTCTCACAGGTATGTGCTTAATCTGTAAACTGGTCTTAAGTGTGGCGCTAAATAAATTATCATTGTTTAAGAAACTTCCCCAGAAATTTTGGACATGCCTTAAACGTATATCCATGCTATAAGTGAGAAACAGTTGCTTCAACTCTCTCAGTTGCTATAAGCTTAACTTTATTTTCTGGCAGAGTATGTAGGAGATGAAGGATTTTGCATGGTGGTCAGTATGTCTCCTTGCCTATATAAAGTTACAACCAATTTCCTAGTCGAATTCCAGGGTGGGAAATTACACTACAGTAAACTGCAGTGATTTCTGTATTGCTAAACAGCATGTTAAAGCCAAGTCAAAGATGACAGGATTTTCCATGGTATGTTTTGTATTATCAAAGAATGCACTGCCATGGCAATAACAAAAACTATTTTTGTAGGAACTCATCTTTCCTCACAGCGATCCTACTGTGTTTTATACAGATTCTTTTCTCACCTTATTGTTTCCAAATTTTTTTCCAATCCTTAGTATGTAAATATGCAGCACAGCAAAAGAGACCTCAGTGAGCCTGTCTAGAGAAATAAACAGGAGCTATTTGTTATTTCTCTTTGGAAGTTCTTACTTTCCTAAAGTAGCCTAATAACGAATATTCCATTCCTATATAATAAAAGTTTATTCCCCCATATATACCACAAATTAGACACCTTTGGTTTTCCATCTCCCCTTCCACCATGCATGCCTCCAGTCCTCCTAAGGCCCAGCTTCAAGGATTGTTTCACCTCCACCTGCAGATCTATCACAGACACAGCTCCTTCACAGAAAACAGTCTCTCTGAAAAAGCGATATGAGAGGACCAGGTTTTTATTTTGATTGCTATTATGATGAAAACATGTGGGCATTCTCTTTTTCCACCATTATTCCCTTTCTACCAGAACCAGAATGGATGACTTGCACAGGCACACACTTGTCAGTTTGTACAAAGGACAGCTTTGAAGAGTAAACTCTTCTATTGTTTCAGTGGGTGGAAACGGAGACACCAAAGACGAAGTCAATATTAGATTACCTAATGTCTAAAACAAGCACGTGAAAAGAAGAGGGTTTATGAAGACCATAAGAAAGCCTAACATTTGCCCCAGACCTGAAAGATACACAGGGGAAGGAAGGTATAAAGGGATAGAAAGCCAGTGTGTCCTGTTTCCAAGAACGAGTAATAGTGGACTCAGCCTTGAAAGAAAGCTAATGAATAGACAACTGAGCAGTTGTTTGCCTGCAGGTTATCTACACCCTGAACACTCCTGGTAGAAGAAGTACAAAGGGTGAGAAGGGCTGAGCTCAACTGTTTGGATTTTCTTGGGTAAATATCGTAAGCACAACGCGGCTTTTTGTTTTTGTCAGCACATAAAGGAAGGAACTGAATCTCTTTGGACAGTGAATGATAGTACCAATGGTACTGGAGAAGTTATTTCACTGCTACTTGGAACACATGGGGTCACATGAATATATCTGATGTGTTTTTAGAAAACTAAGAATATTTCTGCCAGGTGGCAGAAAGGACAGTAAATTAAACCCAAAACTCTCTCTTTATAGTAGGATTCCAACTAGTCAAAGGAATGTATTGTATGCCATGTTGAAAATGGTTGCAGAGCACCAAATATTTTTTCATCTGAAGTACAAGAGATGGGATGGGTTGACAGCTCTGGAGTCTCTGTGCAAAATTAGGTGTTGTAACACTTTCTTCATTCTGCCTCATGTGAAAGGCTGAAGTATATTCTGCTTAAAATGAGTGTTAACAAACACATACAGAATACTAGAATCTGATCATAACTAAGATATTTGATATAATAAAGAGCATAACCAATTAATTTCTATTAAACTGTTATAAATTTAAAATCAGAGGGAGGTTTATTTGATAAAAAAACATTCATATGGCAATGTTAATATAGTAATGTGAAAACTTTAAAAATAGCAGGAAATGCAAGATGTATTAGTAATCTAAAATAACAGTCCTCTGAATTAATTTGCTGAAATTCTAAAATGTCCTGGGACTACTGTGTCTTCTGCCATTAATTTCATGCCCGGCACACTGTCCCTCTGACCAAAGTTGCTGTGTGATCACTTCCCACCTTAATTTCATAAAAAAATTTACAAAGTTAATACAAAGTGGTAGGTTTCTGCAAAACTGCCTTGTTTCTATCTCTCAGACAGTGATCAGGGAGTGCTCAAATAAGCAATGGGTGGCAGAATGTGGCAACCTTTAGCAGAGGAGGCAGAGACGCTGCAATTCAAGGTGGGCAATTAGCCAGCCCACACAGACCCTGATTACTTTCTAAGGAGAAATTACTTAATGTGGGGAAATGGACTCAGAAAAACACAGCAATTGGATGTCACCACCAAGTTCTCCAGTGGAGTCACAGAATTATGCAATATAAGAACCTGGAAGGGATCCATAAAGACCATTGAGTTCAAATCCCTGCTCCTCAGAGAACTACTAAAAATTAAACCATATCACAAAAAGCATTGATCAGACATTCCTTGAATTCTGACAAGTTTGATGCCATGATCACTTCACTGGGGAGCCTGTTCCAGTGACCAACCCCCTTCCTGGTGAAGAAATCCTCCATCTGACTTTCCCTTGATGCATCTTCATTCCAATTCCCTGTGCCACTGGAGAGAGAAGATCAGCACCCCTACTCCACTGCCTCCCTTGAGGAATTTTAGACTGTGAGAAGTTTCTTAAGTGACCCACACTGCAGTTCATAAAAGGACAAGTTAAGCCATTTACCTTGTTTCATCCTCTGTGGCTTTAACACAGGACTCCTCCAGCTATTTGAAATGAAAGCACACAAATCATATTCTTGATGCCATCTTTTCAGTCATATATCTATGACCAGAAATAAAACCTGATTTTTGTTCCCAAGATGCCCAATATAAAATTATCTTTTTCAAATATGAAATTTAAAAAATAGAGTAGATGTGCATAGCTACTTAAATTTACTGGCTTTTCTTTTTTTCAAAAGAACATATAATATTTCCCCTTTGAGCAGACATATTGGGATAGGGCTTCTCAAAATCCAGTCTTTCTCAGATTACTTTTATGTGTGTTGAGTTTTTTTTAATCAAACCAACGTATATCAGTAAATCTAAAGGGAAGGAAAAAGTCGGAAGTATGCAAAGAATCAATTGTTCTTCCTCAAACTCATGCTCAGAAAATCCTTGTTTACTTGCTTCCTATTCTCTAGAAATAAAAGACTGGATATGAGTATCTACTCCAAAGATTATATGCGATAGTGCCAATAAATGCAGTAGACAGACAGAAACTGTTTCACAACACGCCTTGGGAAGCATCCAAATAGGTTCTTCCAAATTCCTAAGTTTGTTTACTTTGCTTGCCATCCAGCTAATATTTTTTCTTAATGTCTAATGTCATAAATTTTTTTCCAGTAGTCAGATGATTTGTGGATCACAGTTACACAAGACTGACATTGATGAATGATATAATTTTATATTTTTAAACATAGAAATTGATTTATGTGTATTGACTGCTGGTGCAAAGAGGGTATTTGATGTATTTTAAATGAAAATAGAATTGAACCTACCAATAAAGTTTTCCCTCTACAGCTGAAGCTTGTCTGTTTACCTCTGTACTACCTGGATAAGTCATTTATGTGCCACAAACTCACAAATGAAGCATGACTGAGTATATAATTGCTATGAATACACCATGGGTATGAATGACCTGCATTGACTCAGGGCCCCATAGTCCTTCCCATGAAAACTTTCTGTAATGATGAAATGTTCTCTCCTGTCAGTACAGGCTGTCATTAAAAGCATTCAAGAAAAGATTCAGAATAGTGGTACACTGGTGCAATAATCCAGAATAAAATGTGCGTTTGCAAAGAATGGTTTTTGTGGTTTTAGCAAGGAACATTAAAAACCTGTCAAAACTAGTTAAAATAATATAAAACTCCCCATTTTTTCTTAAAAGGGAAAAGAAAAAATTTTCTTACAGTGTCACGCATCCTGAAATCTTCTGGGTATCAGTTGTGTTTCTTTATGAGTCAGAACTTTTCTGAGGCTGACTGGGCTTTATACTGTTTTTACTATAATGACAACATACTGTTCCAGCAAGAACACAGGATTCTTAAAGACAGGATTACTCAAGTTACATACTGGGGAAAGAATAGACCAGCACAGAAAATGGTGATATAGCAGCCATTAAGGTGATTTTACATCACCCTCAGACATTAAACAAATAGTTAGAACACTGGCACGTTAATGGAAAATTGTTTAAGTTAATAAAAAGAAAAGCTATTAAAAAAACTCATAATGTCAAGAAATTCTTAAAGCTCTTAGTGATGGGAAACAGAATCATCTGGTGGAATGCAAACAAATGTTTCTGTCAGCTATAAAGAGATCTGGTCTCCATTACCAAGGCTGTCATGGCATCTTGTATTTGTGAGGTGGACTCTTGAAGAAGTCAGGTATCTTTGTCAACGTGTGCCTGCTTGAACTGCAGGTACCACCTGGATCAACTCTATCCCTCCTCAGTGTCCACACTGCTTTTGATAGAATTGAGTCTTGCATTTTTAATCATGCTGCCTATGTTACAGAAACTTGCCTGTTGTCCACATGCACAGTACCCTTGCAGCCAGAGGAGTCAGATTAATTAGGGCTGGATGGTCTCTCATTACACATTTCAAGTCTGTCTGCACTAATTGCAACACCTAAAGCAAAGGAAAGCTGCGAAGAGTGCAGATTTTGAGAGTTCTCAGTTCTTCTAATGAGACACAAATTTCACCACATTCTTTGAAAAGTTCTGTCATTATTTTCTTGAGGCTTAAAAACTTTACAGAGGAGACAAGAGTGGTGAGAGCAACATAGGCAGCACCTTCCTCAAGGTTTTGATATTAATTGTGCTCTCCACTTGTTTAGTTTTGAAAAATGTCTCAAGAGAACAAATATTATTTGGGATTTACTTTAGCATGTGAGAATGTCACTGAAAATAGGTAACAACACGCATGGTATGTGTGCAAAAAGCAAAGGTTCTGCCTCTTACAAATTCAACTCTATAACTGTATTTAAAAGAAAGAAAAAAAGAAAAATAATGAAAAAACCCTCAACATTACTATGTTTTAAATCTGGAAAAGTTACAGCCATGTATGAAATGACCCAAGAGAAACCCTGGCCTGGGAGAAAAGAAATAGAATAGTTCCCTATGTCATAGGCCGCATAAATAGACTGATCCTAAAACCAGGCAATCATTATGCTGAGTGGAAATGAAACAGGGGGGACAGGCTGCTACAGCCAGAGCAAGGCTCTGCAGTGGGGCAGCCAGCTCACTGCTGCATCATTTCATTCACTGCTGCATCATTTCACTCACTGTTACATCATTTCACTGTAACTCAATGTCTCAGCCTGAGGGACACAGCACAAAAAAACCCCTACAGTGGTGCAATGAAAGCCTCTTTAAATTTCTAGAAGTGTATCACAGCTTTTTGGAAAGGAGATGGTGTGGAGAAGTGACAACCTGCAGGGAGTACTAAGGCAATGACCCACTTGTGTATTCCCCTGAGCTGCAGACCACAGGCAGCGTGAAGCTGGGACAATCCCCCTGTCATGCTGAACCACAGTGACAGTGCCCACCCAGGCCTCCCCTCACCCGTGACACAGAGCTGCCTCCCTCCCTGCAGTGCTGTGCAGCCTGATAAGCTCAAAGCAGTGATATCTGGCTGTAGCACAACAGAGCCTTCATCCCTGTATGCACTCAAGCCAGCAGTACTGCAGAGAGGCCAGACTGACACAACTGGAGACTAATTACAAGAGAAGATGCTCTCTGGCCTTTTAAAAATCCACTTATTTCGTGGGCAAGTATCAAGCTCTGTACACTACACACCATAATAAAACACTTACCTTTCAGAAGGAAATTAAGCACCCTGGGCGCTAATTTGTTTTGTATATGATTCTGAGAAGCAAAAAGCTATAAAGACAAAATTTAGGAAGCTACCTTTAAATATAAGAAGAAAGCATTATCTTTAATAACATTTCAAACAATTTAAATGTTTGTTAGCTTTTAAAGTGAACTCATCGCCTGTGCTCAGTCAACAGCTTTATGGCTCATTTTCCTGCAGATCCTGCTTCCTGTGGATACATACTGATTTATTTCCCAAATGCCCTGTGTTCCCAGTTGCACAGATGATATTGCTTGCTTGATGTGGCCTTTCTTGCTCAGTGTGCTCATGCCACTGACAAGCCTCACAGCCCTGTAATAGGCTGGATTCCCATCACTCTTACTTTGCCTCTCATTGCAGTGTTCAGGGCTGTGTTCTCACGGCGAGATGCTGCCAGGCAGCTCTAGTACCTCTCTCCTGAAGAAAGACCATCACTGAATTTCCTCAACCTTGTTTTGTTTATTTGTTTTGAGCTATCTGTCTAATCATCAAGCTTAACCCAGAATTCTTTCTGTATCTAGCATTCTCCCTCATGCCACCCCTAAGCTTGATCTTTTACGAGCCATTATACTGACCTGATGGCCCTCATGAATTATCACTTTGGGTCTGAGCATGCCTTGGGGACAGTCCACGAAGGGTTTGATCCTGATGGAGCTTTCTTATTCTCCTTTTTCAAAAGCTGAAGCCAAGATCAAGAACTGTTGTGAGATGCTGGAATGAAACTGGGTCTGAAGTAAAGGTAGCTAAGTGAAGGTTGAGTGTTGTCAGGCTGATGAGATCTGTTGAGCTGAGAAAAAATAGTGCAGGATAGTTTATACAATTTTTAACAGGCCTATAATCTGATTTCTTTTCATTGTTTTCCCCATGTTCAAATATAAAAGAAATTTATAACATAGATGAAGTGATGCTCCCACTGTCACAAAGTATTGGAGAATGAGATCTGAAATTCCAGCTACTATCTCTTCATTCATAACCTAGTGAAGCATGTTGGAGTTTGTGTATGGTTATCTGACCCTATGTTAACTTGCTGTGCATGCTATAGCAGCAACATTGCTTGCACTTGGGACATTGAGAGAATTTGAATAATCAGAAACAGGTTCTTATTATAAAATGTAATTACATCATTTCCTCAGATTATATTTCAACAAGATATTGTAAATTCCTTGTTTTCACATAACTTTTTTTGTGTTATATCAGTGCTATGCCTCTGACCCATGAAAAAATATTTTTCCTTTAAACAGGATGTTAATTTTTCCTGGCACCAGCAATTGCTAGGGCCCTTTAGATGAGGTACCAGGTTCTCCTTGTTCCTTTCTTGAGTCCTAGCCTCAGAAGTTGTCTGCTGCAGGATTTTGTCCCTGTAAAAAACTCCTACACAACTCCAAGGTCGCAAGAAAGCAACAAACTCATACCTAGTTGTGTATGACTGTATTTGTTTACTTCCAACACTTCCATGAAAAAAGCAACTGGTTAAAAGTTGCTTTCAACAGAATTGTAAGCTCATTTGTTTCTTTAAAATTGAGTCAGCCAAAACCACATTGGCTCTCTGCTGTGCTTTTTGCCCCAGGCAGCCACACTTTACTGACTTAAGGTGGACACTTACTAAGAAAATTCCTGCCGCACAATTTTGCTTGTGCCAGAGAAGCTGTTAATTCTGTTGATTGCACATTCACCAAGGACGAGTTATTCAAGCACTTAGCAACTGCCCTGCCAGTCTCCTTAAACAGGAAAAAACATCAGAAATACATGAATGTGAGAAAAAGGGAAAGTTACATGACTACCTTGGTGCTGGTTGCAACACTGAGTATTTAATTTTGTTATCTGACTCGTGGAAGCCACTGAGCCTGCAGGGTGAACATAAATTTGATACCCACAGTTAAACAGGGTGAGTACTTTCCTGTGTGAAAAGGTAACATCAACATAATGTGACAGTGATAAGGTCCCACATGCTTTATTTGCTCTTTGTTTTTTTTGGCTTAAACTGGAAAGCTCAGGAAGTGTCCTGAAGGAAACAAGAGCACCAGAAAGTACAGGGAGAGCAGAAAGGCCTCGCTATGACAGGAGAACTAGATCCTGCTACAGCTTTTCCCTGCACTCTCACTACATCCCCTGGCACCCCTGCTCTTTCTTGAGATTTTCAGACCCAAAGGGGTCCTGTGGTGTGTACATGCATTCAGGGGGCAGTGTGAAAGGCTGGCTGTAGCTTTCTGTGAGGTTAGGCTGGACAAAACATGGCAGAACAGATCATGCAGGAGAGTTTCTGGGGAGCACTGGACAAGATGGAAATGAGACAAATAAGCAAGAAGATGGAAGGCAAACACTGTATATATAAGGGAAGAAATAAAAATATTAAATGCTTGGTAAGTTTTAAGCTTTCCCCTCTTCTTCCAGATAGCAATCAAATGTGATTTCAAACCAAAATTAATCATCAAAGTTAAAACACCACACAACCAGGGCAGCCCACTCGGTACCTTTCCTCATCAGATTTTTATAGAGGTGTCATCTTGTAATTCTCTGCATTATTAATGTTATACCATAGTCTGATTATGCACCTCCTGAAACCTAAAACCGATAAACACTACAAATGTTGCTAGAAATTTTTGTAACAGTTACACCTGGAAAAACATCCAAACTTCAGATGAAGCTGGGCAAGCAAATCTCTTGAAAAGTTTATAAATGGGGATCTGGAATACTGAACAACAGCATGGATGAAATTATGGAATGTAAAGCACAGTTCCTACGTGTTAGCTCATTGTGGCAAGCAGGTAGTTCTTTATTGGGAAATTATTAGGAAGGCCTGCCTTCCCACGTAAATGATCCTTACAAGTTCCTTTTGAACAATAATACATTTAGTATAAGAATTCAGACTCTGGAGTTACTGAACTTTATGAGGTTGGCTTGGTTTCACTGTGGAACTTTTAGCTTAGAGCATTTCAGAGTTCTGGCTTTGTAAACACATGTGAACAAACTTGCCAAAAATAGAAGTGAGATGCCCCTCTGTTGTTTTGGGGTTTTTTTTTTTTTGTTTTGTTTTGTTTGTTTTTGTTTTTTAAATTATTTTCTATCATGAAGTGTTTCAAGAATCTTCCTGCCATAGCAACAAAAGAAAAAGTCTTGCTTATTAGATTTTATATGTCACAGAAGGGAAATAAAGCCAAACAAGCATTACGCTGCACATCAAACCATGCACATATCCAGCACATTAAATCAGGGAAGAAAAAAAATCTAATAAAGCTGGATTCTGTCTCATGAAACAGAGAAGCAAAATTGTTGGAGATACTGCCCAGATATTCAGATTCAGTCATCCAAGGCTATCCCTGGGAGGCCTATGCAGCCAAACAGAATAGCTGTGCAGAATACTAGTGTGTAAGAAAAATGCTGCATGCACGAAGAAATAGGTGTTGCATGAAATTCTGAATAAAAGATGGGTTTATTCTCCTCAAGAAAAGGTTCCCATGAGTCTTTTTCCATAAATAAGAAGCTTATTCAGCAGCCTTTATGCCACTCTCACCAACTGCAGTCTCACTGTGCAAACAGTACTATGTAAGCAGTATCACTTACATTATGTACTGAAGCAAATGTGGGTGGACCCCCATGGTTTTGTCAGTCAGGCTTCACAAGAAGGCTGGGAAAAGCACTAGGCACAAAAAAATGCAGGAAAATAATTTCTTCCCACAGATACTCTAAGAACTGCTAAGAAATCTATTTGAATTCAAGGAAATAACATGTTTGGATGATTTTAATGTCAGTTTACAGCTTGCAATGTGCCTTAAAGCTGCAAGAACCTTAGATTTATTTCTCCCACTGTAATTGTTGAGATTAATTTTCACTAATTACTAGCTTCTCTAGTCAGTTGCAACAGTCTTCTCATCAACATCACTGTAATCTTCCACTACTTCTTCATTTAGCAACTAATTTCAGTTATAAAGAAACAGTTCCAGTTTTAAGAAGAACTCTACATAGTCATCAGTAGGAAGAATGAGATTTCATGAAAAAAATGTATAAGGAGGAGGAGGAACTTTTCCCCATTTGCCCATAGGTCACAAGCTTTCTTTATTAAAACTAGGGATAATACCTATCATCTAACTTTCAGGTGAATAGCTAATAACTTCTGTCTAACTGCTGAAATAAAGAATGCCTTCAGAAGCTGTATGTTAGTAGCTTTCAGCTGAAGGAAAAAAGAGCCTTTAGTGTGAGACATTAAAGAGCATAAAAATCTCATGCAAAGTGAACATAGTTCTGCATTATTGGGAAAATGAAGTAGGGGACTAATGAGTGAGGACCAGATGTACTGAAAAATTAGGAGTTCTCCATGAAGTCAGCATGAGCCTTAGTTGCTTAACATATTTTAAAATCAAGTAAAATAATTTTAATTTTAAGAAACAGAAGCAATAGCATGTGGGAGGTGAAGAACAACAACTTCCTTAGTAAATATAGATCTTTGCTACCAAAACTGTAAGACAGCAGAGTTAAACCTTCAATCATCTGAAAAACAACACACTGACAACTTGCTATCTCTCCCAGTGGTTTAAGGGTGGAGGTGGCATGCCTTTTTTCAGCTTTCAGAAATGCCTTGAACAGCTTTTTACAAAAGATGGATGTTCAGTACTTGGCAGGACAAGACACATTTCTGGATGCTTGAGAAGTTTGAAATTTCTAGTGAACATTGATACCTTCTGTGCCTCGAGGGTTCTAATGCTAATGTCATCCTAAGAATATGATTCTCATATTATGTCCTGCAATCACCCACCATTGATTTAAATGCTAATAAACATCTGTGTCTGGGTTCACACTTTCATGCTAACTTAATGGTTCATGTTGATCTATCAACATGCAGCAGCTAAAATTAAGGTGTCAGTTCCTTTGTATTACTGAGATCAGTAGAGAGAAATAGGGTACAGTGGGGACTTGACATGTGGGGGATGTTAAGTTAAACACCTAGTTCTAGAAACCACAGCAATTTTTCAGGTTGAAGAGTGATGAAAATGTAAGAAAATGGCTACTTTGGTGTTTCTGTTCCAGTGTGCATTTCATTCCCTCTTTTTCCCAAATCATATATCACATGCAAGGCTCAACTGAGTCACAGCCAACACCAGTTTTCTTACAGTGCTGTGTTTCCCAGAACAGCACTGATAGCTGGTTGATAGCTGATAGTGTGGTATCAATTATGAGCGAAAGACTTTCGCACCTATGGCCTATGAAACATACTCCAAAGTCAAAGTACATGGTATAGTACAAAAAACATGTAGGAAAAGGGTGCAAACAAGAGCAATTGTCAGAGGCCAGCCTCTCTTTGCCTCGTTGCAAGTCCAATAAGAGGGAGAGCAATCATGGTGTCTCTTTATCTGTGACTTTCCAGAGGAGATGCTCACATTCCGTTTCAGTTTTCTTTTAGCTGTCAGTAGTCCAGTGAATGCAAATTGTCAAGTGAAGGGACTGACATATGGAGTGAAGGAAGAAGTGGCTGTGGAAGAAATTCAACCTCCTATGGCAACTAAGGGTGCGGCCAGTGTTATTCAGTGTCAGGTTATGTATGTTGTTACACACCAGGTCAAATTTCTGGCACAATTTGTGTGCACGGGTGGTTTGAGACATCAAAGGGAATTGCTGCAGATTTATTTCCACAGAAAACAGGAGAGTTTATCCTGCCAGTTCCACGCTGGCCTGTCTTACTGACATATGCTGCCCAATTGTTAGCCACACATGTTGTAGACATGGGTGAGCTACTCCAAACCTTTTAGGAATCTTCTTAAAAACCTGCCAGAGTGCCAAAAAAAACCCCAAAAACAACCAAACCCCCCCCCAAAAAACCCCAAAAACCCAAAAAACCCCAAAACAAACAAACAAAAAATCCACCAAGTTTTCAAAGTAGCAACAGCTATATAATGGATCTAGTGTGTCCTGAATAAGTGACAGCAAGATTTTGCTTAAGACTCAGCAATGTACATCGAGTATTGAAGACTTGCAGATTCATTTTCAAGTTTGTCAGCAGTTACACACCTTTCATTGACCGCACTGAAAACGTTTTGATAAGTAACAGCCTGACAGTGGGAGTAAAGGGTTTGCAATCTTATGAATGTTAATTATTAATTATTAAATGAGACTTAGCTTGTACATTTGAGTTAACTCCTCTGTGGCTGCCTGTCAGGATGATGCAGCCCCAGGCTCAGTTTGTTTAGATCTACGTGGATTTCAATAAACAGTAGGTGGATGCTTTTAGGTGAAAAAGATGCCCACAAGCACCAAGCGCTTAATAAACTTCAGGTGTTTTACAAACAATGTGTTCAGATCACATTTCAGGGATCAGAAGTAGCATAAATCCTGATGTTTTTGAACTTCTCCTTGGAAGACTGCAGTGGAATCACTCACATGAACATTTAACTGAGAACCAAATAACTGTGGCAGTCATGCTCCAGAGAGCATAAAGCATCAGTAATAACCCAACCAGTTTTGACATGCCAGTCTGTCAGTCTGGTGGTACTTTTTAAAGTCTAATATATCTTTCAAGGGAAGAACAAACCACAAAGGAAGTTAAAATGTTTCACCTTGGAATGACACAGAGGAAAAACTTGGTCTTAATTTTTGTTTCTGTTTACTAAGATACAAAAGAGCATTTTTCAAGTTACTTAGTGGTCTCTGATGAACATGGAAAAAAGTATTACAGATCTCAGTCCAAGACCTACTCAACTTAATGATTTCTGTAACCACACTGAACAAAAAAAAAGAGACAAGAGTTGCATTGCTTAGTATTTACATTTGGTTCAGATCAACCCTTTAGAATTCTTCGGAAAATTTATCAGCCTGATAATACGCCCATCTTTCAGCATGCTGGCAGAAAACAAGGGGGAAAAAATGGAGATTATTCTGCTCCTTTATTGGGAAAAAAAGCAAGTCGAAAAAAGTTACTCATTCCTTCCTAACCAACTTTTTTTCCTAGGACTAAGTGAGTAACTGGAACCATACAAAGATGACAAATTTTCAAGGACTGAGCAGTGTAAACGTGCAGACAATAAGCAAACAGGTTGGTTGGCTTACCCATGGATAGGTATGATCTGCAGAACTCAATACTCCCCTGGTACTTCCATTAAGTGGTTGGAACAATAGTCCTTGCACAGGCCTGAAATTTGTTTATGTATCCCATTTGTTGCAATTCTTGCAGGATTTATCTCTGAATTTTACTTATACTCTCACACTAGATGGGCAATCTTACATTCATGCTGTGAGGTCCATTTAACCCTGAGTTTTTTCATTGCACAGATTATGTGATTCTGTTGCAGCTCCCTCACATTTTTGGCACTTGCCTGGGCTGATGCAGTGAATTCAGCTGCACTTTAAGGGTGGAATCACACTTCATCAGTACCCATTTTTATGTTTGTTCATTTTATATACCATATGCAAAGCCAGTGTGGCCCAACTGCCAGCACACAAGTCAAATCTGGGTAACTGGATGCTTCCTTCTGGTCCAAGGCCACTTGTGAAGAGCAAGCAGAGGAGAGCTTTTTGGTTCCTTCACTCAAGCTGCCTCTTGTTGTGCTTGTGAGTGTGTGTTGAGCTCCATGAATGAAGAAGGGGATGTGCTTTGAAATGCATCTCCTGCTGCATGTGAATGCAGGTCTGGCCTCAGAGCCAATGTTACAGTAACCCACGAAGGTGTCCTCAAACTCAGGGCGTTGTACCTTGTGTGGTACTTGGTGAGAGGAACCACTGAATTCAGATCTATCAATCTAAAAATGCTCAGCCAACTCAGGCACTGACTTGGGAAGCTGCATTTTATTTTTCTGAAAGAGAAATGCTCCCCAGTCACTGCTAAAGAGACAGGCAGTCCTCTAAACTTTGACAAATCTCATCTGATACCTCTAATTCCTCTTATTCAAGATCTGGCTGCCTTCTAACGTATTTCCCTTTATCAATGGGGTTGTTCTTACCTGATAGTCTGCCAGCGACCTACTTGACTGCCTCCCCCAAAGGTACACAGGTGTATGCATTTTCCTTCCTGCATAGGTGCAGATCCAGTGGAACTTATCCAAAGACCCTACACTTCCTGCTGCGTTACCTTCTCTTCTGCCTGCCCTGTCCCTTCTATGCAGAAAAAGCAGAAGTCTCTCCCTTTCTTGCTCACAACCCTTTATTAACATTACCATTTTTCTTTTTCTCCTTTGTCTACACTAAAGACAGTCTGTGAAATCTGTCCCTTCCTTCTCCTTGGGCTTCAGTATAAGGAAATTCCAGAGGGTCAGTTTATGCATTCTGTCCATACAGCAAGTACCTCTCCACCTTTTTTCATCCTTTTCTTCCCAGTCCTGCTATATCCTTTCATACCAGTTTTCTAGCCCTGTGCCTGGTGCTGGTCTTTGTCAGAGACAGCAGAGTGAACCACATTAATCATGGCTGATTCCTAGATGAGGCAATTCCCTGTTTCTTTTGAACATTTTTTTTTTTATTATTTATGGGAGCCCACATTTTTTTTCCAGCGGAGGTGCTCCTACATGGTGAGTTCAGAGTTACTGATAATAGTTTACTATTTATAGATATGGATGGCTTAGAACTGGGTCCAGAATAAAAGAAGTTTGCAGAAAACTTGAAAACCAAAGCACAAAAATTTTATTTGTTTTTGGGCCCAATCCTACAGAAAGCTCCCATTAAGTTCACCTGCACAAGGAATGGAAGATATCCCCAATGAAGTTTTATAGGAAGTCTAACCCCACCCAGAAAAAGAAAGTGTTTCCAGTCTTTCTTTCATATAATTATTTCTATCTGTCCTCTAAAACATGTGTGTTTCTTATGACTACAGTATATTCAGTCTTACTTTAAACAGTGATAAGTATATTTATAGATCTGTGTAAAACAAAATATTACTAGCATGTCAGCATTTGGTTGATCTTCACATTCTTGGCTTCAGAATGATTTAAAATAAAACATACACACAAAGCAGGGTTGTTTTTTTGGCTCTGGTTTCCTCATTTTTGCCCACAACAGACCTGGCAGATGTGGGATAGCTGGAATGTGCATATCTAACAATTCTCTTCTGTGCCATCATTTGAAGCTGTAGGAGTGCAGCTATTTGGCTGTAGCATGAAAAAGAGTGATGAATGTGATGAAATACAGATTTCATTTATAACCAGGGGATAAATACTGTTCAGGTCACGAAAACAGATTAGTGCTTGGGGACAAAAAGTTCATGAAGAACTCCTTTTTCAAGGTGGAGGTAGGGGTACAGAACTACACCAATTAAACTGAAATGACTAGGTAGTTACTGAGAGTATATAAAAATAAATACAAAACAGAAACTACGAAGGAGGAATGTTTGTTAATTGCTCTGGCCTCGTGACAGCCTTGCTGGGGAGTCACAGTCTGATTAATCATGATAATAGATAAACTGGATTGCTTCACAGGAGATTTTATATTCATAGTTTTGTGGAGAAGTTTAAATTTGTTTCAGGGGCCTCATATCCAAGATAAACCCAAAACAGAAAAGAAATCAGATAGCTGTAAAAATGAGTTATGAACCAAGTCTTTCTCAGATGACTATTAAGTCTTGATCAGTTTATAACAGATCAAAGAAAGTCCTTCCCAGTGGAGGCAGGACTGTTACAGCAGAAATTGTGCTCTTATCAGAGCCAAATCCTTACCCTGAATTCAGATGTAAATGCAAGTTTGAGAAATGAATCGGGTTTTAAAGATGACTGCTCACAAATATAAATTTCTGCAAAGGTGTTTCAAAGATGGGTTTGTGGCACATAATGTCCTGCATCTGTGTGCTGGATCAACTTTAAAAAAATAAGGCTTAGAAGATACAGTCTTCTGTAATAATAGGAAAGCTCCCTATTATTTTAGGAATAGTGGGGTATTCTGCATTTTTCACAAAAGTGAGTTCATGGGAATTTTTCTTTGGGAAGTATATCAGTACTGAGTACAGAGATATGACAGGTCAGAGAGAAACACACATTACTGCTGAGGTCAAAACCACTAAGGTTAAAAACAAACCTAGTTTTCAGTTTGTGTCTTGCTGAGGTTTTTCAACAACTCAATTATTTCTTCCAACAGACTATGTCTGTACAGTATTTTCCTCAGAACAGGGCTCAGTGGCTGGCAAGTCAATGAAATTACAGCTATCCAAGTTCAGAAGCAGGGAAAGAGGAAATGTTTTCTGAAGAACTTTTATTGTATCCGATGTATTTCAAAAAGGGTGTGCCTGACTGGAAAACCTTTCATATGAGAGAACAACCTGATTGTGTGAGGTCCTTCTCACAGATATCCAGGTGGGGAATAGGCTTGGTAGTTAATACTGGAATGATGTGACCCAGTAAACCTGGAAGACAGAGATTTTTCTTCCATGCTGGAAAGTTTAAATATTGTTTTGCCTCTGGTCAAAAGTTTAGTTGATCCGGGAGGGAAAGAGAACAAGCCTTCACTGACTGTGGATGTGTGAGGGCAAGAAGAAGTGGAGGATTCAGCCTTTTCTGAAATTTCCTGCAGCTTTGGGCTGCGTGTGTCTCTGGGGAGGGGTATTGCTTATCCCAATCATAGTCAGAGCAGTCTAGGAGCTTCACCAGTCTCACTGGTCCCATTCCCTGAGACAGCTCTTGTATCAGGGACAGGAGCCACAGGCTCTCACCATTCTGAGAGCTGTTCCCTGTGTGCAGGGAATATTCTCAAAGGTCAGGTTCCACCAGTATTATGGCCCATTTTCACATCTCCAGAGACCATCAGAATGTGCAGAAATTATATGACTTTTAAAAAGGAAGTTGTCCAAAGCAGGAAGACATGGAATCTTGCTCTTTGAATATATTATAAAGTACAAGAAGGACATGACTCTGGGCTGAAGGAAATCTGTTAGCTCATAATTTCTCTACTGGCTTTGGTGGAGTTAGTCCAGGTTTTAATTGAGCAGTTCAGCATCTGGCAAGGTTTGCAAAACTTGTCTAATCAGATCCATTCGGATTTGCTATTTTCAGCAAATGAGACCTTAAACCATTTCACCACAGTCACCAGATTCAGGTTCCATAAGCAGGAAGTGAAGACATCACTAGTTTTACAATGTCACCCATTCCCATGGGGAAATATGCGTCTTCCTGGGTTTTTTCTTCAATTCCTTAAGCTATCCTATGACCTGGGCTCCACAGTCAAATAGTTCAACATGCATTTGTTGGACAACTCCTGAGCCTGAGATTTTCTAATCACCTAATGATGATGACTGTCCTCCTCCAAAACCACTTAAATACAATCAGGTCCAATTGGTCGGCTTTCTTGGAGTGCTGAGCCAGCACGTTGTTTGAGTGCCAAGAGTCAACGAAGCCAAAAATCAGGGTCAAAAGTTGCTGTTAGTTGGCACATACCTCCGGCAGGCTTTATAGAATACCCTGATTAAAGCATTTGTTAAACCTTGACTGATTTTTTTTTCCCTTTATAGAGTTTTGTCAGATTTCATTTTTTACTCTCCACGTGATTTTGTGAAGAGGTCTGTGATCAGAAGGATGGAATAGCAACCTGAAGCAAAATTAAGGATTTCTGCCATTCCGGGGGCATCTGTGCTATTTTACATTATTAACTAGTCTGGTGACAGGTGCTATCTCCTGCATTAGCCCAAGATTTTTTGCAAGGTCAGAGGGGAGGGCTGGAACACTGGGAACTGCTGTTGCACCGACTGCAAAGAGCCACCAGATGGTGCACGGAAATAATTAATAGACTCGCAGCTTTGTAGCATGGTTTGGGTTGGAAGGCACCTTAAAGATCGTCTATTTCCAACCCCCCTGCCGCTAGACAAAGTTGCTCAAAGCCCCATCCAACCTGGACTTGAATCATCATCAGAGGAAAGGTTTCCAGCTGGCTTTTTCCAGCCTTGGCCACGGCTCAGCCACTGCTTGGTGAGGTTTCATCTCAGTTTCGGTGGAGATAGAAGTGAGCCCCGACTGAGGGAAAACTAGATGTGACTTCATGGTTTTATTTTTGCACCGACCCAGCAGACTTGTAGCTAAGCTAGGTTTGCTTTCGGGGGTTCAGATGAAAGATTTAGTCACTGACACAGGGAAGAGCAATTGATTTAACTTTTTGAGATTTAAATGGAGTTCATTTCCTGCTGAAGTGTGAAAGGTGGTGCAACAAAAGTGCAGTCCTGCCGTGTTTGGTCATCTTTCAAAGTTCAAATCCACAGTGAATCCAGGGTTAATTGATGGATGAACTTTTTGCATCTAAATGGTGAAAAAACCTGCTGATTTTTTAGGTCTTGTGCAGTTTCTACTTCCTTGGGCTTGATCCGGAAAAAATCTGGCAAACGTATTTTTGTAGTTTGTGCTTGGCCCAAACTCAAAAGTTTGGAGGGAAGTTTCAATCCTTAGGTGTGAGTCCAGCCTCCCATCTAGGCATTTGGCATTTGGCTTTTAGGTGCTATTTGGACCTATAACTGATCCAAATATGATAGAACACAGCTGAGCACGTGCCACTCTGTCACAAGAGGAGGTAATCCAATGGTATGTGTCTTCAGCTGTCACAAGAGGAGGTAATCCAATGGTATGTGTCTTCAGAGCCTTCCTGGTGAACCAGAACACCATTAAAAGTATCACTGATAACGCTTGTCTCTTTAGAACAAATCCTGAATGCCTTATTATCTACCTCGTGTGGTTTACATTTGGAGGGTTTACCTGTGTGACTAACAAGGACTGCACTTCATTATGCATCCCTGGCTGGGGAATATTTTCCTTGTTCACAGGGGACTCTGAAGTACAGCATTGTAAGAACTGATTATTGCAGGAGAGGAAGGGAAGTAGAATCCACTTGTTGCCTATGATCAAATCTTAGCTTTCTAAACTTGTTGAACATCATTTTAAGCCTCATACTTTCTGGAAATTGCAAGGTGCAGAGCCCTTTTTATATCTACAAAGAGGATGAATCCTTGTACAGATTGTGGTCATTATCTTCTCCAATTTGTGCAAGATTTGGCCTATTGTGAATGCTCCTTTATAGTAGATTTTAGAATAGCTACAGATAATGCAATGACAGCAGCATTTACGGTGATAATGTTTCTCTATCCCAGAATGCAGAAACTAGAGGTGTAGCCTGAAAAAATCCACCCAGGACTGTTCACTCAGCCAAAACAGACATCTTTGATATGGAACAGCAACATGAACTGTAGTGAGGATTAGACTAGCTATGGAAATATTGTGTAATACAGGCTTTTTCAGGCAAAGAGTTAGAAAAAAGACCATCCCAGGAATGAACAAGAAGCCAAGGGAGCATATGACTACCAAAGCTTTAGGCAGGCAATTTCATTAAAGTCTTCCTTTGCCCAATGGAGAAAGACAGGACCTGCATGGCTTTGGATTGCTCCCCACAGGGCCTGTACCTCTTCCTGAATCAGGTGGAACAATTTAAGTTTTGACTCTTTTTTTGGCACCCTAGTAAGGGTCCTTGGCTGTCATGGATACCTCCAGTGATGAACACTTTCTTCCATATTTGGTGTGATGTAATAATAGGGAGTACAAGCTACTTTCTTATGGGAATAGTCTTCCTTCCTTTTCTTTAGAAAGAAAAAGTCTCAAATTACATTTAATTAGGATTTTTTTTCCCCCTATGATTTTTCAGGGCAAATGTTCATGAAGAAACCAACTAAAAATACCTCTCCCAAGAGCATTTACTCCAAGCAAGAATATTTTTTTCCATCTTTCCTTTACTGGTTTATTCAGACACAAATTTGCCTGCCTCCTTTAGAAAGAACTGTAGGGCAATCAGAAGCCCTTACAGCATAGCCTTTTCCTGTACTGGTAGCATTTTACTGATTTATAGTCTTCCAGTAACTAAACCCACTTTTTATGAACATTGAATGCAATAGTGTTAAAAACTCACATGTTGAGAATTCTGAGCATTATTTGAGCATGTATCTGACTTGTGATATCTAAAGGATACAGTTCAATTGTCATAATTTCTATCGCAAATTACATATACAAAATTCATTACATGCTTGGGTAATTAAAAGAATAAGAAAACAAGGCAGCTGCTCATAAGATTCCACATTGAGAAAGGAGATGAGATTTGCGGAATAAATTTTTCCTTCAAAATAATGTCTTTAGCCCTAATCTTTACAAAGTTTCTGTCCACTTAGATCTTTGAATTGGCTCAGCCCTGGGTGGAAACTCCAAAAATCCTGGATATATTGCATTATTATTAGTGTCTGGCTTATGTCCCACATTACAAAAATCTCAGAATGAAAGGCTTAGTTTTGTACCAGAACTATATTCAAAAGTGTGAGATGAAAGGCACTTGAAAAATTACTTTTAGCTACATTACTTACTTGTATCTTTAAGGAAAATCAGAAAGACAGAATCATGACAGACTAAAGCTCCAAAGGTCCTTACTAAATTAAGAACTAACAGGTGTTTTATCACGAACATCCTTGTTTTCTTACTTCTCTGGAAGTCAAGTTTCCAAGGAGTGTCTTGGATCAAGATCAGTGCCATGGAAAAATTAAGTCACTGCAGCAATACAGCCAGAGAGGATTTTAGAATTGGCTCGAGCTATGCAAATTTTCAAACATTAAGGTGTTTGGGGGGTTAGTAGTTTATAGTATCTGAATAGTATCCCTGGGTCTGCATAGGGAGCTTAGTCCCCCTAGGCTGCCTCTGCTGTACCTTTCAGTGGGGACCTGCCTAAATTCCTCAGCCCTTCTTGCTAGGTGACTCCAAAGTGTGATGGCTGTGTATCCATCTGGTGCCTTCCACAAAACTCTAGCTGTTAGAAGCATCACAGCTTTTTCTATGCCCAAACTCTATGTCTGAGGGAGCATTCTGAGGGACTGGAATGGATACTAAGCTCTTGAGTGGTATCTTGAATGGGTGTTAAGATTACTGCATGAAATGCTGACTCCAAACAAAAGATTAACCACTTTAAACCACTCTAAAATGTCAACACCATTATTTATTTTTCACTTCCAAAGTGCAAATGGTCTCCCTGTAAAAGAAAGACTGACCTTACCATTATCATAAGGTAATCACTCTCTCAGGGACCAGAGCCCTTTGGCTGCAGTTGCTGCCTCCCAGAGCTCAAGGACTGTGGTGATCTCAGGGTGTCTGCACTTTTATGTTTACTGCTTCTTCTGCATTGTTTAATAAGCAGCAGAGATACCTTCCAATACGTTTTTTTTCCTATGCCACAAAATGCATGTAGACTACAAGACAGATTCTCAGCTGCTATGTTACCTTACAGAATTCTGCAGTACCATGTTGTCACATTTCCTGAGGATACAGAGGGCTTACTGGAAATACTTTGCAGAAGGAAGGATTGTTTCCCTAAACTTTTCTGTTTAAATCACTCAGCCACAAAAATCCTTTGACTGGACTGTATTATCTTATAAAAAATATATCCAAATAAAAAAATGCTATGTAATCCTATTAAAAGTTATTCTCTGTAGCTCCACCCAGTTGGGATTTACAACCTCAGAGGAACTTAAGAACTGCTGTCAGTATCTACCAAACCCACAAATGCAGTAACTAAAGAAAGAGAACTGGTGAAAATACACGAAGAATTGACCTAAGGTAACCTGCTTGTAGAGAAATATTCAAAACAACAGATGATTCTATGTCTTAAGGACCAGCTCACCTCCTGTTCTGGAATGAAGCAAAGCCACAAAGCATCAGAATTGTGTTAATGTATTTTTGGCTTTAAAGAAGCTATTCCCACTCCCCAGTTTATATAACAGGTAATCAGACAACTTCAAATAGGATATCATGGTTTAATAAACTTGTGACTACTCGTGGTTATAAAGGGAAAATTCTGAAGACCTTCTAAACAGAGAAATACTACGCTAGCAAAGAAACTTCCCTGTCTACTCAATAATTATTTCTTGCCCAAGCAATACTGTGGCTCCCTGTAAATTGTTTGGCCTGTTAGAACCACTATAAGTTTAGTAAGAATATATGAGCACTGTGCCTGCAGAATGGAGGGAGAATGTTTGTGCATGGTATTAAAGAGCCACAATCTGTATGATCCAGCTGGAGGGCAATGGCCTTGTGAAGGTAGATGGTCCAACCTTCAGCACAAAGAGCTGCAGGAGACAGCTGGCTCACACGGGAATGATGCTGTTAACAGGATGAAGTGATGCCATTCACAAAACCAAGAAATAGCAATGCCACTGAAGTAAAAGATGGGTACTCCTTCAAAGACCAGCGACAGCAATCTGAAAGATAAAGGACACTTGTGGATGTTCTCCACACAAAAACAAAAGGAGCATCCAAGTGCTCAGTCTGCCTCCACTCCCCAGTGACATGGTGAGCCACCAGACAGCATGGTGGGCTGCTGAGGCTGGTGACTTGTAGAGATCAACTGAGCATGTTTGTTCCTGCAAGTAGTTTTAGCTATAAAGAGGTTCTTCCCCACATAATGATCTTGCTTATTTAGGATACATTATTTTCTAATGTTAAGAACTGTTGGCACACATAATTGCATGCAAAGCTAATATTGTATCTTGGCATTACACATGCATCTCTCTTCTTCATGGTCAAATCCCCTTCATCATAGTTACTTTCAGAACTTTTGCCTATGCAACTGCAAAAATTACAACCTGGGTGTTTCATTTTTGCTAAATACTAATCACAATCATTTCACTGAAAGACATATGCATTTTGTGATTTGACTGGATTATTACTATAAATGTATTAGGTTATATTCATTGAATCATAGAATATCCTGAGTTGGAAGGGACCCACAAGGATCATCAAAGTCCAACTTCTGGCCCTGCCCAGAATCACAAGAATCACACCATATGTCTGTAAGTGTTGTCCAAACTCTTGAACTCTGCCAGTTTTGGTGCTGTGATTACATGTCTGAAGGTCTCCTTCCAGTGCCCAAACAGCCTCCTGGTGAAGAACCTTTTCCTAATATCCAACCTAAACCTTCCCTGACACAACTTCAGGCCATTCCCTCAAGTTCTGTCACTGGTTGTCAGAGAGAAGAGATCAGTGTCTGATCAATCCCCTTCTCTTCCCCTTGTAAGGAAATGTAGAGAAAGGATGTCAAAGCTAATAGTATGCATTTCTTACTGTGACAATATCTACCTGTAGCTACCACTGTTCAAAAAGTATTTTGGAAATAAGCATGAGCTCTTTCTCCCTGTCCTCTCACCTGGCATAAATCCCATGGCTAAGAAAGCTGACAGAGTATTTTAGTGATGGCTTAGGGATGCATTTAGCATAGCCACACAATTCTTGTTCAGTAGGTAGTGTGAGCTCATGTGAATCCTCAAAGCTTTGTGCAGATATTCTTTCTGTTGTATTTCTCTAAGCCCAAGAAAAAAAGTAGAATAATATACACTGTTTACCACCCGAACAGATTTGTATATCTTAAGGGCTAATCTTATCCCCCCAGTATCTCCACATCTGAACCAAGTCCCTTTTAAGGCAACATTTCTCACAAAGTATGCTATTCTGATATCTTATTCATCTTATATGACTTTGTCAAATCACTTTTCCATCCTTTGAGATCAGATCAGTTGGTCAGAGCCTG
Source organism: Irena cyanogastra (assembly GCA_013397155.1). Classification (NCBI taxonomy): domain Eukaryota; kingdom Metazoa; phylum Chordata; class Aves; order Passeriformes; family Irenidae; genus Irena; species Irena cyanogastra. The sequence continues at coordinate 1,751,502 of VWZV01005697.1, read as the reverse complement.
GTGCTAGGAATGCCAAGCTTGTAGGTTGAATCCCCATATGGGCCATTCACTAAGGGGTTGGACTTCATCCTTGTGGGTCTCTTCCTACTCAGAATATTCTGTGAATCTGTGATTCATGTAATGTGAACCAAATGGCTGCCTGTTGAACAACAAGGAACTCTCATTTAATACAAATTAGACACAGCAGAATAAAGATGCCCCAGTTCAGGAGCATTTAACCTCCTCTGAACACACCACAGTAGCCTTCCTGCAGGAAGGATATTTCACTGCTTGCAGTGTTCCACACCCAGAAGGGTAAGTCTGTCAGTGAACTAGAACAAGTCTTGCTCCACCTGAAATCAGTTTGTCTTTTGCTTAATTGTAGGCAATTTTAAATGCAAGACATAAAGTTATTTGAATGCATTCAGAAAGGTTTATTTGAGCAGTAACAACATAATTGAAAATTCAAATGTATTTCAATATCCTGCATTTCAGGAAAACTTTAAAACACTACTTTACTGAGTAATAGCTAAATCTTTATCTTTGCTGACACATATTCTACCTGAAAGTAACTGGAAGGTCCTTTTCAGATAAGCATTTTGGCAGTTAATGCAGTATTTTTATTAGCACTGAATGAACCCCTCAACACGCTTCAACAAATAAATTGGAAAGGAATCATGAAACCTATTTGTGCAAGTAGTAACCCTAACATATTGCAAACAAAAATTATTTTATGAGTAGCTGAACAAATAAAACTTAGTTTACTATAGATTTGTATGTTACATGTCTTCATTCTCTCAGTCCCCTATCCTCACTGCAGTATAACCAGCTCCTTTGTTATCCTCTTTCTCTTTAACTAAACAAGAAGTAGAAGGGTGCATTAATCAAATAGATGCTGCACCAGAGTAGAAACAACTATGTTAAAACTGCCTTTCCTCATTCAGGGGATTATTTTGGTCTTTCTATTCATCTTCTGATTTTACCAGATCTTACAGGTGCTAAATGTATCGAAGGTTTCTCTCTCTCTCTCCAAACATACTTTCAGTTTTCCAAATATATGAAAAATCTCCATCTCTTTGCCAAACTGTCTTACCAAAATATACCTTGAAGCTGTCAGAAATGTTCTCTTCAGTTATTTGTGTTACTGTGTAATGCTGCAAAAACACATTTCAACATTTAACATCTCTGAAACATTTGGGAGATTTCTCCCCACTTTTTATTTTCAAATCAAAATTGGCAGAAGTATATTCCTACTGTTCAATGAAAATGTAATTAAAATTAAATGCAGTGTCAATGCAAGGTGTTCAAGAATTTATGGCAACAAAATTGCTAATTCTTTGGACATAGTTTTGTGATTTGGCCATCAGCTTCAGCCCAAGTCCAGCAGGACTGTCCCATGAAAGTGAGTTTAGAACTGCAGCTGGGAAACCCTCAGTGTTGCCTTGTCATTTTCAATCATTAAGAAGTGTTTTTGCCACTTTTCTTGTAAGCTTTCCAAACTGATTTTCAAGATATTGTGGAAGCCTTCTGCTGCTGGCAGAGCAACACAGAAATGGATATATTTTGAGGAGGCAGGAGACATTGGTCCCCCGTGATGCCCTAGGGAGGACTCAGGCTGTGGAAAACATGCCAGAAACCTGCTGGGAAGAAAGTGGACTATTGTGAAGTCCACTCTTATCTGGGCTGAGCACTTCTTTCCGAAGGTTTGCTGCAGTAGAATCAAACACAGTGGGAATGTTTTGCCCATTTCTAATCCTTGCAGGAACAATTCACAGTTGCTGGAATGTATTTGCCTCTGGTCTAAGAGGATTCATGCATATCAACCAAGCCCAGGACACTTTGGCACAAAAAAAATATGCCAGAATAAGGCTGGAAAAAAAGATGTTAATCGCTATTCAGCAGAGAAATAGCAATAGTATCTCAGCACAAAAATGTATTTCAAGAGGTGGTCTGGAATCTCATTTGCAGCCTTTTTGAGCAGGGATCATGCTGGATATTTTTTTTTCATATGAAGGGCATATGTTATATACAACATGAACTCTCAGCTCCAAATTCCTTTATACTAGTGGAAGTCTAGAGTTAACTCCACAGGCTTCTGAATCTGGTTTATGGAGCTTATTCAAAAGAGCTGCATAGCTCTTCTCATGCATTTCAGGGGATATCAATATAAATGGAGTGAAGGAAAAAGTGGGTCACAGCTTTGGCACCCTCTTTCCTTCCTTGCACTTTTGGTCTCAGAGTTAAAGCCTTCAACATTTCCTTGTATGGACAAAACAATTAATAAAGAACCAGATCTTTTAGTGGAGGCAACCACACAAATAAAATGACTTGATTTTACCAGTGAGGAAAACACATAAAAATGGGAAACAGCCTTGAAAGGCCCCAATATCATACCACATATGGTGTGAACTGATAAAATTAACATAGTTGATCTACAGATAATGTCTGTGAAATGTTGACAATAAAACTGTATGTGCTGAAGGCTCCAAAGTTTAAATAAATATTTTGAGTAAATGTTATGAAAACCTCTACTCTTTCATGAGCACCTGTTCCAAGAAGGTTAAAAGAAATATAGTTTATTTATATGAATCCCATTCTGATCTTCAATAAAAATAAAGTACAGGCTGTGTTGGACCGAATGATATTGCACACCCAGCAGGACAGGGCACAAATCCTGTTAGTCTCAGAGATACGTTCAGCCTGCAGAAACAAGAGATATTGACCTCCCAGGAAAGTGAGACATGTTTTGTTCTACATGTTCCAGTTCTTCAGGCTCCAGGGTGCTTAAAAATGCAGGTTTGATTGATTCTCCTGTAGGAGGAAATCCAATTCAGTTTATTGCCTCTAAGAAAGCTATAAAAAGACAAAGGGAATGGAACATGTTCTGAAACACCGTGTTGAGGGAGGAAGGTGGAGTTGAAATGCTGAAGCAGATCCATGTTTTTTCTGGGGCTGGTGGACCTAATGAAACTTTAGTGGGGATAGATATAAGATGAGGTTTCAGGCCCTGCAACTGAGAAAATATTTCTTGAGAAACTACAGGAACATCCCCCACCTTCCCATGAAGTCTTACTCTCACACAAAGTACCCAGTCACCCTCCTGAACCTCTCCACTTAGTGGCATGTGTGGCCAAAGGAAAAGGGTGGAAGAGGAGAAAAGTAGGGTAGAGTGAGAGAGGTCCCTTATCAAGGGAGGGACAGAAATCTGGCTGGGCCAGTGAGCCATCAGAAGAGCCTCAGGTGGATGTCCTCGCTGGACTCTGTGCCGCTACAGAGGACAAAAGCAGCTGGAGGAGGGAGAGGCAGAGGAGGAGGAATTTTGGCTGGGGATGGGCAGGCTAGGGCTGAGGGGAGCAGTCCCTCGGCAATCAGGGAGCAATGGCTGGCTTTGTTCCTTGAGAGTCTTCCCAGGATTTCAGCTTGGGCCCTTCCCAGTGGGATGAGGAGAGAGCTGGTTGAACCTTTCCTATCACTGCTCCTCTCCACCCCTGCTGCATCAGACATCATTTGTGACTAACTGTAAGTCCCACTGTGTTTTATTTATAAATTAACAAATTCCTCGAAAGTCCTGGACCAAGGTTTCCATAAGTCCTGACTTCCATTGGAAATGGTCCTTTCAACTTGGTGGATGACCACTGCATGTGGGTTGTTATCAATGGGCTTAGGCAGTGGGATCAGGACTTGCTACTGTAATTTCAAGACATTTTGGGGTGGTGGAAAGGTGAGGACAATGTAGGAAGCAAAAGCAGGTTCTGGGACCATGGAGAGGGCGGAACTGCCTCCCTCAGGTGTGGCTTGTGCTATTTTCTGTTTGAGAGGACTAGGCCATTTTGTTCCCCTGGAAAATCTTTTTTTATAGATCCAAACCATGGCACAACGAAGCAGGTGGGGTCAAGCCTGAGAGATCCACATTTTCAGTTCTTGGTTTTTAAAGGCTAAAAATCTGAAATCACAACAGAATCACAATTGTCAGGTTTTCACTTAACTGGACACCTTCACTTTCATAAACCAATTTTCTTTTGGGCTGATACTGAGCTGAGTTTCCTATTTATGTGTGTGTTGAGTTTCCTGTTTATGACTGAGTTAAAGATCCTGAATTAAACAAACAATACAGAATCATGTGTTCATTTAGTATAAATTGCAGCAAAAACCTATGTCTCATTACAGCCATGTAAATTGCTCCATCAATGGTTTATCTATTTACTAGATAAATGAATTGCTGCTTGGATTTTTCTGCTGCATAAGTTATGGGGAATAGTTAAAGACAGGAAACCTTGATTCTTTGCCAGGCTGTGGGTCGCTCTATAAACAGGCAAAACTGATGGGAGAAATAACAGTGGAGAATGTTCAAAATATTGGCTTTTCACTTTTGGCTTGTGCTTGTTGTTTTGTGTGTGATTCGGTTGTTAAAATATGAATGCTTAGGAGCCTGTGAACTGTACATTTTCTTTGAATACATAATAAATAAATCTAAAATAATAAAAAAAATTCTGGAGATTTTCCTCCAATATTAATATTTCAGGGACTGTTTCCCTCCCACAGGTAGGATAGGATTCTCTTTTATTTACATACATTGTTATATACAATATTTCCAGATGAGTCACTGAATATGGAAATTTTACTATCATATGAAGTATCTTTGACAGAACAAACAGCAGCATTTAATTTCTGGAAAGCTAATACTTTCAAAAAACCTCTTTGTAGCATTTATAGATTACCAGCCTTGATGACCTAGTGTTGAAAAGAATATTGAACTGAAATAAACTAAAAATATCAACAACTTGGGTATTACTTAAACATCATGTTTCCCTTGACAGAAAACCAATTTCATTCATCTGCACCATTTCCTTTCCTTTTTATTAGCTTGGAGTCAGCACTGTAAGTCACAGTCCTACTTTTTTCAATTTGATAGGTCACACTGAAAACTGATAAAAGATGCCTATGTTTTTTCTGCTACATTTGCAGTGCTGCCAACTGCAAACTTAAAGAAAACAGGAATATAATCCCCATAGCCTTTAAATGGTGCAAAAGTCATGAAGAAGAAAGAGAAAAGTAGGTTATTCATAGCTGACTTGGGACTTTTCAGCCCCGAAACTGTAATTGTCTCACATTCTTCATACTTTGTCTGCAAGTAAAAAAGACAGAAGCTTTGCTTTGAATGCAAGGGGAGAGTCCCATGAAATAGAAAAGTTTTAGTTTTCTTTCAGCCAGAATCTTGAGGCTTTAAGAAAACACATAAGTAGTGAGACTTGTGATGAAATTGTGAGAGTTGGCAACACCTCAGTCAAGTTTGTTCTCCATTTCCATTGAAGCTGAAAGGAAAAATGCCAAAACCATACTTCTGGTGCAAAAAGTGATAAACCGCAGGAAATAGTCTTGCCCAGTCAGCTTTTCCCCTGGAATGAAAGACAAGCATCTTGTAAAAGGTCTGCTCAGAGTTCCAGTGAAGTCAAATTGCAAAATCAGCTCTCACTGACTCCAGTGTTGAAATAGTTGGCTAACTTAAGGAGTTCTTCAAGAGAAGAGAGGGTACTCTGCTACCAAATCGAAATTCAGATATTCTTCGGCTTGATAGGCTTGTAGCTCTGTAGAAGCTGGCAGACATACACAGATATTTTTCTATTTCCTCTTTACCAATATGAATTTCTGCTACTGGCTTTGCTGTGAAATACTGAAAAGTTATACAGAATACTGTGCTTCTGTTTGTTTTTAACAAAAGCTGAATTTATCAAGCTAAGTTAAATGTTTAATAGAAATTGAAGTGAGTTCATTGGGTAAGGGGTATAATATTATAAGTTTAAGGGTAAATATGTCATCATGATGAACAGCATATGAAGCTGTATACTCATTATCTTTAAAACTTTATAGTGCCAAGTCATATTCAGCACCACAACACGTTTTTTAAAGGTGGTTTCTTCATCCAGTTCAAGGCCATATTGCTATCAAAAATGCCTGTGCAATCATCTGTGCTTCAGTCCTGTGCCTACCACATCTTTCTCATTGGCACTGCCTATTATGCAGTCTCAGAGCTGTTGGATCTGCTTGCACAGCTGCCTGAAAATAGCCATTAAAAAAAATTAAAAAAAATAAAAAATTCAACATTTAGCTGAATCAGTAAGCTGACTTGGCTCTCTGTTCATCCCAAAGAGCAGAGATGGGGGCAGCAGTGGCACTGGAAAGGCAGGTAATCCTATCACAAAAGCATGGTCCTAAAAAAATCTCAAGCTATTCTTTAAATTAGACTTCTACATTACAAGTTTGTTAAGGGTAACAAGGTCTGTCTCATTCTAATTGTGCTGCCTTTTCACTACCTTGTACATCAGGAAACCCTTCCAACCTGTGCAAACTGGACTTCAAAACCAGGGCAGGTGAACTGATATTTCTCCATTGGTAGTGTATTCTATTGCACCCTGCAGGTATAAATCACTCCACCATGTGCTAAGCAGAAAGCCCAAGGGCTGCATTAATTTTTCTTTCTTATGACTATTTTGTACTACTGTAGTAAAAATTAATGTATTCATAATAAAAAGTTGTTTGCGTTGTACCAGAGTGCAGATCTTCAAATTTTCATTCATATCCATGAGATTTTACGGAATCATTTACTCTTTGCTTTATTTCCCCCTGCCCAAATCAAATTAATTTTATGGTAAAGACATGATTTCTGTTAGGAATCAAAGTAATAGTCTGAAATAGCTACCAACACATGATTTTGTTACTTACTGTAGCAGGCAGTTGAATATACTTCACTGAAAATCTTAAGCCATTAAGAGTTTCCATGTCCCGGAGAAAATTCCCCACAGTGTTGCTTAAGACCAACCAACAAAAAAAAAAAAAAAAATCAGTGCTTGAAAAATTAAGGATGAAGAAAATTCTACAATATAACATGACACTCTTTGGTGGAACACACGAGGGCATTGATCTCTTAGTGCAAGCAAATGCCTAACAAGTAGTGCTGTGTCTTTTACTTTGCCACTTTGCCAGGAACAAAATGGGTGCGCTGACGCCAAAATCAACTGTATACTGTAAGTGACTTGTCGAGTCCAGATATACAATTGTTTGATGTGAGCAACCAAATACACAGCAGTTCAGAATCACTAGAGGGAAAACAACTGGTTTTTTTCCCATCAGAAAGAAATCAGACACTTGATAACAACTGAAAAATTAAAATCCCTTCTAAGACAAATTCTTTGCTAACTTTATACTTACCTAGAGAAGATGGAAAGGAAATATGGTATATCTGTAGTTTCTGTCTTTTTTCACTGTATAGCAGCTCCTGTCTCCCTGCTTTGCCTCTTTCTCTTCACACAGTGCGCAGCCCAAAGGAGCAATGTGGGTGAAGTGTAAATATCTACATTTACTCTCTGTAAGCCCTCAGCGTGTACTGTGCAAGGCCAAGCAACATGTAAACACCATTCTGATGACTCTGAAACAGAGAATACAGTCAAGGTGACTAGATGCTTCACAAGCTGCGAAAGGGATACTCCTCAATTCCTACCACTAGAGACATGCATTGATTTGATTAAGAAGAGAGCTGTATTTAAAATTATGAAGTAATACTAGTCTAACAGGACATCTAGGAATCCAGCCCAAAGCATGGCCAACTTCAAAGTTACATCAGGTTGCCTGAGGTCTTGTCCAAACTAATTTTGTGTATCTCCAAAGATGGTGGTGAAACCATAGCCTCTCTGGACAATCACTTCCAGTGTTTCACCACGCTAACTGTGAAGAATGTGTCTGTTCTACCACAGAGATTCAGTCCAGAAAAAAAAGGGATTGCATGAAGCCTTAGAGCCGAAGAAGAGGGGCAGCACATATGTTGGGCAGGATGCTGGAGGGACAGGTGGCACCAGAGACATGAAGAAGATGGCTCCCAAGGCTGTGAGGTCTTTTGGGTCACTTGCTGGGTGATAGCAGTGGGAACACCAGTGCTGTGCAGAACTGGAGGATGATGTCTGGGCCCACAACTAAGAGAAAAATGCTGGTAGTTTTTGCCTGTATTCTTTTGAAGGTTTGGATCTGTTGGAGGTCACTTCATCTTGAGGTCAAAATGGGAAGCAGGCACTTCTGTAGCTCACACCAACATGAAGATTGTGTAAAGCATTTGCATAGACAGTTACAATATTTATAAAACCCCTTGTCAACTTGGACTGACTGACAGAAAAAAGCCATTTACAGTATTCTCCTCATCACAGAAATCCTGTAGAGCCACCCAAAGTGTGATGAGGCTTGACAAACCACTCCAGGGAGCCATATAGTTTCCTTTGTAGTCAGCCTTCAGGCTCTTCAGACTCTCCAACACTGCATCAGCTGTGAGAGATCTTTCCCTGACACTGTGCTGCAGCAGCAGCGCTATGGACCTGAGGTTCACTGCTCGTCGGCAGCTTCATTTTCACCAGAAAGAATAATTCAGTCCTATTAACAAACAAGCTGTCTCCTTGCCTTAGGGCACAACTAGGAGTTGGGATTTCTTGTGCTATGTTTTCTCTGTGTCCCCCAAAGAGCTATGTATTACTCATTCTGTTTAATCCCACTGCTTTAACTGAGCTGTGCGGGGCAGTGTTGGACTTAGGCTTTTATATCTGATGATGTTTGAAGAAGTTGAACACCATTTTTGTAATCTTTTTTGATTCAATTCCTCACTGAGTGCCTGTTGATCAATAGAGTAGTACAAGTGATTAATCTGTTTTTTGTGTACAGTAATTCCTATTCTGTAAACAAATAAACATCTGTTTCAGGAAAGTACTCACCACTTGCTTTATGAAGAAAGTTTAAAGAGAATGTGAATTGATTTGTAAGGAGGTCAAGAAACCAAGTAACAAAGAAACAGTCATTTTTTTTCCTTTAAAATTTTTTAGAAATGCTTGCTGAAAATATCCACTTTAAGAAATTGGAATTTTTTTATCTCTAAAAAAACTGCAGCAAAATTTGCTTAAGGCCTTGTGTTTTGCAGCACAATCAGATGCTGCCTGTGGTGTAACTTCCAAAGTTCTGAATGGATTTTCTTTTCCCCATAAACAATCAAGTTCCATTTTGTTTGAAGCATTTTATATCCCATGCTAAAGAACTCATCTCATGCATACATTTAAACATGTACACACAGGTATGTGCTGGGAGATTTTTTTTTTCTCTGAGGCCAAAAAAAGGCAATGGTGGAGACTAAGTCTGAAGTCTCTTGATGTCAATGATAGAGATTCAAAGGTTACTGGATAAGCTCTGAGTCTCTGTGTGAACATCTTAGATCAACTGAAAATGTGTCAAGACCTATAATATTTCCTAGAAACTTTAAAACCTCTTTGGATTAGGAAAACCATTCCCATAGCTTACTCATCCCCACGAGCAAACACTGTCCTCTCAAAACTGGATAACATATGGGACATCACAAGCAGTCTAGAGGCTCTAGGCTATTTTCTTCTGACAGTGCAATTTGGACCTCATGGGTATTAGATGATTAGTTTGATTTCACTCCTAGCTTTACCTTCATCATCAATCTTTGCAGAATAAGAAAATGAGACAGATCAGTTTTGTACTTATCAGGTGATGCCCCTATAATTTTAGAAGATACTTAATTTTGACATACTTTATTCCAGAAATTACATCCAGTCATGAAACATGATTTTCTGTTAAGCCTGAGGAAAAAAAAAAGTAAAAGAGAAAAAAAAGATATAATTCTGCTAACAGTTTTGATAATCTTTCCCAGTAGTTAGCATGCAAGAAACAGAAATGAAAATTGGCAATCCTGAAACAATAATGATTGCAAACATAGCCCGGTGTTGAACTTCAGGTCAAGTAGGATTACAGAAATGAAGGAAAAAACAAGTAGGCTAAGAAACATACAACAAAATTTACCAACTAAAATTTTATCCAAGTTGGAAAAAGCCATTGTGTGTGAGCTTGTTTGTAAAACTGGTGCACTACCTTTCTCAGGCAAACGGATAATTATGTTTTTCAATTCCAAATACTCTGATCACTTACCCTGGGAGAAAATGTTTGTTGGAACTTGCTGTATTTCTACCAGACTTTCAATTATCCTACTGGGATGCAATTTACAGCCCACCTTTTAGGGTGAGTCTTGGAGGTGCAGTTCCCATTAACATTAATGATGTGTTCATGCTGTGAAGATAGCTATAATCCCTTTGTAGATTAAACACTTGGTGCTGTCAAACATTTTACTAATGCTGCATATCTGAAGGCATTCAGAATGGGTGTAGGGCTTTCTTTTTTTTCCATATGAGTGATTTTAGTATTTTTGATTGCTTTAGATGAACAAAAAGCTCTCTCCGAGACTGATGCTGTCTGTCAGAAAGAATAGTTATGGGTAGCCTGGTTAATGTAGATGTTCAGGATCTTCAAAAGTCACACCAAAGAGTATCTACACTATATTCTCATTGGAGCTAATGAAGTTTAAGTGCATAAAAGCATACAAATTTGAATTCTTCAATTTAATTTAAATTCACTATCAGATTGCTCGTGGCCCATTCTGTATTGATATACATTCAGTCAGCAGGAGGATAATTCTGTGACTTTCATGAGTGGTGGATAAAGCTGGAATGTGAAGAAATTGCTCTGCTTTCTGAGATATAAGCTTCTCTGTGCACTAAGTGCAGTATATCTAGTTTTGCTCTCCATGGATATAGCTCTAGCTGAACACAAAAATTATGTAAAAAATTTCAACATCAAATTTGTAGACATGCACTGTTGGTCTACAATCAAATTAATGCACAGATAATTGTACAAAGAATTGATAAGCATGTTTCAGACAGAGAGGCCTAACTGCAGGCATCCTCTGCCCTAGAGACCTCTGCTTTGTAGCTAAGCCAATACTGGAATCCAGAGGTAGACAGAAATACAACTGTAGTACTCACACATTCAAGCTAGATAGCAAAACCAGACATTTAAGAGAAAGATACAAACCAATCAAGACACAATGTAGCCCTAAAGTTAATAAACTTTTTATATAGTATTCAGTTTAACCTTTTGATATATTATTCAGTTACATGTCTGACAGGTACATTTAAACTCAGGGATACTGAGATAAATTCAGGGCCATGGATAAGTGGGTTTCCCAGGTGGAAAAAGCCCTCACACTTGTAGGCTGTTCTGCTTCATCTGCTATAGACAGAGCTGAGCTGACTCCTCTTGAGTTCAGTGCTCCACCTGCCCTTACCATATATTCACTCCAACAGAACGTAAAGCCTAGCCACATTTATCAGCTCTGCCTTCTTCCAACCATGCAGTGGTAGTAACTAAGTCCTAGAGTCTAGGAGTTAGTTGCTACCATCTTAAAATCCATCTGAAGTATCCTTGAAGGAAATGAAGTGTCACATGTTTGCACCCAAATTGCAACCCGCGGGTGTGTGATATAAAGAATAAAAGTTTCAAAAATGGCACAATAGTAAATTTGTCTTGGGAAGAATTTGGCTCAGGCTGCATAAACTGTTTGTGCTCTTTAGCACTGTTCAACGTTTTATGAACCATCTGTACACTCTGGGTAATCTCCACTTTAGGTGACAAAGATGTACCCAGGCTGCATCTGCACCAGGCCAGGCTTGGTGCTGATATTACTGAAGTAAGAGCAAAAATACATGAACCCATCCTGAGTTCAGAGTTTGAATTGGAGCCAAATTCAACACCTCAGTAGAAAAAGATTATTTCTCACTCTTTGTCCCCAGCTGGCACTTCCACTTCCTTACCTTCTCCTCCGGCCATTTGGGAAGAAGGCTCCTCCAATCACTGTAATTTGAAAAAGCCTTTTGAAAAAAAGGAGAGCATATGCAGGTATTACACATCAAGAAGAAACCCAGATTATTTTAAGGCTATTTTATGAAGTGCAGAGGACTCCAAAAATTTCTGAGCATGTGAATTAGGCAAAACATGAAAATCTCTGTGTAAAATAACATATTTCCATGTAAATTATGTGGACTGATGCCAGCTGAGACACCTCTTATTTAAATATTACATTATTTGTCTTTAAAACATGCATGGGTTTTGTGAGTGGAACTGCAAAGCACTCAAGAATATTTACACTGTGGCAGGAGGTACTTTTGATTCTGTGATCACTGCCCCTGCCCGCACTCCAAGTTAGTGTTTCTATAAATAAGGATGTAGCCCAAAAGAAAGAAGCAGAGAGCAGTTCTCTCAGTGAGGTAAGTGCTAAGAAAACACTAATCCACTCTCAGGCCCTTCACATGCACTCCCCTGTGACTCCAGGAGAGGACACTTACCTCTGCAAGGACAGCCTTTAAAGAAGAAGATGGGAGTGTACCAGCTGAAAAGTCATTCAAGGTCTCTGCAGAAGATTTTTTCCCAAGCCAGCTGTCTGTCTCCAGCTGAATTGCCCACATGTCACAAACCCATCAGGTGCTGCAAGGGCAGTGAGTGCCCATGGCTGTTGAGGCAATGCCTGGACCCACCACAGACAGAAGCAGCCAAGTGAAGGTGATAGGAAGCAGTTTGGTAGGCAATGCAGTCCCAAGGACACCTGCAGGAAATTTCCTGAAAGAAGCCTTGAAGTATTGGTGCCAATGGAGGGATCTTCCTACACTGGATCTTCTTCCTGATGCAAGCCTGCAAGGTTAACTGTTTTTTTGGCTGGTGAGGCTCATTTTTTTACCACATGCACATACTGTGGTTCAGTGGCAGCTTAGTAAAAAGTTATTGCTATCAAGACAGGTTTGAACACAAGAAAAAAGTGGTAACAATTGGACTAACTGCATTATTTCCGAGCTTCTCTCTACTGCTGAGGCACCTACACATCTCATGAGGACTTCAGGTCCTGGCCCTGGTACTTTGAGGCAGAAAAAGATACTCCAGTCCTGTGGTATTGAATGACCAGAGTCGGCTGTGGCAGATCTAAAGCAGATCCTCCAGCCAAGCCAAGCTCTGAGCCAAGGCTCATCCCCTTACCCTCTCTTCTCTCTCCATGCAGCCCTGTCCCTTTTTGGCTGAAGGGCTCCAGTGTATTACAGCAGGTTTGGTAGTTATGCTGCTGGCAGGATCCAAGGATGGGTGGCTGAAAACACAGCTAGACACATGAAAACGCAGTTACTGAGATTATTGTAGGATCTGGTGACTTCTCCATTATTTCTGGTCTCCAAACTAAACCTCTTTCTGCAGAGGTCAGTGCATACAATGGAATATTTTATGGGCTCAACCTGAAAAATGTTGAAAATGCCTGCTACTTGCAAAGTAGAGCTACTTTAACTGCAACTTTAACTACTCATCTACCTCTGCAAGGGAATTACCTGGTGAAGTGTTAAAAGCCTGTATTGCACTGATGACAGATGACAGGAGATAATATATTTTCTCTCTTTCTGAAATACTTGGTTTCTTTTAATGAAAATATTATCAGGACCCATTTCATGTATGCAGCTAGGACAGGTTCTAAAGTTGACATGTCTTGCTTTTCTGGTCACCCTAGTGTTGGATAAACTTTCACAAGTGTGTTTATCAACATAAGAAAGAGTTGTCTCTTTTCAAAATGGAAGTCTGTACATTGGAGTGACTTATTTTGGTAGATCTTGTGGGTCTTTTTGGTAAATATATATGCTTCTTTTTAATTAGGCAAAATCAAAGACCGCAACAGTATTTGGAGTATAGAAGGCACTCAGTTCTTTGGACAAACTCTTAATTTCCTATGGATTTCTCCTCTGATTCCCATTATGGATAATACTTCCACACAGATAAGCTCTGCCTTGGTAATGGACCCCTCATCACATTTGAGGAATTTAATGGTTCACTAGTGGGGGGGCTGGGCTTTGGGCAACCATGAAGAAAATGGTCAAGGCTGAGCTTGATTTGAAATTCTGAAGGGAACTGATATGGCTGGGCTTCACATTTTGTCTCTCAGCTGAGACTGTAGCATATGGAAGAGTATTTTGTATTTCTTCCAGGTTGAATTAGTGGGTCACAAATGCTCGCTGCACCTTTACCTGCATGGTGCACACAGGTGTGTGTACACATATGGGTAAAGCTCAGTGCAGCTAGTCTGTCTACGATGCAGGGACTTTAAGATCTCTTAGAGCTAATTAGATGAGTTACAAAGAGGTGCCTTACAAACGTCACATTTGCCTAAGTCATCATCTGACTGAAAAGTTTAATTTGCTCAAGATATGCATGGAATTTTTATGGAAAAAAAAATCAGAATGCTCTAGATGCTACAGATTCTAGCTGTGTGTGGTTTAGAGTATTCCTCTGCAGCTTGAGAGACAAAATCTGCCCTGTGCACTGACACAACTACATTCACTTACGGGAAGTGACATGGCTGTAACTAATTGGAGTAAGCAGACAAACTTTCACTGCACACAGCCAAAGATAAACTGGCTCCAAATATTTCTCCCTGAAAATATTTTCATGGTACCTGGCCTCATTTTAGTCTGAACAATACATTTCTGTCTCCAGACACTAAAAATAGTTCACGTACTAATTAAAAAAAAAACAAGCTGTGACAGAAAACAATAAAGGCAAGGAAATGGGAGAGCATTTTTACATAGCCAGCAGCTTTCCTGGCACCAGTTCTAGCTATGAAGAGGGTTATTAGCAAGCCCAGAATTATATAAACAGTTCCCTCTGCCAGCTAGGGTACACCAGAATCATCATTTACTTTCAAATTATTCAAGTCAGCAGAATTCATCTTTTCATCAGTCCAGTGGAAAGATTGGCAGAGGTTCTGAAAAGTGGGATTATGATAAGAAAAAAATTACTCTTTCTCTCAACAGTTCAGTGCCCTAATTTCATAAACCCATAGTTATTCCTGCTTTCCTCATTGACAGAAATGTGTGTTTATTCCTGCTAGCAGAGCATGTTCATCAGCTGCAGGAGGGAGAGCTGCAATCCTCTCTGCAAAATGCACCATCATCAAAATCATCTAATAACTCCAAGATGAAGAATCTTTGCTACTGGATGTGATAACTGAGAAAGAAAGAAACTGACTGAGTTTTGGACTATAGTAATACTGTTTTAAACAGTAGGGAAAATCTGACCTGGATTTAATGAGAAATAGAGTCTTAGCTACTATTTGCATGAATTTTAATAGTGAATTTGGGGACGAACTATTCATCTCTTTGGCTTTATACACTGACTAAAAAGGAGCTGACTGGGCGCAAATCTGGGCTAACGTTTGCTCTAGATCTGGCAGAATAACGTGGCTGCTCAGAGGTAGTGCATGGAGCTGCAGCATGCAGCTCAGAGTGAGGGAGCTGAGCCTTGGAGCCCTCCGGCACACCGGGAGGCCCCGGCTCAGTAAATCCTTCAAGATTGCACAACCTGGAACAAGTGAACAGTCCTATGGTGGCGTTATTATGTGCCTCGGGTTATGCAAGTGCCTAAGTGTTTTGCTGGATAGGTGCCCTAATCTCTCAGTATCTTTTAATCCTGTATTTAAAATGGTAATAACTATTCCTACACCGGGAAGGAAAATAATTGATTTAGTCGTGATTGCAGAAAAGAGGAGATCTGTAAATACTAAAGAAAATAACCCCAAAGTAGGGGAAACAGGAAAGTGTGCGGAATAACATCCTGGGATGCTTATTTTTAAGAGGCAGTTCTGTTTTGGAAAGTGTTAAACCACCACCCTCTCTTACTCTGGCTGATCATGTGCCTTTAAAATGTAAAACTACCTGGTAAACTCTGCAGGAAGGAGTCAAGTGGGCTGTGTTCCTCACACGTAATGAATAGATGCCTTCACATCTCAGCAAAGCCCTTGAAAGCACGAGTGTCCTATTTGGCCTGAAGAACCAGAACAGACTGTCTGAATAACAGGCTGACTTTCCAGAACCAGGAGTTTAAAAACACATCACTTGTTCTTCAAATACAGCCAGGTACTCAGCATGTGCCCTTGTGAGTGACCCCTGGGGGAATATTGTTCTCAAAATTATTAAGACAAATGAAAATTGGAACATTAGTAACACTTTTAAATGATGCAGCATTTAGAATTTAGATGAAATAAAAACTAACATAAGAAAATGTACTTATTAATGCAATACTACTATTCCATAAGCCAGAGGCTGTTAATTCAGATAGGAGATGTAGTTGTAGCCTGATAGAGCAATAGGAATATTCTACCATGTGCACCAGCTGAGGCGGTGTGATCTTTAATTGCTGCTGGTGGAGACAGTCCTGCAGCCTTTTGCCCATTCTGCCCTGGGTTACCTCTCCTTCCTCTTGCTGGCTCAGGTGCTCCATTTTCTTTTGGCTCCCTGAACCTGAAAATGAGAAATTCAGGGGAAAAGACAGAACAAGGATGTCTTCCAGTCCTTACATGCTCAGGCTGGACACACAGATTTGCCTGACTTTTTCTGCAAGGAAGTTCAACAGCAGCTCTGTGTTCATCACGCTACTTGGACATTTCTTCAATAACTTACAGGCAGGATGAAGGCCTCTAAAAATCAGCTAAAAATATCCTGATAGATAGTTCTTCTATATTTCCATTAACCTCTCAAATTCAAGCAATTTTGTGCATCATTACCAAGCCCAACCAAAATCAATGGTTGTAATTGAGATGCAGCAAGCCAATGCATCTCCCACAATCCATGACAGGCTTGTGCCTGACAGGACTGCTAAGGAAAATGACCTCCCTCAAATACAGCCAGGCATTAGGCCTGCTCTCCTAGCAGTGATTCAATGGAGAACAGCTCAAGCTAGTCATTGAAACAGCATCATGCTTTCTGTATAACATCACAGGCCATGAAACTGTAGAAACCCTCCTTCATCTATCCTCTGCTGTGCTTCTATACTGGTTGATCATTAGCAAAGACAAAATACTCCTCATTTCTCTTACATACAATACATTGCTATTGCTTTAAGCTGCCAGCTACACTAGCAAACAACATGATTTGGTTATCCACCTTAGCAGGGGTTATTTCTTATCAGAAGAAAGTCTACTTTTCCAGAACAATGGGAACAAGGGCCTCATATGACAAATCAAGTTGTACCTGACTGTGGGGCTCTTGGAAAGCATGGCCCTGTGTAGCAGGATAGAGACAGCCTGTAGCCTTTGTAGTTACATCAGTCACCATGTTGTCTCAATATAAAATGCAAGCAGGTTGCCTTCGGAAGGGTATTTCTCTCAAATAAATAAAGCTGTGTGCAAACACGAGTCTGAAAGAAAAAGAAATGCCCTGCGGGATTTTTGAAGTCCTCTCAGTTTGATGCCATTGGATTAACCTCCTAGCAGCAAAGAAAAATTAGCTCTATTTGTGCAAGTTTGGACCTTCCAGAGAGTTTGCTTGTGAGGAGGTGTGGTCATGTGGAATGCTGCTGGCTGACAGATAATATATTTGAAAAAAGACTTTGAAGTTGAGTTGAATAGACCTTACATCAGGTACTCAGAATCACTGGTGGTTTTAAGTTCAACTTGAAAAAATAAGAAAGATATTTTACTATCAAACATATATTTTGTACCTACTCTGAAGCTCTTCCCACTTGCAGGTGCTTTCAGTCTTCTACCTAGTATTAGGGGTAGAAGTGTGCCACAGGAATGGATAGAGAGTGAAAGCTTGGCTCTGCTTTACTTTCTTTATATAGAGAAAGCATAAACAATCATGGTAAATAATAATACTGGTAAGCATGGTAAATAACAGGGATCAGTTCTCATCCTAATTTACCGTTGGAACACACTGTGTTCAGTTTTGTATTTGTAGTATTTTAAACCAGGGAGAACTCCATGTAAGGCAATGGGGACACTTGGGTTGGAAATAAAACAATGGAACAAAACTCATTGGAACTGTATGCATGTTTGAAAAATTAGTTAAAATTTTTTTTTTCATAGTCTTGGTTTCTTTTCCTCTCTTACCATGTAATACTGCAGTTACATGTTTTAGTTTGGGAATCTGAGTTTAGAGATTCCAAAGCTAAAATAGGGCAGAAATGGAGAAAAAAAATGTCTGACAACTTGAGCTCGATCATGGTTTTCAAAATCTCAGAGCCAATAACAACACCTGTTTTTGAGAGGACTACAATACAGTCCTTAGATTTCTCCTCAACTCTGGGATTAAGAAGTATTTTGGCATGAAGTGCATATGTGGAACAGATGCCTGATGACCTCTGCTCCATGCAATGCTCCTCTGTGGCTTACAAGAAACAGCAAGGACTCTGCATGTTCCCTAAGCTTACCTACACATGCATTTTAAATCTCTGCTTTTCTTGCAAAGTTATTTGTATGACAAAAAGATAACCAACAGCAGGTACTGCGCAACACCTACTTTCTGTGGACCATCTCATGTCAGACTGGAAAGAAATCTCTGCCTGTTTTGATGGAATTGCCTGTAAGGGTTTCTATGCTGAGTCACTGCTGAGAGCACATCACTGTGGTTCTTTGTCCTCCTTAGTTACCTAGTGCTACTCCTAATAGGAAGGAATTAACTAAAAGGAAAAAAATCAAAGTATTTGCTGGAACAAACTGGGTGAACTTGTTCCCTCCTTTAATTAAGATTATTTTTTTCCCTGGTTGCTCTGAAGAATCTGCTTTACTATGTCCAGTAAAAATTATAACATTTTTCATTTGTATTCTGTTTTCTTTTACTAGACTATTGCAGACATATTTTCTTGTTTTTTCTGTAAACATATCCACCAAGAGAAAGCCCCTCTTTGACCTGTTCCGGACTCATTCAAGTTTTATTGACTTATCCTTTCAGCATAAGTCATCTGCACACGATTTATCCACCTACAAAGGAAGTTTCTACTACTATTTGCTAGTACTTTGCCTTTCAGGTGAAGCACAGGAATACAATAAAGGAAAGGAAAATATAAAGAGGCATTCCTTCTCTCACACTGCTTTTACCAAGGCAGGCTGCAAGTCTTGTTCTCCTCTCACCCACCCCAGGAACTCCCCCAACATTTGCTATTCAGGGGTTCAAATTTTAGGCTGGCAGAATGCCAGTAAATTCATTAGTGGCACACTGGATAACAGATCAGACCCAATCCTCAGGGATTTAAACAACATTTTAACAGTAATGTTTGATGGCTAGAAGAAATTAAACTCTGTCTGGCCTGAGCTGTCTCATGGGGTCTAAGTACCTACATGTAGTAGACAATATAATAAACTGTTACCTCCCTTTGTAGGCAGCTTTGGGAGACCAGATGTCTCTTGCTTTAGTAGCTATCTGCAAATTGAAGTGTGCAAAGCTAACATATTTTTGCAGTCACTTCACTACTTACTTTTGGGATTTGACTTTTGGCTAAAATTATCAGGTTCCATTAATTCTGAAAACCTCTTCGCACTGAAGCGAACTGAAAATCAGAATCCAAGCCTCTTGTTACTAAGAAGTTACTTAGGAATCCACCTCGCTTTTCTCGTACACCTGCAAGTACAGCTTCTTTTGTTTGTTCTGGAAACAGATTTAAATAAAAAAAAGAAGGAAAATGAAAAACGTAACACACGCAAACGCTGTGTGGGACGTGCCCTGAAAGGAGAAGGAGCCTGTACAAATAAACCGTGGCTAGTGGCACCAGGTCGTTCCCACCCACGGGGCTGCGCGGAGATGGCTGGGGATGCTCTGGGACAGCTTTGTGGGTCACCGCGATGTGTCACCGCTGTACGAGGTGTGGCTGGGCTGCTCACCGCTGTGCAGGACACTGCTGGTTGGGACGTGCAGATCGGTCCTGTGCAGGACACGGCTGTGTGACACCGCTGGGCAGGACACCGCTCTGCGGCTCATCCCTGCATGGGACACTGCTGCCCAGGACATGGCTCTGAGGGAGGGACATCGCCGTGAGACATTGCTGGGGGGGGTCACTGGAGTGTGGCACACTGCTGAGGGGGACATTGCTGTACAGGCTGTCACCATGTGGGAGACACTGCCATGGCGAGCACATTGAAGGTCATCACTGTGGAAGTCCCTGCAGTGTAGGACATGGTAGTGTGGGACACGGTGTGCGGGCCATCCCTGCGCAGGACATCACTACGAGAGTCATACTTTTGGGAGTCCTGCATTGTGGGACACGGCTCCTGCTGTGCAGAATATCCTGATAAAGAACATCGCTGTGTGGGACATCGCCAGCTGTCCTGCCATGCGGATCCCGCGGGAAANTGGTCGGTGCGGCGGTGGTCGGTGTGGCGGTGATGGGCGCCACGGCGCTGTCGGGAGCGCTGTGGCTGGGGCTGCTGTGGGCCGGGAGCGGGGCCGGGGGCAGCTGCCAGGGAAAGTGCTGCCAGGGCCGGGATGCCGCCTGCGTCGGCGAGGGATGGAGGGAGGGAGGTGGCTACGGGACCTGCTACTGCGACGGAGGCTGCCGGCGAGCCGGGGACTGCTGCCACGACCACGGCCAGGCGTGCCCGGGTAGGTGCGTCCGCCCCCGGCCCTGGCGAGTGGGGCGCGGTGGAGGGCGGCCGGCGGGACCCCGGGGCCCCGGCCCTCTCTCCGAGTTCGGCAGCTGCCTGCCGGGGCTTCGCGGGATGCAGGTTTCGCGGGATGCAGAGCTGGGGTCTGCAAGCATGGGTTCAGGGCTGCGAGAGGGACAGATTGCTCCCTTCCCAGGGCGAGGGCATGAGCAGGCACCAGGCTGGGGCAGCACCGGGGCAGCACCAGGGCAGCGGCAGCCTCAGGAAGGGAGACGGAGACTTTTCTCTCACTAGAGAGAAAAAGATTCCGGATCACCTGTAGTACGGTGACAGTCTGAAAGTTATTTTACCTCTAAAATACTGTGTTACTTACTTTTCGGTCAGGCAAGTCCCAAAGACTGATTGCAGGGGGGATGTCCGATTGTAGAGACAGCAGGGAGATTAATATAGCACCGCCTGTGTCTCTCAGCTGATTCCTCACATCCTGACAAACAAAATGCAATGAAATAATTGGGGAAGTCCCCACGGTGAGGTTTTGTCTAGGAGCATGAATCCGCAGGAATTTACTGTGAAGGCAAAGGCTTTAAACTCAGCGTAGGAGCATGAGTGAGAGGTCCTCTGCCAGCCCTCGGGGGATGGCAAGGCCTCCCAGTGAGCAATGGCAAGGAGGGAAAAGTAGCCCAGCTCTACCAAACTGAGTTATCTGCTTTGTAGAAATTCACAGTGCCTCTTTCTGTGGGATTTCTACCCTTTGCAGTCTTCACGATTTGACCGACCTCGCTGTGCCTGGGCTGCAGGACACAGACCTTGCTTTGCAGGTGCAGTACTAGTACTCGGTTTAATGTCTCTTCCCAGCTGGCTGGATGCGCGCCAGCCTACAGCCAAAAAGTCATGAGCCCCTGCAGCACAGTCCTGCTAATTAGGGTGTATTTAGCAGGCTCAGTGCCATGCTGACATAGCCACATAGCTTTGGGACCCAAGTTGGCTTACATCTGCCCGGATTGGGAAGGGGGAGTACAACTCTTGGATGGCGTAGACCCATCCTAAGGGATGTAAAACTGCACAGAAGAACTCAGCAGAGCGGAACTATGACCCCAGGTCTCTAGAAGAAACGTGGTCAGCTCTCCCACAGCTAAATAATCTCCTCAGAGTAACACAACAGACAAGAATGCGCCACAAAGTCAGACAGAAGGTAGCATTTTTGAAATTAGTATTTTTAAAACAGATTGTTCTTTCATTCAGGAAAGTCAGCAGAGGGAAAACTGGCAAGACGCTTGTCATACAGCCACAGCATATTGCATCTTTTCAGTAAATCAAATAATTTTTAATATTCAAGCATGAAAGGAGAGAGCTGATAAACATGCACAGTGTTAGAACAGAGCTGAAACTCATCAAGAAAAGGCTCAAGATTGTACTTGAGAAATTCTAGTTTAAACACTTCCATTACCATGACTTCTGCCACCTGATAATGCCCTGCTGTTATCAAGGTGGTATTTTTTGTCTCAGGCTTAGTGGTGATGGCCTTGAAAGCCACTATATATCTACAATATAAGCACCCCACGCTCGTACCCTGTGTGGAAGGTGGGTGCCCTAGATCCTGTCAGGAAGGTGGAGTCTCAGTGCAGCCTCCCTGTCTCACTGCCTCTCCAGCACCAGAGCTGGAATTTGCCAGTCTTTGGTGGCCCAGTTCAGGGAGCTAAAGTTCCCACACAGGGAAATATTTCTGTTTTCTCTGTTGCCTGTTTCTGCCTGGTTTGACTCCCTGCACTGCCTCGCTGCCCAGTTGTGTGAGCACCAATGCAAACACAAACAGAGGGAACAGCACATTTTGCACTGATGGGTGTAGCATGGGAGGGCAGAATTTTGGCACCTGTCAAGGTGGTCCTAGAATTCACACATCCAAAATTCTAAACATACAAGAAGTTGTTATTTTAAAGGCGAATGATCATAAATACTCTCTGTGGCAAGTAGTCATTAACTTGTATTCTGTATAAACAGAAATTCTAAATAGTTCCAGTGGAAGTTGGTATCAATTTACACGAGTGTGGCTGAAAATATTAAGGGTTTGTTTTTGTTCCTATTGGATGTTGAAGTCTCCCCACTGAATCTTGCCAAAATCTGTCTGTTTAATGACACCAGGGGTGTTCACTGGCATAGTTTACCAATTTGAATGTAGAGTTCAAAACTTTAAAATAGAAATGTGAAGAAAGGTGATCCATGGTTCTCATGCTGCTGCTCGTTTGTCAGCCTGTTCACAACTCATCATTTCAGCACCTGCAGAAATGACATTTCATCCTTTGGGGAAAGTGTAAAGTGCCTCAAGTGTAAGTAATCCAGAGATGCTAGAATGCAAGAGATATTAGGAATCATACAAAAACAATGCTCCAAAATAATAGAAACCACTGAAAGGATGAACATCCTAAAGCTGTCAGCGGCAAGGTTAAATTCTGTCACACCTAAAACTCATTGTAGCTTTGGTACTTTATAAATAGATGGCTCAGCAGGAGTTCATGAACTGCTGAACCAAGTTCAAGAGTTTTTAAATAAACTTCCTTATAATTCTAACACTGAAGAATATTTTTGAATAAATGAAGAATATTTTTGAAGAAAGAATATTTTTTTTACATAGCATTTTAAATAGGGCCTATTGTCCAATGAGAAAGCCTGAGAAAGGAATCAGCTCACCATTTGAATCAAAGTGGTTACTCTGAGAAAATCCAGAGATCCTTATATATTACAATATATGTTGTACGTATGTTGTATGAACATACTACAATCCTCTGTTTTTCTTTTTCCAGAGAAGGGAAAAAATTAAATGGAGTTAGACTCAGAAATAATGATCTGTGTTTCATAGTGCTGCAAATGGAAGACAAAACCAAAGTTTTGGCTACTCAAGCTGTCTTTCGTAAGATAGCCATGTAATTTTTCTGTGTGTTTTTTTTTTTTTTTTTTTAAATTCCAAGTGTTGTGTTAGCTTCCGCATTTTGGTAGGTACCTGAGAACAAATCCCATCCTTCTGTTTCCTTTGACTTGCATCCTCTTCATTGTTTCAATGAATCATCATTCAACATTGTTGTGTTAAATAAGGTGAGCAAATGGCAACACTGAGAGGGATCCATAAAGATGTAGCTATGGGTCCCCGGTACTTCTTTTTGTGTATCAAGAGATGGCACCATTCCTTTTATGTTGGCTCATGGACCCAGTCTCTGTCATGCGGAGGAATTTGACATCTTTCCAACAAGGCCCAAAATCGATCTACTGTCCCTTAATAGTTTTTGGGTAGTGACTGCAAGAGCGACATTATTATCCCACTGCCTAAATTCCATTCTGCCAACCCAATATTCTTATTTTTCCACATGACTAGGACAATTAATCCTTCTTATTCTAAATCTTGATAACCATAAAATTACCATGTATTTCTGCAGATGACCAGTATTTAACTGTCAGCTTGGTTTGATTCCAGTAAGACATGAAGTCATCGCTTTATTTGTTATGCAGTTACTCAGACCCTTTGGGAGTTTCTTCATGGAAAATGTGATGTTAGACTTGATGTTATCTGCATATCAAAGTGCTAATATGGGATTAAAGTTCTGTGGAAATTCGTATTTATGCAGGTCATTCATACAGCCAGCTTGGAAGAGAATCAATAGATAAGGCTAGATAGACACTTACTGTCCTTTGGATACTTGGGTAGAACTAAGGTGTGTGATCAGGCATTGAAGTCTGTGCTTGTACCATAAAATCAAGTGGAGTCAAGGACTGTGTTTGGACTCTGCAGCCAGGTGGCAAAGACCGTGAGATCCATACTGCATTTAGCACTTGTCCTGGCTATCCCATGGTGCAGTCTAAGACATTTTAACTATCGCTGGTTTTCTTTTCTAGTTCACAATTCTTGGAACAAACAGTCTGAGGGCTATACTGCAACATGTCAGTGTGGTGCCTTCACAGCCACAGAGGTGGTGTCGTGTACTTTGGGGTACCTGGATGTGTCTGAGGGCAGTGCCTGGTGGTGCAGTGTCACGTGTCTGCATGTGGCAAAGGGGGCTTTTTCTGTGATTTTCCAGCACTGTTCTACAAATCATACTCAAGAGCTGTCTGGGAAGGTGTTTATCAGTAAGTAGAGGAAAACACCAGAGAATACTAATTGTTGAGCAGAATAGACAGCTGGTGACCCAATACCCGGGGCAGCCCTGTGGTTCTGTTTCAGTGGAATTCCATAGGGCGTGGGATGCAGCATCCTCAGCCACAAGACACCTGGTGCTGTCAGGGCACCCAAAAGTGGGCGAGTTTGGTCGGAACAGCTGGTGCACAGTAAGAACAGAGGAAGGGAATTTTAGTAGAGTGGTAAGGACATCTGCCAAATAGCCTCTTTCAGAGGTTTTTTCTGTTTTATGATATTGGTAGTAGTCCAAGAAATTAGAGATGTATTGACAGAGCAAACACTGCAATTTCTGTGTTTTATGAGAACAGTCACAAACCCCAAGGAGGTTATCACATTCTACTCTTTCTTCCCAATGTCTTGTACTGGCTGAATCCCAGAGGGCATAAAATATTTTCCTGAAAGACTAGTTTGGTCTCATCACTTTCTTGCAACACTGATACAAGGATGTAACTAGGGGTTAAGCTGTAAAGTTTCTTGGAGATTTAAATTGTAATCCATAAATGTGGAAAAAAAATTGAAAGCATGTGATATGTCCCATTACAAGTTAATGAGAAATAGTGCAGGTGGGAAATGAAAAGTTTTATTTGACTAGATAATGAGAAGTATGACCCAAAACAATCCAGAACCAGTTTAAGATAGTCCACCCATTGATGATAATATGTATTTTGTACCATTCTCTAACCTGGAGCACCTTGGCCTTCAGGAAGAAAGGCTACTGGGAATGGATCACCAGTCAGATTAAATGTCCTTGTAAGCCACAAATTGAGGATGACTCGTGTAGGGAAATGATTGCTTATTCTCAGAGAAATCTTCCACTTGATGGATGCCCCTGTCTGAGACATTTTTCTTATCTGCTTTTTCATGGCTCCTCCTGCCACGGCTGTGCAGATTTGAAGGTGGAGGGGTTGTGTTTGTTCCATCACTGAGCATCCAGAGATGATCCTAATCCAACCCCTCAGAGTTCAGCCTGCAGTAGTGTTTTGAAAAGCTGTAGTATTCATTCCAACTGCTAAAGGGAAAATTTTTAGGTTATACAGTTTTCAAAAACAGGGAGTTGGTGTTCCTGGAGATGAGGCTGAGGAAAGCAGTTTCGTGGAGATGTAAAATTGCTGTGTGTTCTTTACAGTTGCATATTGTTTTAATGGAAAAATAAAGTGAAGACTTCTGTGTTATGTAGCTTCTCACTCAGGAATAATGTATCTATCACCTGTTTTTGTATTCTGGGAATGATACCACAAACCCTTTTCTTCCCTGCCTGAGGGAAATGCAGTTCCTTGTGATTCAGAGTTTACTTTAGAAATAACGGTACTTTCTCCAGTATTTTTGACTAAGTTCAGAGGAAGTCTGTGATCCATGAGAACTGAAATTCAAATATCCAGTGAACTGTTCTGTAGTTGAAAATGAGCAGGACCTGTGTTAAAACAGGGAAACAAAGCTGTGGCAGTGGATACAGTTCAGTGTTGAGGAAAAAGGAGTTAGAAATTGATCTGAAGAGAATTAAGCATGCTGCTGCTTGATGCTCCAGCATTTAAAGAAAATGTAGTGGGTGTAGGAACTGCCAAGGAAGGTCAGACCAGTTTAGTACAGATAATCCATGAGCTGGTCTTTAAGGCTAATGCTTTATGCTTCAGAATAGGGTACAGAAGAACCCCACAGCTGTAGTGAAAGGTTTTGATGAGGGGCTGTTTCTTTGTGGACAAGGGATGGAATAGGGAGCCAAGCATTGCAGGCAGGTTTGAATTTTCAATTTGAGTATACAAAATCCTGGAAGAGCATTCAAACCCATATAAATAAAATTAGAAAAGAGAAAGTAAAAAAAGCCAATCTAAACAAAAAGCCCCTCAATATAATCTTACTATCTCAAGCTTTTGAGAGCAATTAGGATAAAACAGAAGTCTTGGCTACTAATAATGTTTTGATACTGCTTTGCAGCTATTCCCTGTGTTGTGGGGGAGTGGAGTCATTGGAGTGGCTGTGCAGAACAATGTCATCCCGGGCTGCGGATCCGTAGGCGCTATGTACAACAGGAACCTCAAAACGGTGGGGAACCATGTCCAGCTCTGGAGGAGAAGGCTGGCTGCCTGGAATACCTGACTTACCAGGGGGAGGACTGTGGCCATGAACATGGTATTCTCAATTTCATCTCTCTGCTGTAAATTGTGTCCATCACGGCCATCATAAATTTTACTGATGTCAATGAACAGCAAAAAACCAAGCATCTATCTGCAGTTAGCTGGTTAAAATTATAATTTAGAACTTTACTTTCTACTGTCATACTGCTTTTTGTTCAATAATTTGTTTTCCTACTCTGGCTTTTCTTAATTTCTGTTAAGAAACAACTAAGCTGCATGCATTCCTTCAGTTGGATGTAAGTATCAAATTATCTCTGTGCGAAGTTAGAACGCAAATTCAGTATGAAACAGGAAACAATACTCCTTGTGGAGTTCCAGCACATCCTATTTCCTCACTGGCTAGATGGCATGCATTGTTAGATATTTGTGTTCTGAATAAAGAGAGAGCTTAGCTGTAGGGAATGAGGTTGGGGTCCAATGTTGCCAACATTTTATCACTTTTTCAATAAAGCGAGACAGCATCGCCATCCACAAGCTCCTGATTCATTCACCCACTGTTACAGTAATTGAAATATGACTCAGCTGTGCCTTGCTGTTTTACCAGGCACTGTTTTTTTCCTCAGTCCCTGCTTTCATAACTTCCTCTGAATACGGTAAAGAAAGAAAAAGACGAGCAGCATCTTCTCTCTGGCCTTCAGACAAAGAAGCAGCAGGGTAATGTATTTATCATATGTATGTGGGTCATCTTCTTCAGTGGAAAACAGCTGTCTACAGAGAAAAAAATGTAATTAAATTTCCAATAATTGAACAAAAAGCTATAGCTTGTACTGGTTTTCTCTCCTGCAGTTTATTTGCATGTTCTAGATGTTGTTTTTTATTACTTGCTAATTGTCCTGAATTAGACATTGGGATCATGGCAGATCTGATGATAGCTGCTTTTGAAAGCCAGCAGTAAACAATGCTAAAACAAAGCCGAATGTATCCTAAGTGTAAGTCTGAGAAGTTAGATGTAGGTCTCTGAACAAAGTTGGGCTGAATGGGATTGGCCTCAAGAGACCTTTTTTTTAAAACTATTTGACATAAGCAGTAAGAAATTTTGTTTAGTTACCAGTAGAGATGGTAATGAAGTTTAAATTAGGCTGTTACTGGGTCTGTAATGCTCATAATGCTTTGTCCTGTGCTATTTTTCCTAGAACAATAGAACTCATTGATATTCTTAAAGTCTCTTTTCCATTTTCTTTCAGCAGCATAGAAGAAAAAATATGGGTTACTGAGATCTGTTTTTCAAAATAATTTAAGAATACAGAACACTACCAGAAAGTGAGATTATACATAAAACACTGGACTGGGGCAGAGAATGAGAAATAGTTTACATAGTATTTTTAAGAAATCACTGATTGGGTTAGGGTCAGAAAGACATTTGTTAGCAACGATGATGTCTAACTTGCACTTCACAAACACCACCCTTACGATATGTAAATCCATTCAAAGTGCCTACTTAGCTCCTGCTTCATCTCTCATAATTTGGTGCCTTTCCTTCTGAGCAGGTACTGTGTGGAGTTCAGGACGGAATCTCTTTCCCACCACTGTGCTTTGGAGACGCGTCCGTACGCGCGCTGGATGCAGTACCTGCGCGAGGGACACACCGTGTGCGTGGCCTGCCAGCCCCCAGCCATGAGCACGGCCACGCAGCGCTGCTCCGGAGATGGCCATAACGCACACGGGTAAACCAAAACCCATCACAGGAGTTTGGCCTTCTCAGGATCTCATTAAAAGCTGCATTTATTGTACCTAACAAATGGAACAGCTCAAATCGTTTGTAGAGCTCAGAAGGTTTTACCCCTTCAGTTCTCACAGAAATTGCTTTTAAAACCTAGGTAAAATTGGGAAGTCATTTCAATATAACGGTTTAATGCTTTGCATGCTTTATTCACTATTGTGAAAAAGTGATGGAATTTGTGTAGTGGAAGAGGAGTTTTAACAGCTATAGGCACTTTTACTTCAAAGGATATTTCCTGCCATAGTCCAAATCTGATTGCAGATTTAACAGTGGTGGATTGGTACTCCCCTCAAGCCTATATACCTGGTTTTTAGAAAAGTAATTGTCAAAGTAGATATTTATTATTCAGAACTGATTTTTATTTGATCCATATTAATATGCATACTACCTAATACCTGTACTACCAGCTATTCAACCCACCATCCTGGATATTCCACTTAGGAATATAATGTCTGCTCCAGAAAACATTTTAAGAGCTAGATGAGTTTAATGAAGTCTTACATGATTAAACAAATCCAATCTTCTGACATTTTATACAATGCAATCCAGTAACACTAAATACACAGGTTTTATTCTTCTAATTTCTCATTTATTGTCTCATTTCAGAGATAAAATCTTACACTGGGAAGCAATTGGCAACTCTCAGTGCCAAGGAACCTGGAAGAAGATCCGGCAACTGGAACGCTGTTCCTGTCCCCTAGTGCATAGTTTTATTTTTACATAAAAGTTTAAAAGACCTTTAAAATTGCAACAAAAAGCATAAGAAAATTAACACCAGTGCCAAGAAACCTACATATTTCTGCTGCATTTTCTGGAGCCTTAACAAATTTTAAATGAGTCGGGACTTTGGCAGAATCCTTCCAGGAAATTCTCCGTGCCTTGATACAAAATGCAAAGATGGATCTCTGTATTAGAATACAAGAAGCATGTTTCCATGTTTCTCTTTTTAATTAAAGAGCTAATGTTTCTAACCATAGTAGTTGCTTTTCCTTAAGTTCTCCATCTTTACTGGCCGTAGTCCTGCCTACAGGCACTGTTCCTACTCAGTAGTGAGCCAGCCAAATATTTTCAAGTCTGAGGATAGTTACTGTCAACATTTAAGAGCAAGGGTGAATAAAAATGAAGTTTTTGAGAGCTACAACTGATTTCAGTTTAGGTACTTTGTTCCTCTCCAGTATCATCTAGACAATTTTTTACACTATAACTGCAGTTTTCACATTCAACCACCTTCATGAAGACATATACTTAATCAGCATTGTTAATGAATTGGTCTCCTCAGAACTTCATGTCCATAATACACAGTGTAACTTTTCTGGCAGATGAACCTTGACAAGACTTTGTGACTAAGGCCTTGGTAAGAGTAAAAAAGTTAGTTATTACTAGTTAAAAATGCTCATCTACAATGATTAACATAGGAACCTGCAACATCTGAGCACTGGCAAGACTGCTATGCAGGGTGAGAAAATTTCCTCGTAAGACAGGCAGCATCTCCGTGCAACATAAAGATTTCCTAGAAGAAACCATAGTGTCTCTAAGCAAAAATGAGGAAGGTGATCTGCTTGAGGTTCTGTCCACAATTGGAGTTTGTTGTGAAACAAACCTTTGAACTGCATTTTACCATTTTATTGTAATGAAATCAGGCCTCCAAAACAGAAAGCAGAGATTATTTTAATACTTTCTGAACATCTCAGACTTCAAGAATGTAGGTTTTCTTTTTTAATGGGGAAAATTGTTTCAGAGAGCTTTGTTTTAATATGACCAATTCAGACAGATGCTTTTTCATGTAAGGTTCTTGGAAAACAAAAACCTTAGCCAAGAAAAAAGGTACAGAAAACATCTGAATTCAAGGGATTTCATTTTTAAAAGAATGCTGTATTGTGTTAATTCAAGTAACTAGATTCACACCAGTATGACAGTGGAAAGCATGTTTTCTGAGATTGTGGAAATCTCTTCCAAATGGTCTGAATCTAGAGATACAGGCTAGTGCTATCATCCATCTGTTCCACTCTCCCATGAGCAGGAGAGTTGCAGTGGCCAGCAGAGACCTTGATAGGGACCCCCATCAAAGTGTATCTTTGCTGTCACTGACAGTGTGGACTCGTTATTGAGCCCCACTTTGGCCATGTGGTTTTGAGCTTTCCCTTGCCGGCTGGTCTGGAAGAAGTCACTTGTCAAGACATGGTAGGTGGCACAAGCTAACCAAGAGATGCTAAGTGCTAGTATAATAGTGTTCTTTTCCATGTAAAAAATTAACCAGTCCCTTTGTTACTTACAAATACAACATTATATGAATTTACACATTTTTAACTGCAGAAAAAAAAAAATCAACAAACCATCAAGTCATAAAATTAGCGATACTAATACATACATACTTTTTCGTATAACTTACAGAGATGACAAGTCTGACCAAAATTTCAAAGTAAAGCAAAACAAATTAGATTAGGTTATATGGTAGAAAGCAAAATGATGACAAGATCAATCTAAAAAGAGATACAGCCCTTTAAAAATATAGAACACTTGACTTTTTATTAGCCTCCAAACTAAAGATGTTGCCAGTCAGATCTAACACCCCTACTTACATAATAGACATTTCTTAAATCACTGCAAACATTTTCACATTTCAGAATCTAGGCCATCTCTTATTGCATGTAGCAAAAAGGCCAGACTTTACATTTAAAGTCATCATTACCAGAGCAAGTGAGCTTACACAAATGTTTTATACCTATTACTATTCTGTTTCATGTTTTAGGACAGCAACACTGCTGGACACTCTGAGACTAAAATAAGATGTTATTCTGAAAAGCTAGAGTAGGTCCTCATGTAGGGAAAGGTCAAGAAGAGTTGGTTCCTGTAGTCCCAGTCAGCTTTGTTTGTTCTTGCTCAGTGTTCTCCACCGGTCTTTCAACATGACACTTGTTCGGTTGTTGAAGTTACCATGGGCTAAAATTTTAGCCCAGTTACCCACTCCAAACTCCCTTACTCCCAATTTCAGCTCCAAGTCTTCTTTGTGAGTCCATCGCTAGGGCAAGAAAAATACCAGATGTATGAACAGAGAAAGGTATTAATGTAAGAGCTTATAGCAAATATAAAAACAAGTTTTCAAACAGCTCTCTAGTTATTAGAGTACAGATGTCAGAGCGGTTTTTTTGAGCACCATATCTTGAAACTAGAGATAAATGATAAATTTGTAACTGAACCTGTAGAGCTTTATGAGGGTTCCCAAAGGGGACCTGCGTTAATAAAGCCTTGGCTTAATTGGAGTAACTGGATTGGAAGTAAAAAGTGTTTATACAACATTACAAGAGCCATAAGAATTGTAAATGGCTGAATCTGAAGGCCTAAAATTTATAGCGTGGTGTAATAAAAGAAAGGTTGGTTTCCCAGAGTGTGTATAAAACCTCCTCCTGTAAGTAACAGATGACTTCCAACTATCAAATGGATAAATGGTGTTGGCTATAAAGCAGAAGGGAACATTAGAGAATCATGTTATGGCTCACCTTTAAAACTGAAACCTTCAAAATTGTAAAGAACGAGGCAGAAAGGGAAATGCAGGTGGGAAGGAATAGCCTCAAAAGCAACCAGTAGATCTCATACGTGCAAGGAAACGTGAATTACAGGGGAACAAACATCACTTAACTCTAAAAATAATGTACCCAATTGAAATGTAAATCTTATGGCTGCTGTCATTACACAAATGCATTACCCGTCCTGCACAAGGGAGGACGAGCAGCAGGAACACCCAGCCAATATGACTGTCAGTGGCACAACAACCCTCATCCATGGAAATAGGAAGAAAAAAATAAATTTATTTCTTAATGACAAGGAATCCTTCTAGGATCTTTAAAAGATTCTGCTCTTGTAAGCATCATCAGTACAGTTTCTGGCCAGATGACAATTTTGAGTGCTATTCTGCACGGTTCCACCCTTCTGTTAAATTTAACTTGTAAAAGCTGCAGCAAGGCTCAGACATGAAAGACAGGGGAGTCTGAGGGGGGAAGGAGCTTAGGTAACATTCAGCCTCAAAACTGTATCAGATCAAAACTGTATCCTGGTTATTCTCCAAAAGGGAAAATGTGGCATCTACACAAAGTGCAAGCTGAGGTGTGTAAAGACCAAACTTCACATCTCAAAGCTGGATTTATTCCAGCTTAATGCAAGTATCAGGGCCTCTTCAGTAAACTCTGATCACTGACAAACCTCACTAAGCAGGGAAAGAATTACAAGTAATAGTAGTTCAACTGTATTTCTAAACAGTTAGGAACCTAAAACTTCTCTAAAGTAGTTTACCCTTTATCAAAAATACTTCCTTTTTCTAATTCTTCCTGTTCCACAGATCCTTTGCAACATTAGCAGTGAATAGTTTTTTTTTCTACTATTATTAAAAGGCCAGAGATTCCATTGGAATCATGTAGCTCGTCTCATTTCAGAGCATGCCAGAAAACTTTACTAAATAAAATCTTTATTCAAGTAACACAGTTATGCTTGACCTACAGCACCAGATAATTCAAATACTTTCATCAAAAGAGACAATCAAAACCCTTGTTACTTGCAATGATTAATTACATTGGCTGATGAAAGGGTTGTTTTTAGCTTGTTTTGATTTTTAATTGCTTACATTGAGCTTTTTAAAAAAATAAATTTCATCCATTTATTGTATAAATGAGGGCCTGCTTTACAGGTAAATCAGGGACTGACTAATTTTCTTTTCACTGAGGAACAGAACAGAGCAATAACTCGCCCCCTGCCCCACTCACTGACAAGCTGTGTTTACCCTCTGGGACTGAATTTATGTAGATTCCAGCTTTGCACTGTTACAAGACTGGTTGAAAGCCTGGACATAATGCAGCACTACGCTTGAGCTCACATCAGCACAGTGCCTGGTCCACAGCAATGTGACATCTGGCCAGCTCTGAACACTAGCAGAGCAAGCTGGAGTTTGCCAGGCAGAATGTGAAGACATTCCCTCACAAATCTGAAGATCTTGTTATTCATTTGAGTCAGTTCTGCTCTTTCTTTATGCATTATGGGACTCTGTTCTGAGTTTTCTCCTTCAGCTTTAAATACATGGATTTTTTTTCCATACAAGTCTGACTAAATTCTGGACACTCAGATTTTCAGACACATTGTTTAATTTAAATTAAGTATCATCCAGATTTTAGACAAGTCAAAGGACTTGCCATATAATTACTGGATATAAAATTGAGTACAAACAGTTCCCTAAATTCTGTGACACTTGCATCCCCTAATTTAGGAATGAAAAAATAAAGTATGTGTCCTTTCAATAGCACTGCAGATTGTTCTATGCAGCTAACTGAAAACACTGCAATGAAAGGCTGAAAATGGGCACTGAACCATTGCAATGAAATGCCATTTACAAAACAAGAGCAAACAATGCCAACATTGAATGAGGGACTACATGGAAAAGGAAGTTCTAGAAGTCAACAGCTCTGACATTCATTGCATTCTTTCATGCATGTGGACAATTTTATAACCCAGATGATTAAGCAGAGGAGCAGATTCATTGTTTAAAAGGCCAATTATCATTGCTTTCTATAAAACATTTATGAGGTTTTAGTGGTAGGGAGTAAGGCATAAATATTACAGAGGGAGCAAATGCCTACAACTATTCTAAGTGTTGAAAGAAACACTTAAGTTTCATTTAAGTTCTTTTAAAACTTTCAATGCCACTGTCAAATGCAGTTCTCTACAAATTCAGTCTTTATATTTCAATTAAGGTTGAACTATAACAACATAATTAAGCAAACAACACCTATTTTTTTTCTATCAAGATGTATGTGTAAGCCCAAGACCTAGACCAAGGGCTTGTAGGTGACCCCATAACAGACTGGCTCAGCATAAACAATATGTGATACAAAGCTTGCATTAACTCTTTGCCATTGTGGTCCAAATAGTCTAATTCTTGATGTTGAAAACAAGCTTGATGGAAGTGTTCATGCTTACCAGCAACTGGCTAACAAAGTACCTATCCAAGTATTGCTGGAATAAAGTAATAATGTCTTTAAGGGCAAAAGCAAATCCAGTAAGTGTTGATTTTTTTTTTTTAAGGCACTGGTTTTATCTGCAGGTTTTAAAGAGATTGTCAGTGATCTAACTATTTCTGATATTTGTGAGAAAGTGAAAAACTATAGGGGCTTAAACTTCAAGGATAGATAGATGAGGTCTCATTAGGACTTCAACCTATTTGAGGACAGCATTTTTACTGAAGATTTAACCAGTACATCAACTTCAGTAAAAATGCTTAAAGAAATAGGAGTAAGTACAACTCTCCTCTATTTAAAAAAAACAACAAAAAAAAACCAAAAACAAAACCATAAGAAGATTTGGTCTTCCTTGTTATATGAAAAATGAAATATCAAAATGAACATCAGAAAAATGAAACAGCTCATATCAAAATGGATATATGATGATAAATTGCACCATTATCATAACAGAAATTTCTTCCTAAGAGATATTACAAAGGGGAATCCAACAATGGCAATACATGTATTTAGTGTTAATTTTTTCAGTTATCATGATAAAATGCTGAACACTTATGAAGGAAAATTGTCTATAAACAAAAATTAGCTTGAAAGACCCCAACATCAAATCAACTTCAAATTACATTCTATTAAGGCATATACTTCTGCACGTCCCACCAATGGGAATTCTAGCATTAGTGAACACAGCAGGGTTATTTTAAGGTAATTCAATGAAGTATGCTTACCCATGAAGAGTGCACAAAGGACCATTTGAAATGTAGCATTATAAGAAGACTCTACCATTTGGTTTATAAAAACTAGAGTAGTTTCCCAAGTAAATCTGTTTTTACATCACATAAACAAAGTATTGAATTATAAAATTGCTAAATCTTTAACCTTCTAAGCTGGAAAATGAGTTGCCTCTGATATTTACCCCAAATTCTCACAGGCAAATGACATCCTGAATTCTTTAATCCAAACTGTGGAAAATTTTTTATTTCACACTAATCTTTAGTAATGGTATATTTTAACAAATAAAAGGCTTGGAAGCATTAGCAACAATATTTGAGACAGTAAAAATATGTTTTATCTCCTGTCTTTAAAAAGAAAAGAACTGTAACAATTTCAGGAACTGTAGCACTTGAGTAATCTACAGAATCTTAAACCTAAACACTATATTTAAAAATTAGATTAAACAGAGCCAAGAAAAAAATTCTGCACATGCAGATTCATTTTATCTCCATTTAGAAGAGAGAACAGAAGAGAGAATAGGTACAAACCTGTCTTCTTCGGCTACATGCCAAAGAAACTCCATTTTCCCCCACATTTTGCATGTTGTTAAGACCTAGAGGACAGTTAATATAAATCCAAAACAATGAGGAGTCAACATCAAGGCAGCAGTTTTGCATTTTACCATTTACACCAGACAAGAATGTACACTATTTTGATATGCTTTGACAGATGGGGAAAATTTCAGTGTCTGTTTACATATAAGTATACTTTTATAGATAAATACCCATGAATCTTGCCATCGCCCAAGGGCTTCAAAAAATAGGCTATTCAAAAAACCCACCTATATAATAGAGCTCACAGAAGAATCATATTTTAAATATTTAAGTAAAAACTGGTAACATAATAATAAAATATTTCATTTGGCCAAAACCATTGTTATTGTACACACTACTCTCATTTTACATAGAGAGAATGGGAAGTAAAAACCAATCAGAGCTATGATTCTTTGTATTCAAATTCCATCATTTCCAAGTACATGTATCAGGTTTTAACTGTGGCAAGCATTCACAGCATCTTAAGAGTTTGTCCTTCCATGTACTACATGGCCACATGCAGGAACTATATCATCATCTCTCTTTGGTAAGAGGGTGCTAATGGTCTAAAGAACTTACTAATAAGTATGATATTATCTGTATTGTTAGGTTTTTAAGAAGTAATACCAGGAAAATGCACAAACATCCTGACTTTGGAAAAACAAACTGTACTGTAAAATGTGCAATCAGCTAACTTCTTTAGTTCCTTCCCAATCAAGTTATCTAGCACAGAATTCAGAAAGAAATGAATTTCAGTACTCCTCTGGCAGCTTTCTTTTGCACAGAATACCATAAGTCCTGTAAACCAACCAAGCAAATCAGAAAATACTGGATGACTTTGCAAAATTAATTGCTAGAGAACCTTACACCACTTCACAGCTTCCTAAATACAGCAACTACCAAATTTGCATTTGTGCAGAAAGCATACACAACTTGGAGTGTTTTTATCCACCACAACCATTTCTGCATCAATCCAATCACACTGGATAGCAGTTAGAAATAAGTGTTTGACATGACAGTTTTGAAAGTGTAAAAATAAACTAATACTCACTCTGAAGAATTCTGTTCTCTTTGGGATTCTGTCCTGAACGTCTCCTGCAAAGAACACAGATCTGAAGTAAAAATACAAAGAACTTGATGAAAAGTCTGTGACCAGAGCAATAATGACAATTTTTTACCTTACTGTGGGTTTTTTTATGTCTCCAGATGACTGACTTGTGATATACTGTTTCTCTTTCACCAATCTTAAAAAGAGGAGACAAAAAAATTATTTCCTAGACAGCAACTTGCCATTTATATGATTAAACAATATTTAAATGAAAGAAAATCCTAAGACTTCTGTACAGAAGCAGTGGCATACAATCACTAACTGCATCAATGCATTCACCCTCTTAACCTTGGCTCCCTATACCTAGAGGAGAAATACACAATCTGCTGAGTTGGAAGGGACCCACAAGGATCACTGAGTTCAGCTTTTATCCCTGCACAGACATCCCCAGGAGTCACACCATGTGCCTGAGACCACTGTGCAAATGCTTATTGAACTCTGCCAGTTTTGGTACTGCAACCACTTCCTTGGGTAGCCTGTTCCCAAGACATTTAAGTTGAAGATAAGAGGCATTTTGCACTTTTATTTTTTCATTAGGAATTATTTCCATAGGTTTTTTTTGAATGAGTCTTTCATCCTATCTCTCTGATGTGTCAGGAGCTACCCTTCTACAAAAACAAATTTAAAAAATCTTATGACTTGTCTTCCTCTCTACTGACTGCATTAGCCAATTTTCTTAACTAAATGACGCCAAGTATTCCAAGTACAAAAATGAAGAAATACAGACTCTATCCCAGCTAAAGACAGCAATTTATTCTCCCTGAAAAACAAGTGGTGATAAACCTAGAACACTAGGTTTATCCAAAATTTTCCAAAATAATAATGTAATTGTTCTGAAGGTTTGCAATGTCAGAAGCATGAAGCAACATAACTATTTCCCTTCACACTAATACCATTAAGGGGTCAGCTATAAGAAAAACGTAAGACTGATTAAATTTCCTTATTCTTTTTCTTCTCGAGATGATCTATAGCCTGAAATTAGAACTAAAAGGAGTTCAATCAAGCATTAAAAAAGCAAAGTCTTTTTTGTGTTTATATTATTATAGACTGACAACTATTTAAGCTGCAAATTGTACAACCTCACAAATAATTCAACTTAATGACAAGCTATTTCATGCAAATGCCAAAAGTAACAACCACAGAAGAACACAAATTAAAAAAAATAGGGAATGTGCTGGTAGCTAATTTTCTATTGGACAGCAGTTTGGAATTTAACGTCCCTCCTTCTGCCTACTCTTTGATCTACAAGTTTCATGTTACTGTCCAGGCAAATCCCTTAGCAGTATAATACTTAATACAAACCTTTGTTTTGTTTCCAAATCACTTTCGCCATTTTCATCAACATCCACAGGTCTGTTTTGCAATGCTGTTGATCCCAACCCTTTAGATGCCACATGTTTTGTGGCTTCCTGTGAGAAATACAATTGATATCTTAAAATTAAAGCCAGGTAGTACCTAGATAGGAGTTGGCACTAAGATTAATATGTATACTTAGAACCAGCAGTGCTTATTTGACAGACATTTCAAAGGTATTAACATTAAACTAAGGAAACAATTTAAACATGTTAAACAACTTTAGCATGTTAAGTTAAAATCCATAAAGATCTTTATCAACAACTTGGAGAAATTTTAGTCATAGCTGAAATTGATTTTTATATGGACACAAAGAAATACAACAAATAGTTGCATAATGAGTGAACTTAAAAATGTGTGAAGTAAATTTCAGAGCTTAACTAAGACTGCAAATACTATTAAAGTACTCCAAAGTCTGGTCTTTATAACTAGGTTAGAAACTAAAACCAACAGGTGTCAAGTTTATCTAGTTTTGTAGCACATGGCAGGACAAAGCATACATGTAACATGTCCAAACAACATGTCTAAGTAGACCTTAGGCTTGTAACATAACATTTTTTGCACTGGCAGAAAATCTTTCTAACATCCTGCTCAAACTTTTAGCCACAAACTAAGATTATTTCTCCTCCATTGCCAAGAGAAGGAAGTAGTAATTCATTACTCCTTATAGAGTACCTAAAAGGGGCCTCCTACACTGAATAAAGATGTGACAAACTTCTTAGCAGGGCCTGGAGAAGTAGGACAAGAGTTAATGGTTTTAAACTAAAAGAGAGTAGATTTGGACTAGATGTAAGGAAGAATTTTGTTTTGTTTATGATGAAAGTGGCAAAACATGGAACAGGCCGCCCAGCAAGGCGGTTGACGTCTGATCCCTGAAAACCTTCAAGGCCAGGTTGAATGAGGCTCTAAACAACCTGATCTAATTGAAGATGTCCCTGCTTATTGCAAGTGGGTTGGACTAAACTACCTTTAAAGATTCCTTTCAATCCAAACTATTCTATGTTTATACTTCAACATCTGGCACTAGAAGAAAGAGAAGAGAAATTAACAGTTATAGCTAGAGTGTTCTTCTGCAGAGACGACAGGGTACACTGCTGGAAAACCTGTGTGCTGCACAGAAGTGGGAATTCCTCACAAAGTTGTCTCCTCCATGTGCCAGAATAACTCTGTTCAAAGTAAGATTTGCAATGTGGGTGCAGAGAGTAGGACAAGTGTGCAGGCAGTGGGGGATGCAGGCAGTGAGGGCCTTAGGCATGTTAGCATGGAGTTCTGGGCCTTCTCTAACACCTCCAGGCATCCACTTCCTCTTAGATGACTCAAAGAAAGAGCCTTGAAAAATAAACTTGAAAACTGACATTCAAGTGAAACCATTAAAAGGTATTCCCTGTATTATACTTTGAATGTATTTAATAAGTTGTCTAGTCTCTCTGGTAAGAAAATAAAAAACACAGAGGAACTTCAGGATTGTTTATTTAAAATTTGCTTCTTATTACCTTTAGACGTCTGTGCTTTTGTAATTGAATAATTCAATATTCTTTTATATGAAGTAAACATAAGAGAAATTCTTTACAATCCTCCTGAAGATGAACTGAAGAAGGAATGTTGTTCTTGCCAATTTTAAATCACTTTTGAGCAAGACTGTTTGTAAGGAACATTTGTATTTACAGGAAAACGGCAATAATGGTTTTCTATCTCCTAACTCCTCTGACATTCCTAAAGCTTTTTGCCAAATTAACAGGTCTTGATTTTTTATTTTTAGTATGAGAAGTCATGTGGGCTTAAATAAAATAAACATTAAATATAAAGCTACATTTTTTAAGGAGTCCCATATCAGAACTGCATCTCTTAAACAGATCTTGTTTTAATTACACTATTGTCCTAACTGTTTTGCTAATCAAAACAGTTGTGGGAAAAACAATCATAAAAGATATTCAAGAGAAGTCTCTTTCCTACTAACTTTCTCCAAGACATATTAATTAAAACAAAAAGGCTGAAAATAAGACAAACCAAAAGGAAGTAAAGTTTCTTTTTCATCTAATACTGTAACTGAATATTGCCTAAACAACTCCCTTGAAAGGGCAAATCTATTTAATTGTATCCGGTAAATTTTTACAAAAGTTTTTAAAATACTTTCAACATACCTGTATTAAGAAGTTAGTTTCATTTTCTTTCATGAAAAGTT
The DNA here is from genome assembly GCA_013397155.1 of Irena cyanogastra. Lineage (NCBI taxonomy): Eukaryota > Metazoa > Chordata > Aves > Passeriformes > Irenidae > Irena > Irena cyanogastra. Next base: position 1,711,288 of record VWZV01005697.1, on the reverse strand, counting down.
CAATGTAAGACTTGATTTTACTTATCAAAAGACTGTAACTGAAGCTTTGGAGAAGGGGAACGTATGGATCCTTGGTTTTAACTACGGTTGCCAGCTTCACCCTTAAAGGCTAAGAAAAGCACAGCTTTATACAACACAAATCCTGCAGTAAACTTGGTATCTATACTAAACAGGAAATACAGAAAGCTAAACAGGACGATAATATAGTTTCCTGAATATCCCTATACAACTTCATGCTGCAGTCTGAAAGGGTTCTAGAGTCAACTAGACATTATACCAGGTATTTACCTTATGTGCTCAGTAAACGATAAAGTCTAACTGACCAGAGATCCACATTTTCATTTCCTTTAGGAATAACACTGAAAGCAGGGTTGTCAGTGGAGGAAAAACACCCTGAAAAAGCCACCCATTAGTCGGGCCTCTCTTTGCATTTGCTGCCTCAAAAAGACTGCCATTGAAAGGGGTGTACAGTGTTCAGGAAAAGGAAAACTTCGTACAGCAGCGTTAAGGACACATCAATACTGATAATTAGAAATTCACATTTTGTCTACCAATCCCTCTGAATTTTACAGAAGCCAATATAGTCGGAGAATTATCTTCTGTGTGTATAGGCTGCATTTTTATTTATGAATTTTGGTACTGCTACCACAATCTACACTTTCCAAACATCCAAATCCTCTGAATGAAAGTGTATCTGAAGAGTAGGTTATACACAGGCTACTGCTTACATAGAACTTGTGTCCTAATATACCAGTTGAAGATATAGGAAGCATTTTTAGCTTTTCTTTTTGCCTACAGTCCTTCTATTGCTCTTTTTTCCACCCCAGTAAATTCAAGTGTGTGCACTAACTATTATATTAAAGAGATATTCACCCAAACTTGCCACTTTCTGAATGATGCAGTCAACTTCAAACCAGGAGATGGCCCAACACATATATTGTCTTTTCCTGTCAGAGGCATAATAGCATTCAGTCTGTGCTACAGAAGCTAAGGAGTTTTCCTTCCCTGGGATGCTTTGGTACATAGAACACTAATCAGAGGTGACAGAGTCCACTACAATAAAAATGAGCAAATTGGCTGTTAGTAGTCAGCACTATCCAATTCCCAGAATTTGTAGTGCCATCTTGCTCCTCATATGAAGTGGAAGAGGGGATGAAGAACAGCTGCTGCTAATAGCATTTTACTCCCACAAAAATCATCCAATATTTCTATCAATCTCCTGGCCACAAATTTCCTTTTGTACTTTAAAGTGACATAAGCATGAAAGTGACTGCACAGACAATAATGAGATTGAAGTTATGCAGGTAGGATTTGCTAGCTTTACAAGCCAACTCCCCTCTTTCTCTGAAAATTAAGAGCTTTTAATGCAATTTAAGCAAGTTACTACCTTATCTGATTCAGAGTCCGTGAACAGCCTTTCAAGAACTTCAGCAGCTTCCTTGAAATATCTGTTTTCCATATAGACTGCTACAATCTACAAGAAATAAAAGATATGATGAAATACTTTCCACGTGAGATGCAGAAAAAACAAGAGAATTCACAATTCTACAGTTTTTCTAAGACTCCCAAAATTCAGATGACTATATATTTAAGGGTTACCAGCACTTACTACTTCTAACAGTTAATTCTGAAATTAGTTTTGAAATTTATTTCAATTGATATCTTTTTCAGATTGGCAGCTTTTGAAACAAATTTGAACTGTTACAAACAGGAACCATATGAGATAGAGAAAGGTCTCCTGTACCGATCTATTTACTCTGTACTAAAACTGAAAATTCAGTTCAGTCTGCTAATAGCCCAAGCTTTTTGTAAAAGGGGCTCTGTTTTAGCAGACAGAATAGAATTTTTAAGGTTGGAAAATACCTTTAAGGTCATCAAGTCCAACCATCAACCTAGCACATACCACCATGTTCACCATTAAACGATATCCTCAAGTGCCATATCCACGTTTTTTTCAAACACTTCCAAGGATAGTGTCTCCACTACTTCCCTGGGCAGTCTGTTCCAGTGTTGTGCACTCTTTGTGCGAAAAAGTTTTTCCTTATACCCAATGTGAACCTCCCCTGCCATAACTTGAGGCCATTTCCTCTCATCCTGTCACTAGTCACCTGGGAGAAGAGATCAACCCCCACATGGCTACAGCCTCCTTTCAGGCAGTTGTGGAGAGTGACAAGGTTCCCCCCATGAGCTTCCTTTTCTCCAGGCTAAACAATCCCAGCTCCCACAGCTGCTCCTTGTAAGGCTTCTGCTCCAGACCTTTTACCAGCTCTGTTGCCCTTCTCTGGACACACTCCAGCACCTCAAAGTCTTTTGTGTCCTGAGGGGCCCAGAACTGAACACAGGATTCGAGGTGTGGCCTCACTAGTGCTGAGCATAGGGGACAATCACTGCTGTGGTCCTGATGGCCACACTGTTCTGGATACAGGCCAGGATGCCATTGGCCTTCTGGGCCACCTGGACATATGCTGGATCTTGTTTAGCTGCTGTTGACCAGCTCCCCCAGGTCCTTTCCTGCCAGGCAGCTTTCCAGCTACTCATTCCCAATAAGTAGGTAGCATCTTGAAACATTATGAGTAAGTCACACAGACCTGAATTTGAATCAAGCGACGAATTTCTTCATGAAGTTTTTCCAGTTTAATTTCTTCCCTTTCTAGTAAAGCCCAGAAAGACAGAGCAGATTCCAAAGGTGAAATTCTTTGATCATTTTCAAACTGTAATCCTTAGAGAGGGAAAAAAACCAAAGTACTTATAAAAATTAAAGGATAAAGTTAAATAGATTACATTATTTATATGTAGTAAAGTAATATGTAATATACAATTTCAATTCCTTTTTCCTCAATTTTTACGTGTGTTTAAGAAACCTGAAGCAACTGTCTTGTTTTCAGGGACTGGTTCTTCCTATCCTTGCTAGTAACATTACTGCTGCATTTTTCAGGGGGTATTATGTCAGCTAATCATTGTTCACTTAAAATGTCACTTGCAATTAGGTATTTGGTCTGGCATTAATAATACATTAAACTTAGCATGAGATATCACAACATTGGATATTGATACTATTAATTTTGTAATATAATCACCGTGCTAAGTAGGTTGGTTTTTTTTCTTCCTGAGTTTATCACTTCTTCCATGTCTTAACTTTTTATTGTATTTGAAGTGCTTAAACCGAGAGGGAAACTCAAACAGGTTTACACAGGAGGGAGTGTCACTGAAAGAGCAGAAGCAACCTCCTATGCCAATGTACTGCTGTGCCAACACCAAGGTTTGTGCAAACTCCCAGCAAAGGATCAGTGACCAGTTCTGGTAGAAATCTAGTCTAGCCAAATATTCATCCCCTTAACACATTCTGGTCATTGCACACCTGCACAAGTGAGTGTGCCAATGCAACAGAAGCAGGAGGAGCTGGCAGGTGCACAAGTGCTTTTTTCCCATGGCACTGCCAGCTTAATTCAAAATGTTCACTGAACTACAGTCTCACTTATGCCTTCATTTTATGGTATCATTAGAATCTATTTTAATAACCTATTCCTTTCATTAAGTATTTTTCAGACAGAAGGTAAACAATTTACACAATACTGGAGAGAAAAATGATTTTATACCTGCTACAATGTCAAACAATGAAATTTCAAACAGTATTATGTGCATATATACACATAACTAAAACAAAAGCATGTATTTCTCTAATTATTGTCTCAATCAAGTAACATAACACTTTATATTATTTATTTTAACAGTGTAAAACCTAAGTGTTTAGCTCTTAGAGAGCTGAAGCAGCCTACTCTGTGTGATCAGTGCAGATCAAATATTTTAATATTTGAAAATATAATAATTTAGTAGTGATATAATAATTTGAAAATTTTCCTAGAAAAAATAGGAAAGGTACCATATATTAGCTTTCCACATATATTGTGCAGCTACATCTGACATAATACCTACTACACACATGCAATCTTCCTCACCACATAGATCATTCTCTACTGATAAGATAAAAACACACAATGAAATCATATTCTCAAGTGTTATATACAATAATATAATTTAGAACATTAGCACAAAAATTCCATAATTTGTATACTATTTTAAATAATTTGATGAACTATTTTAAATATTAGAATTTGATTCCCAAGCTAAACTAAATCAGCATGCCATAATACCTGATAAGTAACATAGGAAATTTAATTGTATAAATTTAATTTTATAAAAACATGATTTTGTGGCATTGCAATACTTTTTTCTTCCATGCTCATGCTTTCAAGACTGCTTCTGAAGTCTTTAAATTTCAAAGAGTTTTATCAAACAGTGAAAAAAGAGTAAAAGTTTTCCAGAAACTCAAACAAAATCATCTTGGCTAAACTAACAAGTTGCAAATGCAGCCAAACAGAAGATATGGTGGTGAATAAGAGCCCCAAGGACTTGCTGCCAGCAAGTCTTCAGTCTTCTGTAGGAAACATGGGCAGTCATCCTTTTCATCCATCTTTTCATTCCTGCTGTCGGTCCTACTTTAATCTCTAGAGTTAAATGTGCAGAAAAGAACACATACCCTGAGTTTTAAACTTGCAAGTATTGCTCACTAAGAGCTAGTCAGTCCTTTCCAGTGTATTTCTTTTGTTGATACTACTCTGACAAAAAAACCCAGGTAATTTAAGAAGTATGTGGTCATTAAAACTCCATGCAGCTAAGTCAGTCAGCACAGAGTAACACCAGTCCTGCAAACAGCTCAGTCACATGTGTAATATAGTCAGTCCAAAATGTGAAATTTATTCAATTTATTCATATATAGATATGCATAGTAAAGGTGGTGTAAAAAGCATAGTAAAAAGCATATCTAATACTCCTCTGTAGAAGTTCATGCAACTCTTTTTAAACAAGTGAAAAAAAGAACCTGAGTATTTACCAAGGCTTTTTCCTTGTGCAATTCTTATCAAAAGCTGGCAGAGATATACAGTTTTTTTCTGATGTGGAGGTATCCGGGAGAGGCCATTAATAAGAGCTGGAAAAGAAGAGAAAAGTTAAGTCAGCCTTGCTCCAGCACTGCCACAGTGTGGTTAGACATATACTAGACACTGTGTTATCAGATTTCACTAAATTTCTAACTCCTTAAGAAACCAATGAACACAATTAGCATTCTTCCATAATAGAACAAATAATATTTAAGAGCCTGACCAGAAGAAGATACCTTTTTCTGAAGAAACAGAAGAATTAATCACAGGTTTACATTCTTCCAACTCAAAGACCATACCATCGAATTTAGGGGGTTTTTTGGTAAGTAGGTTACTGCAAAAGAACAGCTGTCTGCTCCAAAGAGTACTTCCAGGGAATGCCCACAAACCATGAGCCACAGGCAGACTGGTAACACTTACATGTTGCTATAGCAACTTACAGAACTAAAGCAGTAAAAACTACATGGAAAGCTTACTTGGAAATGTAAATTTACGAGGGAAATCCTCCTAGTAAGGCTGGAATGTCACAAGGGTTATTACATATTTTAAAATGGGACCTATCATGAGTTTATTCCCATCACGCAGGTTACTGTGAATTTCTTATGCTAATGTGCTGGATATAGTAATTAATTTTCACAGCATAATACAGAACAATTCAAAATGAAAAGTGATTCACGGAATAGCTGGGGTTTGAAGGAGCTGCTGAGTATCATCTAGAGTATCACCTCTGCCTTCCTACTGTCAGCACTTCCTTCAGTTTGAATTGACTTTCTTGTTGACAGCCAATCATTATTTCTGTAGGGTCTCCCTTTGACACATGCAAGAGTAATAGTTCTGTGTTTCTATGAAAAAAACACACCTCCTTTTCTTTTACAATCTTATGACTGTGCTTAGCTTTTCCCAAAGATTGTTACAATATTTATAATCTTAGAGCACCAAACTCTTTCCTCTGTTGCTGAACAGAGTAGGAACAAGTTCAAAATTACTTCTCATTTCCATATGACCTTGAATTCTGTACAATTTAATTAATAGTTTCTACTAATACACTCAGTCTTCCCAGGAGATATTTTCAATCTGCTTTTCCATTGACAGTGTCTCTGCTTCCCACCTTCACAAAACTTCAGTACAATTCTGCTGAGTTGCAGTCCAAAGGCCACACATCGAGAAGCAACATAAATAATTTAATCTAGCAGCCTTCCATTCAAAGCACTTCATTAAGTTAGTTATCGTTAGATTTCTCACCATATTCCATATCCATCTACTTAGTAATCATTCTGCATGCCATCATATTCCATTCTTTGCAGAGGTTTAGACAAGTTATATTACTACGTACACTTGAGTCAAGACCATATATACAGACAAAATATCCCCCAAAGCTCTAATCTGGTATCCTCAGGAAAACTGCTTCTTACTTTTCTTCTTACAGAAGAAAACATAAATCCATCAAATTTATCTGAGACTTAGACATTTACTTCTAGCTGTCAACCACTCTCACTGTAAAGTTTATTTCCCATTTTAAATAAATGTTTTCCCATTCAAAATCCAGTCACTAGACTTTATATCATCTCATGTCTGTCTGCCAGACTATAGTTCTCTGAAATATTTCTAGCACTGCTGTATTGCCACCGTGTGCGAGTGCTGCCGATACCACCCAAGCCCTCCACAGGCTCCCTGGTAGCCCGGGGATCTCCTGAGACCCCCGAAATAGCTGAGCATCACCCCCAGCGCTGCTGACCACGGTGGTCGGCGGGCTACGAGTGCTTTAGCGCTCCCATGCCCCGAGGTGCTGGAGGCAGCTGCCCCTCAGGACTCGCTGCCCCGGGAGCGGCTGTGCGAGAGCCCCGAGCCGCCGCCGGCCCTCACCCTGCGCGACGTCCCTCCACCGCCAGAACTCCGCCCCGCTCTGCTCCGCGAAGTGCCGGCACAGGCAGGAGCAGGCGAACTCCAGCATCCACTCCGCGGCCACGGTCTCCACGGCCTCGGGCGGGGCCGAACTGACGGAGCTACTGACGGAGCTGCTGCCGCCGCCGTCCAGCCCTCCCGGCGCGCCCTGGGCCGCCGTCGCCATTTTCAAACCGCGCGCCAACGGCTGCCAGCCCCGATCTTCGCGGCGCCACAGCCAGTCAGAGCGTCGCCCCGCCCAGCCCCGCTCTGCATCCAATCAGCAAAGCAGCTCCCCCGGCCCCGCCCTGCTCGCCGCGCCGCAACCAATCAGCGCGGCCGCCCCTCACGGCCCGGGCCGTCGTCACTGCGCGCTTGTTTTGGTCCACAAGTGGCCTTTGGTAGCGGAGAGAGGAAAGCTGAGGGAGCGCTGTCACTATGGAGCGGCGGCTCTGAGCTCTGCCGTGTCGCACGCTTCCTGGGAGAGCAAAAGGCGAAACGTGGGCGTTTTCGTGCATGTGTGATCCGAAGGGCTTCTCTAAGCGCGGCTTCGTGTGGGCTCTGGAGAGAGGAGGTTGTGAAAGAAAGGAAGGGAGGATATACCAGAGCCTGGAGAAACTGAAAAGTAGGAGCTTCGACTTGGCAACGAAGCCCTGGATAGTATGTGAAGAGGGACGATGTTAGTTGAAGTGTGTCTATGCGAGAAGGTGACTGTTTGTACTTGTTAAAATATAAAACCCAGGCAGGAAGAAGGTAGTCTGTGAAGAGCTGAATTTAAGGCAGCTGCTGAAGGGCAGAACAGCTTTCCTCTCAGATGTGATGGAGGGTCAAGCGATGTTCTGGTAGATTGGTGAAAGGCTTTAATTGAGCTTTATTTCACTCCAGGGAGGAGCAGGGTGGTATCAGAGAGCAGGAGGTATCAGCTGATGTGCCTTTTCCTCCTTTAACTCTTGTGCTCATGCTAAATTGCACCCACAGCGATCTTGCTGTGGCATTAATACATTGAGGTCAAAGAGACAAGAAGACACATAATTTAACTTAAAAGAATCTTCTATTTGGACAGCTGTATTAATAGAGTGCAAGACTTAGGTTTGCACTTTGAAAGAGATTGTGACAACTTCTTGCTGCTTAGAATCTCAGGGAATGAGAATTCTTAGTGTTTGACATGAACCAGATGGACATGAAAAAATAGATTATTATGCATTAATTTTTAATTGATCAGGCATTTTACAGGTTTTGTAGTAGAAACTGACAAGAAGGTGGATCAGAGTTTGAAATTACCATGATAAACAACAGCAGGACCAGGTTGCTGAATGTAATCTCTGCTCAGTACTAGCAAAATCATCTTTGTTATCATCTCTGTGTTCAGCACAAATCCAAAACACAGCTCCTCACCCAGCCACTGTGAAGAAAATTAACTCTGGCCCAACCAAAACCAGCACAGCACCCAGCTGTGAGTGTCCTTGAGGAGCCCATGATATGTGAACAAATTTCAGGTACTGCCCATCTCTTCCCCTTGACAACAGAGGGAGCCTGAAGTATTTTGGAAAATATGCCTATCTTGTAGGTGTCTTGAGGTCAGATGACTCTTGTGCTGGGTGAGCTTGCAGCAGCATGAGATATGGTACTCTAGTGTGGCAAATACATGTTTATTCTTATGAATGAGGTATAAAATCACAGTAGGTCAGTTTAATTCCTAAAGCAGTTTTTTCTTTCTCTTGCAGGTGTTTCTACCAGTTCCATCAGTGATGGTGGTAATATTTTTCTTCCCAGTTTTAGCTCCTGTAGCCTAGTCTCCAAACTTACAACATGTTTATGCTTTCCTCTTTGTGCTGGGAAGTCTTATTGTTTATCTGCCTTTTATACATTTTAAATTGCACTTTGCATTTCTTTATAAAATTACCAGCTACTTAGAGCTCCTGCTAGAAGTCTCTCCTGCTGGTGGATCTGCCGAGGGCAAATGTCAATAGTGTTTAATCCCAGTATAGCTAAGAGCCAACAGAGGATTTGGTTTAACTGAGACTATGAAAGGTACAAGTTACATGTGAAATACAGGTGTGTGTGCATGTGTATATATAGATATAGATGAATGTACGTGTATTGCATACCTATATACATGTATAAATATATATTTATAAAAGTATAGTCATTAGCATAGGGAGTTAGTATGTGTATTTTTTTTTGTCCCTGTGTGTGTACATACCTATATGTAAATGTATATGCGTAGCAATTTAACAAGTGCAGAGTCTCACCTAAACTTGTGAAATCTGTAAAATGCTCTCTCTTGCTCCTGAAGACAGTTAAAATAAGAAATAAGACTAAATTGTTGACAAAATATTATCAGTATTATCATATAATAAATGTGCAAATACATACTTAACAGCATCATTATATAAATATACTTTTGATCTCCAGACTCAATCAATCTGGATTATTCTTGGTTTGTAGTTGCTCCTTTCTTAAAACTTTCAGTTTAAAAGGCTTTAGTCTTCTGTTCATCTGCTAATTTTTTTTTGGTTTGAATTTATTTTTAATAAAAATCTTTAAGGAACATCATAAAATTGACAGATCTTTTTTAATCCCCCCAAAACTATGTATTTTAGCTATTTTAGAACAACACATACAAATTCATGATGAAATCTTACACTTTATTCTTCATTTTAATTTTGATTGCTTTATTCTTCATTTTCTTTTTGGTATTATTGGGAAGTAGGAGGCCCTTTTCCCCCAATTTTTATTTTGTTTATGAAAGCAAAATAAATTATTTTTTTCTTTTGATAAATGAGCCATATTAAGTTCATACAATATTTAATCTTAAAAGCAAAGAACCATTGCACAAGAAGTATCACATACTTAGGTGATTAATATATTAATATGTGCTGTTATTTTTATAACTGCAATAGAATTACATGTGTAAAGCAGTTTTTCAAGTTTGTCAGTGAAAGCTCAGCGATACAACCAGTAGATGGCCCCAGCCTAACATCTCCCTTACACAGTGGTGGTCTGGTTTGCTGAATTGGTGGAAAAATTCTTGCTAGAATACTCAATGCACAGATGTATAAGAAAATAGGGATCAGAATGATGGATGAAGACTTTATTCATAGCTGCCCAAATTATAGGATACCCTTCCATAAAGCTGAGAACGAGCTGAACGTTAAACTGAACATTTGAGGAGATTTGAATTAACACAAATGAAAACAAGTACATGAAGAAAGTACCTTTTCTCACAGGTGGTAATACACACAGAATGAAAATTTGAAGTAAAATTTAGAACATTTAAAATGCTGTGGAGAGTAAAGTCGGTGCAAGTGAGAAGCTGAGCTGGAGATTGGATCCTGCTGAAAGCACGACAAGAATCAATCTGTAATTTCATTCAATATTGCTATTGGAAAAAAACATTTCTCTTGCTATTTAAATTTAAAAAATCACAGGACTCAGTGAAGTTTTCCAGCAGTAATATTTTTAAGAATTGAATTATACTGAGTAATAAAAGAAAGGAAAGATTTTACTATGACTAAAGCATCAACCAGGGATTTATAAATGCAGGTGGTGCCTGGCAGTGCCACAGATTTTCAGCTAATCTTTATCAAATAGTTTATTTAAACCCATATTTTAATGTGGAAATAAAAGTGACATTTGTAGGGAAAAAAAAAGGGTATGTAACAATAATATTGTGCTGTAGACCAGATGGTTAGAAAAAGCAAGCATCAGGGGGAAGTTGCTCAATTGGATGTGTAATTTCTTATATCTGCTTGAGCTTGTTTATACACTTAATTCCATGAACTGTTGAGTTCCTAGTGACTACATCTGTCAGGGTATATTTGGGTAATTGGAGCATGCATCTGTCTGTTAATGATACAAACTTTGAATTTAGAGATTTAGCAGTTTCAATGCATGATGGGACTAGAAAGTCCCAATAAAATGTAATACAAAATAAAGTGTGTTCATGTATCCATTCATGCTGTGTTTTAGATGGAAACAAAGGAAGTATAGCCAGAATTACTGACTTTGGATGCCTTGAACCTGGTATTTCATAGTAATTCATAACTTCAGACTGCCTATAGTCCTCTAGAATTAAGTTCCAAGAATACTAAAAGAAAGAAGGACAAGTTATCTCAGTCACTTGGATTTAGATGAAGAGCAGGTATCCTGAAGCTCAACCTCTGATTATGGATAGCTGCAATTCCTTTATGCTCTAAAGCCTATGAAATGTTAAATTACAACAATGAGATCTTAAGATTCCACAGCCCAAGCTGAGAGGATTTAAGAGAGGGTATAGAAAATGAGGAAAACAGAATTAATGACAATTTTTTAAAGTTATGATTTAAATTATTCCAGTATGGCCTTGGCTTTTATAGAAAAAGAAGTTGGAATTTCTCTGGGCAGTACTCAAATTCCTTAATCTGACAACTGTTCTGCAAGTGCCACCTTATTCACGATATCAGATTACTCTTCTACAGTAAATGAAAGATTGGCTACCTCACATTTAGCATCTTCTTCAACACAAACTCTTCACTTAATCCCAGATCTAAGTGAGGTGGGGAGCTTCTGAAAAAAACCCTCTCATTAAATGACCTGAAAAGGTAGTCATACAGCTGAGATGAATTAGCATTATAAAAACAATCTCAGATGTTTCTGATCTCATGAATGAGTCACTGATGTTCTCTTAATGCAGCCTTTCTTTTGCATGAGTTTTTTTTTGAATGTGAAATCACAAAGAAGCAAATACAGAATTAAATTTATAAAGATTTCTTATTGTTGCTGAATCATTCCAGATTTTCAAACACTAATTGTAAAGAACAGAATTCAATATTTTAACTAATACTAATGACTGTAGCCAAGGATAATTCAATATTTTAATATTACAGCTTGTTTCAGTGGCACTAGTGGGTCTCAGCTACTTTCATACTTGAACATGCCTCAGGAAATACTATATAGCAATGTGACTATTCCAGTTCTAGAATACATCAAAGATTAATTTAAATTTTTAATTCATTTTTGTACCTGTGACTTAATAATTCTTTTAATTCATACTTGCATATTTTATAAGTTCAACCTCACAATAAAGATAAAATGTGGATTTTTTTCAATACTGTACTGACCCAGTTTGACATGTAACTTCCCTAGCTTTTTCCTATCACAATATTTGTATGTCTGCACTACCTTTCTTTTGTCCTTTATCTCCTTAAAAACACAGCTTAAAAAAAAGAAATGATTATCAGTCCTATTTTTAAAAATTAGTGGTAGTTATACATCATACTAACTCCATGTGTGTTGTCTGCTTTACAGAAGAAAATTCATAGGCAAAACCCAGCCACTGTACAGAAGAAATTAAAAAAAAACCTTGGAAAAATAATGGAACAGTTAATATGAAACTAATCAATAAAAAAATTAAAAGTGAGTAGCAGAATTCATGCAAATTCATTTGTGTTTATGGAAAGTAATCTCTATAGGGTGTGGCTGATATGGGGTTGATTTTCCCACAGCAGCCCTCGCAGTGCTGTGCTCTGTGTTGGTAGCTGGGAAGGTACTGATAACACACCTGTGCTTTGGCTACTGCTGAGCCTGCATGAACTTCAGCTTTTATTTCTTTGCTTTGGTAGATGATCTTATCTCAAGCTACTAGTTGTTCCCCATTTTATTTTCTCTGTCCTGTTACCAAGGGGGTGGCTTGGTGAGCACCTGTCTTCCAGCCAAGGTCAACCCACTATATAATTCTATCAAACCATCTTCACATTATAGTTTCTGTAATACTGGTTGCTTAAGGATGAGGAAAATTGGGATTTAGAGGTCTGTTGAAGCTGTAGATTTTGACAAAGTTTTACACCTATATAAATCAGTCTATTTTGTTTTGCAGTCTCATAACTGAGTAAGTTGGGTTTTTTTCATCATGCAGAGCTACTAAAATGAGCCTTACTAGCAAGCCTTTATGCTAGGCATAATATTGGCTAGAGACTTTGTTTTGACGGCAGAAAATGTTTTTATTCCTGGCAGCAAGTGGTAAATGCATGCATTGATTGGGCTGAGACCTGCCTACGTGCCACTATGTATATGATAAGTTTTTATTGTGAAAGTGATAAAGTTGTCCAGAGAACCTGTGGATGCCCCACCTGTGGAAATGTTAAGGCCAGGCTGAATGGGGCTGGGAGCAACCTGGCCTAGTGGAAGGTGTCCCTATCCACGGCAGGGGTGTTGAACTAGATGGTTGCCAAATGTCCCTTCTTACCCAGGCTGTTCTGTGATTCTGTGATTGCCAAGTGTTGGACATCAGGTGCCCTCCACGGTAAAGTCCCACCAGGAACTTGGGGGTTGGGCATGATCAAGCTTGGAACTTTGAGGGGGCACTGCCAAGCAACCTGGCAAACATTCCATAAATGTTCCACTGCAGTTGGTCAGGTAGTGTCTCCTGCTTGTGGTTTGTCTTAAGGTTTACAATTCACAGACTGTGCACAGGAGGATGTGTTTGTCAGGTGCTTCATGTGTATATGATTTTGGACACACCAAGGTTTAAATTGGCCACCAGTGTCTTCCTTTTGGGATTGCCAGCTGTAGAGAGATCTTCACACCAGAGCATCTTTTATATGTGGGCTGGTTTCTTGTGAAATGAAATGATCACTTCCTGTTGTGACTTTCAGTAGATTTACCTTGCCCTCTAAATTGATCTTCTTGGCATCAGATTGCCTTCATGTTTAATTAACTTTTCATTCATGCTTGCGAATAATTTTATAGTGTCCTGTTGAGTTAAGAAAGGGCAGAAAGTTGGATGCAGGCAAAGTGAAGCAGTCCTAGCATTTCTGCTTGTGTGTCTGTGACTTAATTCTCTTTGCCTAAATTGAAGCCCAAATTGACATTGTTTTCTGAAAGGTTTTCTAAGTATATCAGCAGGGAGATATTATTTTTTCTCACGTATATATTCGTGGAAAATCAGCATGAGACCTTAATTCCAGTTAAGAGAATACTAAGCAACCTGTTTTCTGAGGATGGCTGTGAACTAAAAATCACTTAACGCTATCATGCTGGGCAACTTAAATGCTATGAAAAACTGCCATAATTTCTTTTTGTTATCTTTGTATGATCTTCAGAATTCTTCTTTTCCTACTAAATGAGCTTTGTTTTGTACTGTGTTCAGCAAGAGGGGAAAATTAACTGAAAAGCATGTATATTTGCAAATCCTCAAACCCTTGTTTTTAAACTTCTCTATAAAAACTGAACATTTGACCTAATTTTTAAGTAGTGTTGAAAAACTTGGTGAAGTGTTAATGACTCTTGCTTTGTGCACACTGTATTAAAATATGGTGCTAACTACTTGTGTTGTTTTCAGTGGAGTTTTTTTGTACTCATCTGTCTTTACTCTTACATGTCAACTTTGTATCTTAGTACTGCAGAAGCAGTCTTGCAAAAAAAATGGATGACACAGAAAAGACACCGAGACAGTAAAGAAAGGGAGACTCTGGGATGTTCCACTGCACAGAAGAAGTAGATACTAAAATAATTTACTATTTTTCTATATGAATGGCATTTCACGTAAAGAAATTGTTAAGCTATAATCCTAATTTAGCTGAAAAAAACTTTTTCCAAAGCATAGTGTAGTCTAAACAAATATTTTATTCATGCTCTCAAATTATAATTTATCATCTTACTATTACAGTCATGCCCCAGCTACATTCTAAGGTGGAGGAAATACCTTCTTCAGAAGACGTGAAAGAGCAGTGATATGCCAAAACATATAATATAATATGCTTGCTGAATTGCCTTATGATTTTTGAATGGATAAATAAAACCCCCAGCTTTTTACAAATATCTGTCTCAGGGCTTGGGTTTTCATTGAAATCTTACTAAAAAGTGAATTTACTGATACCTGCTTTATCTGTGTCTGTTCTGCCAGCCTTGCCTGTGAGCTCAAGTAGTCGCCTGTCCCAAGCAGAACTCATGTTAAAATTGTAGACACCAATCAATCCTATTTCCTCTGTCTTGGTTTTGCTCTATTAAATCAAGTTATCCACTGTCCTCTTGAATGCCAGGAACTTTGTTTTCTAAATATATCCATAGCCTGCTTTCATAGTTGTTTTTGGTCAGATATGAATTCCTTTGTGGTTTGTTTCAACCAGAATTGACCATAGTACTTTCTAAATCATCTCTCAAATGCCAGTATGATTTTTTTTTCTGCTAAGAGTTGCTTTGTCCTGGGTTTTACCACACTCTTGGATAATTAACCTGTGACTAATTGGTACAGTCAGTTTTGTATTTAGCCAAGTGTTTTAAGTTTCACATCTACTAACCCCTATTCTAGAAGTAGAAATCCTTGTTATTAATCCTGGGTTCCAGAGTGGTGTTCCTATTCCCTCTTGCTGTGTCTTAATTTAATCTTTTGCACATATGGAGTGCCTTGAGGTACTCCATACTATAAAGGCCCAGATATACTCACAGGTTTTCTGCATGTTTGTGTGATTTTTCCTGTTTTTTTTAATTAGGCAAGTCTAGATATGGAAACAACTGGTGAAGAAGCAACTGACAATCCAGGTAGCGTTGTAAGCTACTCCTGTTCTAAGTTTCCTTGACTATAACCTAGCCAAAAGCTTTTTCTTAAGCAATTGAGATGGACTGAACTACTGGGTATTTTTCATCTATTAAAAAATCTGTGTTGCTCTTGGCATTACAAGCCGTAGCCACAGATTTTAGGGCTGTACTGGTAAAGAGTTCATAGGTATTCAGACAAAAAAGTCCCAAACCCCAGTGTTTTTCCAAAACACATGCATGATAAAAGGATGTGGACAGGAGGGAATGCCTGTAGTGTAGGACATTTTGAATATATCATTATTTGCAACAGTACTTAAAGAGTTTAATGTTGTGTGCAGTAATTTCATCATAAGGAAGTGAAGCAAAAGGAAAAAAGCTTTGCTTTGTTGAATGCTATCAAGATACATTGGAAAGTAAGTTTTAGGCATAGTTTTTCTTAAGAGCTAATTTCTTGCATGGAAGCAAGATTTTTTTTAATGGAAATACATGAACACACTCAACTTTAAATTTCTTACCTTCATTTTGCCAGTAGCTTTTCTTGAATGTCTGTATCCTGTGTACATGCTATTCATTTTTCCTTTTTGGATCCTCATTGTTTTCCAGTAAAAAATATGACCTATCTAGCCTTGAAAGAATAGTAATTAAAGAGACTTTATATTCGTACTCAAGTGTTTTACAGTTCTCGTTAAAAATCAGGTGTGTGTTTTTTCACTTCTACTGTGCATTGATTAAACCCTGCCTGCCTTGAAACTTCTCCTGAACTTGGAGATGGGTGATACACATCCTGCTTTCTGCCTCTTTGACTATCCCACTTTATCTTAAACTTGTTTGTGACATTATTCTAAATTCTTTGCTTTCAACAGAACCTAGAAGATGTGAGACAGATTCTTCAGTCCAATCTTCATCTGTCTCAGAGAGAGATTCATACAAAGGGAACAAAAGGTTTGTGTATGGTTAAGTGATAGTTCTTCTGTCTCAATAGTGGTATCACATGACTCAATAATGCTTTCAAGGGGTTTTGGACTGGTGGCCAATAAGATAAATAGTATTATTATTACTGTGGTAGTCTGAGAGTATAAAGAAAACAAACACTGGCAGTGGCAGGCCATTCTTTTTACTAGCCATCAGATCTTATTTGAAAATGCAGTATTTATGGTCATGGATAAGGTGATGATGAGGGTTGTGGCTGA
Source organism: Irena cyanogastra (assembly GCA_013397155.1). Taxonomy (NCBI): domain Eukaryota; kingdom Metazoa; phylum Chordata; class Aves; order Passeriformes; family Irenidae; genus Irena; species Irena cyanogastra. The sequence goes on along the minus strand of VWZV01005697.1, from coordinate 1,694,763 downwards.
GATTGTGTAACTGAAATTAATTTGTTCTGTAACTGAAGCCAGAATCTCCCTCGGAAAACCTTAGACTATTTAATCTTGAGAGGTGAAAGTTATTTTCTTAAACCCAAAGACAATTTAGTTAGAAAGAGAGCCTGTATGGAAGTTTTAATGGATTTTTTTTTTAATTGCTCAAACACTGATTCTGATGTCTCTTTGTAATCAGTTCATGTTTCTGTATGAAATTATCATTAAACCAGAAAAATATTAAATGAAAATCTAATTTATGAATTGCAATAGTAATGACGAAGGGATGTCAGATCATTTAAACAGAGCATGGAGAGTGCCTTTCCTTGCTAGATAGGAACACTTTGTTTAATCTCATTGAAAGCAGACAATTACGGAAGGAAGGGGTTTTGAAGTCAAATTTTTAAATAAGTTTTAAATGTTGGTGTTGCTAGATAGGAACACTTTGTTTAATCTCATTGAAAGCAGACAATTACGGAAGGAAGGGGTTTTGAAGTCAAATTTTTAAATAAGTTTTAAATGTTGGTGTTGCTAGATAGGAACACTTTGTTTAATCTCATTGAAAGCAGACAATTACGGAAGGAAGGGGTTTTGAAGTCAAATTTTTAAATAAGTTTTAAATGTTGGTGTTTCACAGAGTGGCTACATAATGCTAAGTGAAACTTGATTTGTGTGTCTGAGAGAGAGAGAGATTGGAAAAATTGATTAAAAAATTTCTTTGCACACTAGTGATTTTTCCTAAGAAAAATCACATATTCCTGTCACAAGGGAAATCACATAACGTACTTTGAAATCAGATAAAATGTCCAATGATCTGAAAACTTTGTAGATTTCAAAGTAAACTCTGAGATAGTGTTCACTTAAATTTTGGTATTACTTAGAGTGCATTTTAATTTTTTACTTGTTTGAATGTTTGCAGACAGAGATATGGAGTCCTCAGCAATGATTCCCTTTCCTCTTCTGGTGATGATGAGGATTTTGAAATACGGACGAAGAAGAGAAATTTAAGGAGGTTAACAAAGTTAGAGAATAGGGGAGGGAGGAGTGTACCTGGGAGGACTTTGCATATGCCTAACTATGAAGTGTTGTCATCTTCATCTTGTACCCTTTCTAAATTGGAGCAATATTGAATCATACCTGTTGGTAGTGACAACTGTAATTGGAATCTATAAAACTGGATTTTTAGAATTGACTTTTAATAAGAAATTTGATTTCTAGGTGGGAACAGGAGGAAATGTAGGATACACACTTTGATGTTTTTTCTTGGTGTAAAACTTCACTGCTTCTGTGTTTTACTGTTGTTTCTTCAAAATGAAAACCACTAGAAGAGAAAATGTTATAAGTAGGGGAAATAGATTTTGTTACTTAACAAATGTTGTAGAAATACTAATTTAATAGCAGTCTAACAAATGAGTTTGCAGCCTGACGTCTTTCAGATGTGTATCCTCTGGCACACACATTCCAGAGTCCTCAGAGAAGCCCAGGAGTCATGGGCAGCCTTTATAATGTTAACACCCACTGAAATAAGTGTTCTCCTTGTCTGTAACTTTTTGAAGCTAAAAGCTAAAACTATTTGAAAGATGTCAGTGTGTTTGGGAAGGGAAGGAATTCTTCCATGATACTAATCAAGGTCTGTCCATGGTCTCCACATATGGAATAATTGTTCTAAGCTTGTATTCCTATATGTGCTGTATTGACTGGCATGAATATTCGTAAGTGGTATTGTTAAAATAATTAACTCAGTTTAATGTCTGGAGTGACCATTTTCCTTTATCTACTCAGAGCCATTAAATGTAAAATGTTGGAATGAGTATTACCTATTTAGGAAGTTCATGCTGCTTTATAAGGTTTTCTGCATTCACTTGCTATCATTAGAAAATCAAAAATCTTCTATCTGCATTGTAAATTAGAAAGCACCTTTTTTTCCTGAATTCAAACCAGATCTCTTCTGGTCAGCTTTCAGAAGTGTGCCTCAATGGGAGTTGACAAGGATACCATGAAAATTGGAGGAAGTCTGGTTGGCATGGAGCAAATGCAAATAGATGGTTCAGTAAGTATTTTTGATAAATTGTGGCAGTGAGACATTTGCAGTATTTATGAAAGCTTCCAGTAATGGGCCATCTACAGCTCCCTTAGGTTACACTTTTCTCTCAAGCAATCCAGCTTCTCATGGAACCTTATCAAGGCTGCAGCTTTCTTTAACATATAAAATATGTTCTGTTGACTTCATTTTTAGGTACAGTTTGATGGCGTGGGTGGTCTCTCTGACCACATTTCATCTTTAAAAGAGATGGTCATTTTTCCATTGCTGTATCCCGAAATCTTTGAGAGACTGAAAATTGAACCTCCAAGGTAACAGACACTGTTTAAAACTCTTAAGTTCTAATTTACCTGTTTTCAGGAGAATTCATCAATATGTTTTCATGCTTCCAAATTCTCAGCAGTTGATTTTTTTTTAACAGTAGTAAAACTTAATTTAAAAAAAAAGTGGTAGAATCCAGTATATATGTAGGTCCAAAGATTTACTGTGAGGTGAGACCATCCTTTCAAAGTGTCTTGCCTTTCAAAGGCAGAGTTGGGGATTTTTTCTTTAAAGCTCTATATGGAAGTGGGCTTTATTGGTTTGTAAGCAGGAAGTACTTTCTTGTCTCTGCCACCAAGTCTTTTTTTTTTAAAGTTCTCAAATATCACTTTTACAACTAGAAACTAGACATGCAACTAGAAAGTTGCAGTGTTTGTTGTGCTTGAGCTAAAATCAGAATCTGTCCTCTTTTTACAGAGCTAAGTGGTTTCTGTGTGACAAAAAAAGCAAACAGTGATTTAATTGTTAGCTTTATATGTTCTTGGTCAACAAAGCTCAGTCATGGCATATTGAACTAGGATGTAAAATTCTTTGCCTTCAGCAACTTCAAAAGTATTCCAAAATAGAAAATATTTCTGTGGTTTGCTGCTTTATTCATTGAAATTCTTTTTTGAAGCAGCAGTGTATTGGCTTTTCTAGTTGATGTAAATAGAGATACAGAATATCTTTCCAGCTTTATAATACTTCTTTCTTTATCACCAGAAAAGGGAAGCCAATTCCAGTAACTCAAAGCTTTTTAAAGGAGAATCAAATGTTTTACTATAAAATCTTGCCTTACGTGAAAACAAGAATGAATATGGAGTGCATAATTGAAAAATGAACTGATGATTCCTAAGTTAGCCTAGTCTCAGATTCTGCCTTGGAAATTTGGTCTTGTTTGGCTCCAGCCACCCCTGCTGGATAGTCAGAAGTTTTGAAAGTGTCCTTTTGGGATAGTGCAAGCTTTTATCAAGGTTTTGTATATCTGCATTATACTGTTTACTGATTTTGTTTGCTCCTTGGAGAACTGTGTAGGAACGCATTCGACTTTTCTCATACTTCAGCTGTTACTGCTATTTTATCCATGAAGTGTTTTGTTTAGGAGAGGAGAGTTGTGTGTTTTAAGGATGGGGTTTGTAATAGGTGCTTTTCTATGATGTTTTTTTCTTATGTGACTTCTTTTTAAATTTTTTTTTTTTTAATTGCAGAGGGTGTCTATTCTATGGTCCACCGGGGACGGGAAAGACACTGCTTGCTCGTGCACTTGCTAATGAATGCAGTCAAAGTGACATGAGAGTAACCTTTTTTATGAGAAAAGGTGCTGAGTGCCTGAGTAAATGGATAGGAGAATCTGAACGGCAGCTTCGTTTATTATTTGAGCAGGTAAGGTTGATATGTGGCATGTGTTCTGTCTGAGTTGGAATTAAATTTCTGTGGTCTACAACATGTTTTGTCAGCTTCTTTGACTGAAATGGGATTGACACTATTTTCATTTTTCAGTGAAGTTTTAGGGGTTTGAAATCTTGAAATGTGTTGGGAAAGGTTAGTAAAGGAAACAAGAAAATCCTGCAAAGCACCACCACTACCACCCCCCTCTCCCCCAAAACAACAAACCCAACAACCTCCCAAAGAGTCACAAAAAATGTTTCAAGAAGTAAAAGGTGGTGGCTTAAGACGAGAGGGAAAGACATGCAGGCTGAAAGCATGCTCATTTAAACTGGTAAGAGAGGGTTGCTTCCAGAACCTGTAACTTATCTAAGTCCTCTCTCTGTTCTTGTGGTTGCCAGGTAGGTGTGTAAACTAATGATGTGGTTTGTTTCTTGTCACCCAGCCTCCTTGAGTTGAGGTAGGCTGCTGTCTTCAGTTACTCATGCCACTTTACTCTGTTAGCTAAATTAACAGAGTCTGAAAAATCTAGTTCGTGCCTTTCCAACCATCCTGTTTTTCGTGCATTTTCTCTTTCAAATAGGGCTGTTTTCCTGCTGTCAATATTCCTGTGTTTTCATTGTAGGCTTACCAGATGCGACCTTCAATTATTTTCTTTGACGAGATTGATGCTCTGGCTCCTATACGGTCCAATAAACAAGACCAAATTCATAGGTAGAACATGTTTTGTATCTACATAGAAGCTGCTTGATCTTTGTGAAAAAAAAATGCCTACTTATTTAACTTCAAGTGACACATTCATTTTCCCTGAAAATTAGTAATTCCGTGAAAATACATCTCAGAGATTTTCAAACAGTAATTGAAAAAAATTCACTGAGCTTGGTATCAGCAAGAGGTCTGTTACCTTATCTGTATTTTAATATGATTTTAAATGAGTCTTTTGCTAAATAGCATCTCATCAATAAAAACGAGTCCTTTTTGAGTGATCACTGGACAAGGATATGTGTAGCTGAAGAAAATTTGGTAAGCCGGTGAGTTAAAACCATATTTTTCTGTTAGCTCTGTTGTGGGGACACTTCTGGCACTTATGGATGGCTTAGCCAACAGAGGAGAGGTTGTGGTAATAGGAGCCACTAACAGACTGGATTCTATAGATCCTGCTTTGCGAAGACCTGGGCGCTTTGAACGAGAATTCCGCTTCAGTTTGCCAAACAAAGAGGTGAGGATTTCCACTCAGCCTTACCCTTATGTGGCAAAGTCCATCTTCCTAACAAATCCCTGTACTAAGGCAGCATTGTGCAGCAGTGCAAGTCTCCATCTGTAGTGTACAGCTTGGACAAAAGCTGTAGAGAGCCAAGAAAGGATATTGGAGAAATTGTGTTGTACTGTGCAGGGCAGACCTGACACTGGATATATATGATTAGAGTGATTTCAATAAGTAGTTAATTTTCTAGTTTTGGTTTCTCTGTGACTGGTGAAGAAAATGGGATGCTGATAGTAACTGAAATGTTTAAGAAAGAATGGGTATATTAATTAGTTATAAGCTACCCCTATAGCATCTTGAAAGCAAAGGAAAAGGTGAAAGAATTCCTCCTTGGTAGCAAAAACTTTGATCAAGGCTGATGCTAGAGAAAATTAAGTATGTTGGGATCTTACTGAAGTTATTGACAGGGACTTGGACAAAGATGTGAATGATGCTGCACAAATGCAGGGCTTGGGAAGCTTCTAGTTCAATGACAATAATTAAGCAATATAAAAATAGGTATTTAGAAACAAAAAAATAGTGGGGGAGAAGAAGCGGGGGAGATAGCATGCAAAACTGGAGACCTCTTTTTATGTTTTCTTACTGGCTATCTCTGTTATTTCCTATCACTTCTTGGAAAAAGAATAGGCTTATTGGATTGAGAGCTAGTAAGAGTGCACAAATGTTTTTCTCCAGTTTTCATCTGGTCTCAGGAACAGAAGATGAGGTGCCATTAAAAAGATCTAATACATGATTCTCTACTGTGGTAGAGTTCTAGAAATCTGCCATATTTAATCTGTGTACTAAAAATTTCATGTAATTTTTCTAAATTTGTGAGAATTTTCTTCGATGAAAAAAATCTCTGTTTTCCAGATAAGGATTTTACAATGATTTTTTCTTCAGAATCATTAGGTCTCACATTTGGGAAAACTCACTTTTATGGAAGATGTAAATGCCTTTTACTTTACTGCAGCCCCCAGCAAGAGTTTAATGCAACAAGGTCAGAATTATTAAATTTCCTGCTTGAAGAGGCAGACAGTGTATTAATAACTGGCCTTTTAAATACTAAAAGGTTTAGCAGATAAGAAAAGTATTTGTATTGGTATAAGGGATTTTGTGGGTTTGTGTTGTCATTGTTCCTTTAAGAGAAAACTTAGGGCAAACCGAAGTGCAACTGTTTCCAGGCAAGAAAAGAAATTTTCAGAATTCACACACGAGACTGGAACCCAAAGCCATCGGACAGCTTACTTGAAGAGCTGGCTGAAGAATGTGTTGGTGAGTTTGAAAACTGTGGGTTACATGTCACTGCAGTCCTAGGGAACCTGAGCTTGTACCAGGCAGTACTCGAGCTCTTGTACCTTGTGGCAGAGAGAGGCAATGAGGAGGCGCATGCCATGGAGCAAATTTAAGCACTGCTTTCAATTTTCTTTTTGTCTCTCAGAACTTTGAATGGGTTTGCAACATCTTTCCCAGGAAAAAAGTTTTGACCAGCAGGCTGCTGCCTAAGTGCAGGATATCAGGCTGTGAGCCATGTAACAGAACTTTTCTGCAGTGCAGTAACTTTTAAAATTGTCTCTTGGCCTGGTAATTTTTGTCTGCATACAAAGTCTTTCAGTGTTGCACTTTAGAAGTATTGGCCTTGAATTCTGTTTTGGCTGAGATTGACATGACATTTGATTCTTGTTTCATTTGTTAGGATACTGTGGTGCTGATATTAAGGCCTTATGTGCCGAAACTGGTCTCTGTGCTTTGCGGCATCGCTATCCTCAGCTATATGAAAGCAGACAGAGACTGCAGATAAACATGGATTCAATTAAAATAAAAGCAAATGATTTTTCCATGGCCATGCAGAAGACTCTTCCAGCTTCACGGAGGGTTGTGCCTTCCCCTGGACAAGCGCTATCAGCTATTTCAAAGCCACTGTTAGAAAACACACTGGAAAGGATTTTACAAACCTTGCAGAGAGTATTTCCCCATGCCGAGCTTGCACTAAAGAAGGACCAACAGCAAGGTATAACATCTACATCTGCTTGTTTAAAAATCTGCCAGAGCAAAACCTTGTGATCTGTGCAATCAACATACACAAATGTACTCAGCCGTACTAGCAGCACAATTTTATACTTTGTGTGCGCACAGTGCAGGGTGGGAGCTGTGAGTGACTTGCAAAAGCAGTTGAGAACTATGCACTCTATGCTGGAGGACCCTGTTTTTGATAGGAGCTAACATCACATTTATCACTTGCAGAGAGGAATTGAAGTTTTAAATTATTAGCATCTCTTTTCAAATAAATGCCTAAAGCAGGAGAAATATTTTTCAGATGTCTGCGAGCTGCATAAGTTGCTCCTAACCATCTTTATTCCAAGGAAAAAAACTCACAAGTTTTTGTCAGCAGGGAAATAATACCCTATGCAAATTGTGGGACACAGGACAGCTTTGTAGAGACTTGTGCATTCTCCTTTGATTTGTGGTAGAATGAACTCTTCAGGAAATAGCATTAAAATGATGAAATACAAGAGAAGTGTTTTCCAGCACTGATTTTGAATGTGTATTAATGCAAGAGAGAGATGGACTATACAAGAAAGTTAACAAACTTCTCTTCTCTTTAAATCCTATTTTAGGAAATTATGTGATTGACAGTGATGAGGAAGCATCATCAGTCTCTGAAGAGAAGCCGACTCATAAAATGCCTGATCGCAAAAACTCAGAATTCTGCACTTTCAGCAGGTGTGTTTGTCCCTATCATAGCTCTGTTTTTATGACAGCTGAGTGTGTAAACTGTTTTGGTGTGAGGGATGCTAGATGAAGGAGTTGAGAGTGTTTGTGTGGGATGATAAATATTTGCCAAACACAAGTGTGAAGGTTCAACTGGTTTCTTCTGTTCTAACTGAGTACACTGCCCTGACCCATCAAACTGAACTGTTGGGTGGGTATTTGGCTGGACAGTCCCACGGTGGGGTTTAAGAGCTGTTACTTAACCCAGCCAAAAGAGGAGCAGACCTGCTGGAGACTGGCAGGATTTCTAACAGAGGCAGAGTACCAGTTTGTGAGAAAGTAGGCTTTGATAGTTTTCCTGTTCACACACCAGCTTATTATTTTGTGAAACAGGGAGAGTATTTACAAAACAAAGTGCATAGGAAAAAACTTTAATGTCTGTTCTCCTATTCATCACTCATTTTTAAACTTGTTTTCTTCTTATTGCTGTAGGAATCCTCGTGACCAGCCAACGTCTTACAGACCACGGTTCTTACTAATTGAAGAGCCAGGATCTGGGCAAGCTTCTGATTTGGCAGCTGCAGTAATACATTTCCTGGAAAAGTTTCCAATTTATACACTAGATACACCAACTTTGTTTGCTAGCACATCACCAGATGAAACATGTGTACAGGTAGCTTTTTTTTCTTGTTTGTCTCATAGGATTAGTGTATAAACTAGTGAAGTAGGCAAAAGTCATTGTCAATGTAAGTGACCTGATTTAAATCTGCTGTTTTGTTTACTTTTGTCTGAAAATCCACTTTTCCAGTGGAATGATACCATGTAAGGATTTTATACATAGCCATGTTATCCATTTGAAATGTAACAGGGAGAACTTTACTAGCAGCTCAGGAAGATGGGAAGTGCTGCTAATAAACCCCTCTCTGTGCCAAGAAATCCTGCTGGTCTCATGTGGAATTTAGAAAGTTGTTTCTGTTGCTTCTTAACTGTTGCTACCAGTAGATGGCTCTGCATCGACCTGACAGCATGTCAACGCACATTCTGTAGCCTCTTTTTAAATTATATTTGTATTGCAGCCAAGGAAAATAATTTTTTTGTTTGTTTGTTTTTGTTTTTTTTTACATGTACAGCTTTTCCTGCTGCAGTACTTGCAGCAAAGTTGTTAAAATTCGTGGAATACTTAGTTTTGTATGGTGTTGAGTTTTCATTAACTAGGAAAAGGAAATATAAGCAATTTAGTGCTCTTTTGCTTTTCCACTTTTGGGCAGTATATCAACTTTGTTTTTAGGCATCACTGTGCTAATATATTTTGATCTGTGTAGAAATGTCATAGAAATGTCTATATATAGACATAGAAATGTCTCATAGAAATGTCTGTATTTGAGTCAAAGTGAAAATTTTACCTGATTATTAAGGAGTCATTTATCAATTTGTCTTGATGTCTTGTGTTTGTACCTCCTATTTCATAAGGTAGTTTGACTGATATGTAGGTATTTGCTAGTCTGTTCTACGTGATGTAGTTTTTTTATCCAAGCTTTCATTTTACCAGATGATGCGAGAAGCTCAGAGATCAGCACCGAGTATCGTGTATGTCCCACAAATCCCTTCATGGTGGGACACTGTTGGAACTACGCTGAGATCTGTTTTTACAACACTACTGCAGAGCATCCCAAGGTTTACTCCAGTTTTATTCCTTGCAACATCTAATGTACAACTGAGAGATCTCCCAGAAGAGGTATTTCAGTTGATACTTTTCTTCCTTCTTTACTCAATTTCTTCTTAATTTATAACTCCCTGGAGCATTAGAGTTATGTGCTACTCTTAAGCAAATTCATAGTTGTTACTCAGGCACCCAAACCCAGTCCCTTAAAACTTGCTTGGACAAAACAATGCTGAAAGCATTTGCCTAAAGTGTATTATGAGTAAAGATTGACTTTGATCCAGCTTTTTCTCCCTTGTGACATACTCAAGCTCATTAGACAGATATATGGACTTGATTCAGACAATGGTTTTGGTGGCTTCAAGGTGGTTAGGTGTGTCTTTAGTGAGGAGTGTGGTGCTTGAAAGGTAGCTAGGAAAGAAAGACTGTTTTTCTGAAAACATTTTTACTGAAAAGTCAGATGTACTTTTGCTGAAAAAATACAGAGGTCTCACTGTTATTGTTGGAATGTAATTTCAAATTTAAATTATTTAAAAAAATATAATTACTTCCTTCATCTGGGTGAAAACTCAACAAATTAGAAAGCAAAATTCTAGTTTCTGTTTAAGCAACTTGGAAATAATTTTTTAGTTGTATTCTTTAATAAAATTTTTCAAGAGGACATGCTGAGCTTTGTAGACATGTGAGACTGTCCATTAAAGGAAGGTGTTCAAAATGTGAATGTGTTGCTCTGATTATTCTGTCTCAGTAGCAGAAGTTTTCATACTGTTAATAAGTGCCTTCTAAAATAAGGATTGAAATCCTTTCCATAATTTTTGGTAGTAGAAATAGCTAAATGGAATACAACTTGGAAGTATTCAAATTGAGGCACTTCATTTAAATTAATTAAAAATAAAATTAGAGAAAGCCCAAACACCTTACTAAAAAGCCAGCACTTGTCCTGTGAGCCTTGCAATTTTGCATCTGTAGCTGCCATAAAGATTCAAGCCAAAGGACAGCAAGGCACGTAAATGGAAAATAAGCAGCCTTGGGGATGGTAAATCCCCAGCCACCCCTTTCTCAGTTGTTTATCATACAGTTTCTTCATGGAGCTTAAAATCTAGAATGGGATCCTTAGAGAAAGCATTTTAAATGGCCATGCTGTAAAAACCTAGTCTTTTAAGGCCACGAAGATAACTGTTCATTGATAGTCTTACTCAGGTAAGTATTCAGTTTAATTCAGAGAGGTACTCATCTTTTTTGGAACAGATTATAAGAAGTTTGCATGGTCTTGTATAACTGAAGTGTGTTTTCTCTTCGTGCTTTAGATAAAAGCATTGTTTAATAATGAATATGAAGAAGTTTTCAGAATCCCGCGTCCTACCTGTGCTGAGAGAAGACGTTTTTTTGAGGACTTAGTTATGAAGCAAGCTGCTCAACCTCCTGCACTAAAAACCAACACAAGTAAGGAGGATATTCTACATACAAAACTTTGCTAACTCCAGGTTAACAGTTAATACAGTATTTGCTTTGGTGATAATTTTCTATCAATAATTTTTCATGCACTTTCATGAGTACCATCAATTAACTGCAACTTTCTGATTCTATTAAGCTTGCCAGTCTTTGGAAGTGCTGCCTGTAGCACCGCCACCCAAGCCTCGAGAGCTGACAGAGGAAGAAATAAGACAGGTGGAAGAGCAGGAAGAGGATACATTGCGTGAACTCAGGATTTACTTAAGAGATGTGGCTCAAAGACTTATCATTGACAAACGTTTCAAAGCATTTACAAAGCCCATTAACTCAGCGGAGGTTAGTATTGACTTATAATACCATATAACTGTGTGTATTCCTAATTCCTCTGTGTTTATGTTTCTTAGTGTTTTTGTGGTCTTTCTAGGAAGGTTTATCTTACATGTTAGGACTGTACTATTCTGATTTTCCAAGAAGAAGAAAGTGAATTTTGCTTTTGACTCCTTGAATCTCTCAAATGTTTATTATTTGAGTATTCACTGAAAGCCCTATGTTCTTTCTAAAAGGTCTTTAAAACTTTAGAATATTTCAGTTAGAAGGGATCTACAAGGATGACCTACTCCAAGTGCCAGTTATACCAAATGCCAACACAGTTTGCTCATGGAAAGGTTTGAATAAATAAGTGTGTTACAGCACTAAAATCCAGAGAGATCACTTTATAAGAAATACCTATAGGGCTGTTTTAATGAAGTCAAAATCTCTTTGATTAACTGTCAGTAGTTTCTGTGAGAACAGGAGTAGAAGCAGCAGTTTGTCAAATAAATTTTCAGATGCTATTCTCAGTTTCATCTGGGGCTTTCCTCAGTACATAATCAACCAAAAGGGCTGCATGGTTTTTTCTTGCTCCTGTACACTTCCCACTGAATTTTTTCAGTAAGTCTAAGCCAGGGACACGTACTTCAAAGTCAGTTGTAGTTTTAAGATAGCTTTGCATTTCAGCGATGTCACATTCCCCTAAGCGCCCACTCACTTGTCTTTTTCTTTACTTATAGTTTCCAAGATGTGAATAACCTGTAAACACCTAGATGTTCTCATCTAAAGAAGTCATAATGCTCCTTTTAAGCTCTGAGTAAAGAAATCAACATTTCTAGGTTCAGTTATCTCATTCTAGAGTAGATGGTTAGGACAGATGCTTCAAAGGTGCAAATCCTGCAGTTTTTTTCTTGCTGCCAACAACAAAGAGAATCCTAAGTGACATTACTGAGAAAGGTTTCTCTGCTGTGATTTTCTGAAAGGAAGTGAAATGCATCTTGCCAGTTCCCATCTCTGCTCCACACATGCCTCTGACCACCCTGCTTCTTTTTTCCTGCTCTCCTGGTTTGTCTCTTCAAAGATACCTGAAATACCTTTTCAATTTTCAAGAAACTAGCTGTTTTTTTCTGCATCTTTGGGAGTGTTACAAATATTTGGGGCTCTTATGAAGTCCTTTATTTGACTTTATGAAAATGATTAATTTTTGTAGCTTAAATCTCTGAGCATGCATATTTAATTTGTAGGCATCCAATTGCAAGGACACCATTAAACAGCCCATGGACCTCTCGACAGTTCTCGCCAAGATTGACATGCACCAGTACCTAACTGCAAGAGATTTTCTGAAGGACATTGAGCTAATCTGTAGCAATGTTTTAGAATACAACCCAAATAAAGGGCCTGCAGGTATGGGTGTATTTTTTATCCCTAATTTGGAAAAAATTCAGACATATAAATTGATAGAGTTTGTCTGTGGAAATTTAGTAATCCCACAGTGAATATGGTATCAGATAATTTTAAACAGCCCCATTAGATACTTTTAAACAACCCCAGAGAGCATTTCTTGCCAGGTTGTAAATGTTTTAGTATTAGATATATTGTTTGGGTATGGAATTGTGATGGATGTGTTGATTAGTAACTACTACTTTTTCTTAAATAATTAACTTTTCTGTTTTTATGCTGAAAATATAGACTGAGATAACCTTTCAGAACCTGCCTATGAAAAAAGAAAAATCATTCTAAGTAACCAAAATAAAGAGTTTCATTGACTAGTAGAAAATGCTCAGTTCTGGCTGTAAAATTTCAGATTATCTCCTGAGGCACAAAGCTTGTACTTTGAGTGATACTGCATATTCCATAGTGAGGCATGAAATGGATGAAGGTTTTGAGCAATGCTGCCAAAAAATTAAAGAATCTCGTAAGGAAAGAGGTACGTTTTTTGATGCTGAGGATTTTAAGACTTGTCTCATGCTTTGTAACCAGCCACACAAGACACAATTCTTTGCTCTGTGGGTGTAAGAAAGCAAACCCAAAGTGTAATAAAAAATGAAAGATGCCTGCAGTGCCTGTGGACACCAGCACCTCCTGCTGTAATGGCAAGTTGGATTTTATTCAGACCTCCTTGGAGAAGGTGCTAAAGTCACCGCTACCTTCTCTGTTCCTGTGGCCTAAAAGCAGGTTCCTGTGATGCTTGGTTCTTCATGCCAGAAGCATTGAATTTTTCATTATGCTGCTTCAAATTGTGGGGCAAATCCTGAGGTCATTCATTCACTATGGTTATGAAGTTGAATGCATTAGCTGCATGACATTGTAAGAACCTGGCCTTGATGGCCCAGTTAACATTTAATGGCACCTACATCTTGAAGTCAAAACATTGTCTGTGTCTGTTTTGAATATTCAGCTAGTTTTCAGTTACATGAAACAGTGTTTTTCCCTTCCCTGCCTATAATAGATCTAATAGAGAACTCATTAATTTGTAACCTTTTCTCTAGACCCATGTAGGGAGATGGTACTGAAGCTCCTGTGGTTATTTTCATTGCAAGATGCTGCTGCTGCATTTTGAAGAAAGAACTGCTTTGGGAATGTTTTGGATTACTTGTTTTTTTGGTATCTCTTTGTAGATAAGTTAAAAAGAAAATGCCAGATGACAGAAGACTTTTCAGGTATCGCAGTAAAGAGGGAGAATGTTCAGTTTGTATCCTCCTACAACAGTCCTGTGGAAGAACATGAAAATGTACTTCAAGGACAACAGAAAAATGGGACAGAAAATGCAAGTGTGAGAGTGACCCTTGTGGCTAAATCCCCTGCTGAAAAAAAGAGTGTCATGCTTGCTGAATGTTCAGACCTAAGAGAGGAGAGTGAAACACCAGATTGCCAAATAGCCAGAACTTCTGAAAATACAGGTTCAAATGGTAAGTGAAAGGTCAAACAGGTAATTTAGCTCCTTTTTGTGCTTGAGGAGGGTTACACTATTTATTAGATTCTTGAATTTCATTCTGTTACTTCTTTTGTGTCTTCTCAAATCAATGCACAGTGTTCCTTGCATAATGATGTTGCTCCTGTAGTTCTGTTGACTACAGCCATGGTTTTTTTGCAGTGGCTGTTTTTATTTTGATTCTGCAGTTTGTTTTTCAAATGGTACTGAATTGTACAAGTATCTTCCCAGTAATAAGCAGCCTAACTGTAAACTGTACTGCTGTACTTATAGCAGTGTGGACCCAGAGACCCCTGTGGAATAGAATTATGTCCCGATGTTTGAAATGTAAGAGGTGTAGATGTGTTTCCTAACCTAAAATACATTTTTTTTTGGACTATGTTTCGTTTTTTTGACTTCAAGTTTACTGTGCATTGCTGTAGTGGCAGCATGAATATTTTTTCTTAGTTTTACCCTGCCTTTTTTCTCTAGTGTTTTTTTCCATGTCTGAGTTCCTAATTTTTATAGAGCAACACTAGAAAGATAGAAGTCAAGCATTTCTTGGTAAAAAAATTGGTAACAATTCTGTCTCTGTTATTGCAGAGGGCTACTCTTTTCCAGGTACAGGATATTTCACTGATACTGTATTCCAGATAAAGAGAAATCCTGATTTAAAAAATGTATGTAATTCCAGATTCACAAGTACATCATACAGCTTGTGTGGGACATTCTCAGGTGGATGAGCAACTGCGAGTATGTGATGGAAAAGCAAATAAAATTCACACACAGGGAGTATCTGTGGATTACTCTGAGCTCAGAGTAAGTCTAATTTCAATTTTGTTAATACTGAAGTAGGACGTTTTCTTGCTGCCTGTATGGTTGTCAATTAAGTCACTTGTTAACCCATCCCTATGAAACAATTCACAAGAGGAATATATAGCTTGTGAAATAATTCAGCCTGTAATGACTGTTGTTTCCACAGCTGGTGTAGATGGCTGCTCTTGCTCTTGTGAATTTTAGGAGACTGTTCTCTTCCTAATTTTCAGTGTAAAAGGGCTTGTTAAATTTTAAGATAGCTCACTGACAACTTGCTCCTGCTGTTGGTTAACAGTTTTTATGATGGACTGGGGAGATGGGTATTTTGGTTTCCTGTTTGCATGTTTTCATTAATTAGGAACTGGAAAAGGACCTTGATTTTTAACAGTGATGACTTTAAACCTGAAATTAGAATGTTGGCCAAAAGATCATCCTGGATAAAATACTAATATCTGCTTTTCTCAAATGCTTTCAAAACTCAGTGCTAGAATTTTGCATCCATACAGTTACATGGTTTTTCTAGTCCCCTGTAGGATAGAAGTTGTTATCCTAAGGTATAGTGAGGGAAAGGATGAAACATGGGCCTAGCTGCAGGGGGGAAACCAGGTTCTTTTGCATGAACTGGAGAGGGTAGAAGAATGACCTTCCCTTCAGGGGATATAGCCACCAGAAAAATTAAGTAAATTGCTAGGTTGGAGTCCTGGAGGTTGGTCAAAGCAGAGGAAGTTGCTGTTTACCTGCAGTGATGAGAAAGGGAGTATTACTTGGTTGTTTTCCTTGTGTGGGGAGAAAATCCCCTTTGGTAAAAGGGCTCACCAGCACAATTTCTATCACATTTTTAAGTGTTGATCTGAACTGTAGAGGTTAAATTAACTTTCCAGGATGGCTTCCTAAGGAAGCAAATTTCAGGAGGGTGTGTTGTTCATACCTGCTTGTATATTTAAAGAAGCTACATAGGTTTTTCTAGAATCAGGATGCTAATGGCATGTAATCTGAAGTTATTGCCTGCTGACTGGAGAAGTAGTAGGGTAGAGCCCTGACAGATGTTTCTGCTCATATGTGTTTCAGCTGTGAGGAGAAAGCTGCAGTCATGAAAACACATCTTTTAAAGGACTTGTTTCTTTAACATGGGTGTCACTGGAACTCACTGCTTGTGGCAGAGAGCCCCTCCAAAATGGAGCTGCTTAGTTTTGTGTGGGGTTTTTGTTTGGTTGACTTTGTTTATTTTCTTGGGGGTTTCTTTCGGATATGTGTTCACTTATTTGCTCGATATTAGGCATAGAACTCAAGTCTTGCATTAGCTGACCTAAGGGAGGCTAAGTCTGATGGCAAGCAGTTGTGAGGCAGTAATATTTTTGTTTGGTGTGGCTGCCCTCTTCAGCTACATCTGTACAGCCTCCCACAACACACAGCTACTGAACAGCCCCAGCAGCGTTGCTGCTAGCTTGTTAGTGTTGCTTTCCCCAGATTACCGCATTCACATCTTTGCTAACACAAGAAACTGTGTGAGAGATTGGTAATTTCCTATAGACTCCTCTGCTAGTTCATCCACTCTTGAGTTGAAAGGTAGGACCTGACTGATGTTAGTCACAGTACAGATTCAGCTAATGGGTAGAGGTGAGCACCTATGGATGCTTCTATTTCCATCTGGCACAGCTCTGTTTGAAAGATCTGTAGGCTTGTTTCTGAAACACATTTTCTAGGGCCCTGTATTGCATTTCTAATGAAATGCAACCATGACTTTCCTGAGGCAGCTACTCTGTGACAAAGTGGATCGTGTCATTCCCTGCTGTTCTAGAAGCAGTTGATTCGCAGTTATGATCACTGATGTCATATAGTGATGAGTAAGAAAATACTGTCTGAAGTGTAAGCTTTTTCTGTGACGTGTGGAACATTAATTTGCTTCCTCCAATTATATCTTTGAGATATTTAATCAGTTTTCTGAAGTGCCACTTCTATTTAACAATATAAGGAAGTAGGATGTATCTTGTGCTGTTCTGAATTGTAGTTTCCATTTTTCTGCTTCAGCAAGTGCTGGATTCGGTCATTGTGGCAACTGAGAATGTCAGTATATCTCGCATGGAAAGATTATATGCTCTTCTTAGCCAGTGCATTTACCGACATCGGGAAGACAATGACAAAACTGAATTAGTGAAGGTAAATTTTTTGTCTTGTAGCCCTTTGTGTCACGTGCTATTATACACGTGTGTGTGTGTGTGTGTGTGTGTGTGTTATTATGTATATGTATGGGTGCACTGTGAACATCATGCTTACTTGGCCTGACTCTTTACAGCTCAATTGCCTGTTTCTCAAGGTTGACATTTTAGTCTGGAAGACATTTATCCATATTAAAACCTGTGTTGTATGTAGCATAATTTTTGGCAGTTTCAGCAGGAAAAGGCTTGAAGGCAATGGGTCTACCCAGTCAGGCCTCTCAAACCAGTTAACCTCAGTCTGTCAATAGTCTTCTCCAGAAGCCTTTCAGGGGTGAGAGGCTGTGAAGGGAGGGTGCATTTCTCAGTGTGTCGCTTCCTCTTTCTCCCCTTGCAGGCAGGAACATGTGATAATGCTTGTATAGTAGTCATTCCATTCTTGAAAAGAAAGTAATTATAAAGCATAACAAGAACTTGAGACTTTTTTCTAGTCTCACCAGACCTTATTTTTAACTAGCATGGCCCAAGCATCTTTATTTTGACAAATGGGGAGTTTTCTGCCTATGACAGTTTGCTAATGAGTCGAATTCTCTGATCTTTGCCTCTAAGAGAGGATTTCTGAGTTGTCAGAGCTAGGCAGAAATCTTCCACAGGCACCCATGGTCCCAGTTGGGCATTCCCAGTATTCCATTCATTAAGATAGGTTGGATATTCAATCTTCATCGTCAAGGCCCTTGAATCCATTTGTCTTTCAGACGCTTGTGCCTGAGAATAGATGAAATTTGTTATGCCTCTCAGTCTGCCTTATAAAAAAGAACAAGGCCGTTCTCTTTGGCCTGGTCATCTCAATCTCTTCTTCCACAGCTGACAGAGTTAGAACAGACTCTGTTCTGATTGTGCAGGCCAAAACTGAAAAATGCACTCACCCTTCTCTAATCTAGCATAAGGATGTGTTTTGGTGTGAATTAGGACCTGTTTATGTTCTGTCAGTGCTTTTGAGCTTTTGTGACTGGATTTGATTTTTTTGTTTGTGTTCTACCTTAACCAAAACACATCTCCTCTTCAGAGTACCTGCATGAGTTGGTCAGGAGCAACTCTCTCTCTAAAGAGAGAGACTTTAACAAGTACTTAATCAGAGTGCAGAAAAGAACAGTTCCAGATTTTAGTTGTGACTCTTTGGAAACTGTTTCTTTTCTCATTGTTGAAACAATCATTGATAAAGATCCATAGTCCCATAATACAGATTCCTCCAGTCTCTCTAGCCTACTCTGTATTTTGGGTGCCTAAGGATTTGTTTGAAGCCAATGGGTCTAGAAAGATGTGATATCACATGTATTGGCTAAGCATTACTAACAATTGTATGTATCAACAGACTCTCGATTCTTTTGATGAAGAAGCAAACAGGGTTCTCCTTCTTGTGTTCACAGTGTGACTCCTGATTTGTCTTTTCTTCTTGTTAGGCAATGAAGAAAGAAATTGCAACATTAAGTTATCTGTGATACTTGACTTCAGTATATTCTAATGTGGATGTACTTCTTCCAAATGGAAAAATTATGTTTAAAATCTCAGTAGTTGCAGCAACTATGGAACAAAGAATAGAACAAAGAAACTTCTTTTACCATATGATGGAAACCAGACATAACCTCCACTCTGACTATGGATCATCTCCTTGCACACTGGATGAAAGAGCTCGTTTCAAGACAACAATGTTTTCTTTCCATGGAAACAGCATGACATTCTTCTAGAGGGTCCTGATTCTGACTCCTGATGTTGTCACTAAGCTTCCAAATATTTTTGTCACAGTAAGATGTGGGAACTGATTTTTTTTTTTCCTTTAACTTCTTCCTTTAATTTTTAGTGAAGAGAAGTGAGCTGGGATGTTCTGGGTTCTGCACCTTGGATGCAGCAACCTTTTTTGTGTGTACAGACTGGAGAACGAGATGCTGGAAAGTAGTGCCACAAAAAAGGACCTGGGTCCTGGTTCATGATTGAATGTGAGTCAGCAGTGCCCTTGCAGCCAGAAGGGCCAGCTGTGTCCTGGGGTGCATGAGACACAGCATTGCCAGCCAGGCAAGGGAAGGGATTGTCCCGCTCTGCTCTGCACTGGGGTGGCCTCACCTCGAGTCATGTGTGCAGTTTTGGGCTCCTCAGTATAAAAAAGACATAAAACTATCATAGAGTGTCCAAAGGAGGGCAACCAAAATGGTGAAGGGCCTTGAGGGGAAGCTGTATGAGGAGCAGCTGAGGTCACTTGCTCTGTTCAGCCTGGAGGAGCCTGAGGGGAGACCTCACTTCAGTCTACAACTCCCCCATGAGGGGAAGAGGAGGGGGAGGCACTGATCTCTCCTCTATGGTGACCAGTGACAGGACCCGAGGGAATTGCCTGAGGCTGTGTCAGGGGAGGTTTAGGTTGGATATTAAAAAAAAGTTCTCCATCCAAAGGGTGGTTGGGCACTGGAATGGGTTCCCCATGGAAGTGGTCACAGCACGAGCCTGACAAAGTTCAAGAAGAGTTTGGACAACACTTTCATGCATGTGGTGTGGTCCTTGGGGCTGTCTTGTCCAAGGCCAGGAGTTGGACTTGATGATCCTTGTGAGTCTCTTCCAAGTCAGAATATTCTGTGATTCTCTGAGAGGCCGGTACTGAGATTAGCCTCGAAGCTGTGGCACAGGCTGGCAGAGGATGCCACTCCTGCTTGTGACTCTGGCTACCCTGTCACCTCCCAGGGGTGAGGGGAGCACTCACTTGCCCAGTCCTTGTCACCCAGCAGCCCTTACCAACAGCATTGGTGCAGACATGGGCGGGATGGGACCACACCACTGCCTTGCAGGTGGCCAGCACAGGTGTGTTGGAAGTAGGTGATCTTTAGGGTTCTTTCCAACCCAAACCATTCCATGGAATGTGTGGCCAACTCTGTATATGTATGTGTGTGAATATATATGTATAGATATGGTATATACATATGCTCTCTCTGCATGTGCCTACTGAGAATAAAGCTTTTGCATGCTTATCAAGTGAGTATTAACTATTAACATATCATAAACTTATTTTTTTACAAATCTTTTCTGGACTTGAGAGGGAAATAGATAAGGAGAAATGAAGGATATGAGTATAGCACATGAGTAGTCTGAACTTGACTTTAAATAGGCCTGACAGAAGTCTGTGCTGGAAGGCAGAGCTTCTTCAGCAGGCATAAAGACAATAAAGTTTTTAGTCTGCAAAAGTGTTAGATTAAGTAAATTTTTTATATATATCTTGGAAAATATGCTGAAATCCAATGTAATTTCTTACTACTGTTTGCATCACTTATCACTGTTTTGCACTGTTGCTGCAAATGTGTTTTGGAATACATTCTAACATCTCAGGAGTTTCAGTCCCCCCTAAACATTCTCCAGTTTAGTTTTTTTTTTTCCCCCACAAACACTACAAATTGCAGTGGTTTAATTTCCTTGTTCTGAAGGCTTCCTTTCCTTTGACATATCTGCATGAATTGGTCTTCTATTATTTTCATCTTGCCTCAAGTAGAATTAAGAACACTATTAAAAAGTACTTATCAGACAAGCTAGGAAGGTGAAAAAAAAAGTCATGCACTGAAAACTCCAAGGTCCTTTATCAAAGTTTTTGCACTGTTAGTCCAGTTTAGCCCTTTAGCTGTCTTTTCTGCCTAAAATGCATACTTTCAAAGCTGCTGAGCTTTTTCAGGTGTGTTGTATTACAGTCTTTTGTTGCATGACAGAGCTACTTCTTGGCTCACAAACTGTAATTCCTCCTAAGTGTGACAGCACAAGTTCTTTTTTTTTTTCTAATCTTACTAGCAGTGCTGAGCCATCACACAAATTGAACCAGTAGACTTTAGAATGAGATATATTAAAATTCTCACAACCATGAAACATGCATTTAGTTATAATAAAGGTCATATAGTATTATTTGCAGTTACTTTGGAACAAAGGGGAAGGAAATTGTTTAATACTCGATATATGTGTATATTTTAGCATCAGCTAAAATGCTGCTCTACTGTAATTACCTTTTCATATTAGTCAATGGCAATAGTTATGAGATATAGAATGACAGAAAAATCAAAGTAACAGAACTCAAAAGTTCTTTTAAAATAATATTACTGAAATTATTCATCATATATAGAAATACAGGACAGACCAGACCTCTGGTAGAATATTGAGTAAAATAACAGATTTTGGAAAATCACCTCTGCCTAGAAACTACTGGCAGTAAATTTCCATTTGGTGAAGGATTTTAGTTGCAAGTATGCCAAGATTATGCAAAGAAAATACTATGTAGACATTTCACAGATTTATGGGTGTTGTTCCTGAGGCAATAATGCAGAAGGAATTAGATGCAGTAAACTTCTGAGGAGGCAAAAAGACATGGGTGAGGCTGGTCTGCAATAGAAAACAGTTGCAGTTTTGAAACCATGTTCTGTCTTTCCTTGATCCTCTGGGCTTGCATCTGCTGTGGTTTCAAACAGTTTGGACTTTACAAAAGTGGCAAGGCTGAATCAATGACTCCCTTGTCACATTCACGGCCCATGTGAGTGCTGGGGAATTCCCATGGTGAGGTCTAAACACAACATTTCTGTATTTCAGCAGCCTTCTTGGGAGATCTGGAGGTCTCTGCCAAAGCACACGGCCCCTTTGTGGATATTGTTTCTTCCAAGGGGACAGGTTTCCTTGTGGAACTCTGATCAGTGGGAAGAATTTTCTGATTAATTGACTAGAGAAAGTAAAAGAGAAAATGAGTCTAATTTCCTGGGACCTGATTAGGAGCAGGGTATTATCCAACATATATATTCTCATTTTGCTTTTTCTAACTTAGATTTCTTGATTCAGTATTAAAGATTTCAACTTCCTTCTTGTAAATAAATGCATTTTATGGAATCAAATGAAAGAGCAATTCAAAAATAAATGAAGGGCTAAATTTCTCCTGTTGAGAGTACTATTGACACTTGTAAGATATTTGGATGACTTGAAGCTCAAACTATAGGTCTTTTTGTATGCTTTAAATACTAGACACTTTAATGGCTCATTAAGCTAATATATGTGTGAAAGAATAAAGGCTGCATTATTCTCAGTTAATGTAATGCAGTTTTAGAGAGAAATGTATTACGGTGTTCAATATTATGAACTCAGCAGGATCTCCTCCCCTTTGCTGACATTAATTCATACATGGAAAAGGGACTGATAGGTATTTTATTCCATCCCATCTGAAGAACTACATATGAGACTTGAGTTAAAGACAGTGCAGTTGCTACATTATCACCAGCCACGTTCATTCACACATTCACATCACTGAGTGTCAAACCATTGTGTTGCCCTAGTGTCTGGGACTCCCCCTAGAAAGAAGAAAGGTAAGTTGGAATGCTGTGTAGCACTGACTGTGGTCCAGCTTGCTTGCTACCAGAAGCAAATACTTCTCACATTTTGTCTTTACTTGATGTCTCTTGTTTTAACCAGGGACACACCCTTACAGCCTTTATGCAATGAAATTATATGGAATTCTCCTTGGCTAAGGCCATAGAATCATAGAATGCTTGGATTGGAAGGGACCTTAAAGAACATCCACTTGCAACCCCCTGTCGTGTAAAAGCACCATCAACTAGGCCAGGTTACTCAAGACCCCATCCACTGTGGTCTTGAACAATTCCAGGGATGAGGAACCCACAGCTTCTCTGGGTAACCCTGTTCCAGTGCCTCACAACATTCAGGGTAAAGAATTTCTTCCCAATGGTCTAATCTAAACCTTTGGCCTACCACCGTTCCCCGTTGTCCTATCACAATATGCCCTTGGGAAAAGTCCCTCTCCAGATCTCTGGTAGATGCCTTTGAGACACTTGATGTCTTCTATAAGGAGTCCTTTGAGCCTTCTCTTCTCCAGACTGAAAAATCTCCACTATCCCAACCTGCCTTCATAGGAGAGGTGATCCAGCTCTCTGATCAATCAATGCATTTAAGTAAATTAAAAAAATCCATATTGTTTACATGCTTTAATGAATTTAAATTATGTTTACAGATAATCATTTATGTAAACGAAGATTTTCTGATAAAAACACACAGAAGGAGTCCCTAAGTTACTGGCCAAATACTGGCATCTCTGGCATCTCTGAGCAATGACTGACGTTTGGTACCATTTTGTGTGGAATTATACCTGAAATACACAATTGCAGCTTAGGCAACTATATTTCTATGAAAAGATCATTAGAGACCTCTCAGAAACTTTGCTTGTTTAGAAGAAATAATTTATTTATGTGTTTGTTCATTTTGCTAAATATGCCAAACACTAGGAGCTAACAGCTTTGCAACTGTTCCCACTGTGAAAATAAGGTCTTGGAAATACGATTCTCTGGCTCTACTGATTAGCTGAACATTGAATGTGTTTAGCAACCTGGAAGAAAGAGGTTGAAGTTGGAACACTGTTAAATACTCTGAAAATATTAAAGAGAGACATACTTTATCTGTAGAAGTATCAGAGAAGATCAGTTGTAGTGAATACCAGAAAATCTGAGATGCGTTTGAATAGGTGAAACTAAATCTGGTGCTGTTTTCAACCCAAGCTTCCAAACAAAGAGGAAATAATTTACTGTTGTTTAAAAATGGGAGGTTGGTAGATTTCATTAGATTTCTAACGCTGTGTAAATAGCTATTGTGACAGACAGTACCTCTGAACACATGCACAACAGCAAAGTAGTTTTCCTTGATCACTCATCACAGTGAATGTCAAATTAATTTGCAACATCAATACACTCCTGGAATTACAATTTTATTCATTCTGAGCTCTGGATACATTTCTGACAGTCCCTGAGTTTTAATTCTGCAGAAGTCATGACTAGAAATTCCAAAGAATCAAAACATGCTGATGATACAAAAATCAATTTCATTGTTAACTGGGGAGAAACACTGAAGTGAAACTGTACTCACAGAAAGCAGAGGTAGTGGAATATTTATGCAGTGGTGCCTATTTAAATCTGTTTCTTCTTTATTCATTTTTGTGGGTGAGAATGAGATTTCAGACATGAAAAACAGTAGCTACTCTTTTCTGTTATTTAATACTATAAAATTGATTTTTTCCTGTATGTACTAAAGTCTTTATTTCCTTTGATTACTGGGAATCTTATTTTGTCCTGCCCAGGAAATGTGAGTAGCTTTTGACTTAGTTTTGAAATACTTAATAGAAAAGTTGGACCTTTTCTCCCATCTTGCAAGGTAAACATGTGAAACCTGCTTGAAGTTATCAAGCAGGATTTATTTATGTGCTTCTGATGAGAAGAGTGGTCAGCCAAGCAGGAGTGGCTGATAATTAAACCAGTGGTTGTATTTTTGCTGCTAAAATAAACTTCTTCTTTTGGAGATGTAACTGTTCATACTAGAATGAAATTCTGGATATGCTAAGTGTTCATACTAGAATGAAATTATCCCAGTCTATGTATGTTTTAATTTACTGCCAGGTATATAAGCCTTGTAACAATCCCAGTGACATGCAGGTGTTAACAATGGAAGTGTTAACACTTCCATTCTTCTGTGTGAACAGAAAAAAATGTCCTGGATATGTGACTTACTTTGTTTCAAGTATGAATTGGAGTTGTGAGAACTATGAGATCTTCCTGCTGTGCCTTGGTGAACTGAGAAATCTCTCTAGATTGTAGCTACATTGTAGCACAAATGCAAAGTATTGCAGTTTTGGTTTGCAGACTATGGTGCTAAGACAGTGCCACATTCCATATGTGCTCTGTGCATGTGTGGGTGTTTTGTGTGTGTGTGTGTGTATATATATATATATGCAAGTGCTCAAGTGGTCAGCAGACTTGCCACTGGAAGATGAGTCACAGGTATGAGATGTTTCTGTTACCATCCTGCTGAAGGATTGAAGAACTGAAAACCCAGTTCCTTTCCAAGAATGGTACAATTATGCCAGCCTCTGTATATATTAAAATTAAATTATTAAATCAAAAGCAGTAAGAGATTAAACTGGAAAACTGGTAAATACAGACAGTTTTTTGAGTGGCTGAGCAAATGAATTCTTCTGTGGTTTTGATCATTTGAATGCCTTGGTGTTTAATAAGTTAGGAATACTTCCTGCAGTTGGGGCAATCACAGTGGCTCTTTTAACTGTGGATTGTCCAGAATCTAACTGGACTAAAGTTAACTTAAGTTTTCCGTAAGGAATGCACTAAATTGCAGAAATATCTGAAGAATGTTTTTTTAGCTTTCATAGCATGGATATGAATAATGTACTGATACTTGACAGCCGACAGCTCGGCTCTTGCCGTCTAGTAGAAACAAACTGTCGTGGGAAGATGTTTTGAAGAATAATGGCAAATTGCCATTTGAAAACTGCAACATAAGAGAAAAAATGATAAAAAATTATTTCTTTTGCAAAGGAAAGCAATAGTTTCATTAGTAGTTTCAATACCAGTGAATGACAACATAACTCAAACTGAATGTTTTGCAGTAGGAATACCTAAATTGTAATTTAGCAGTGATTCACAATAAATTGTCTCTGTGCTGATTTCCAGTGTGGGAAACATGATAATCTGTAGAATGCATGACAATGAATGGTGAGAAATAACAAAGTTACTTATAATAATGTAAAAATGTTATTGAATGGCACCATTCCTTCTGATGCCATATGCTTGATTGAAAATGTCTTAATTTTCTGCAAATAAGACATATTTTATGGTCACGGTAGTTCAAAATTATTAAGTACTTTTTAAGATCAAAAATGCTTTTTTAGCAGCATTGAGTAAACTCATGTTCCCTCTGGGTTCCCTGATGTTAGCTAACAATACTGCAGATAGTTTTTCCTCGTCATCTGATTAGTGTCTATTTTTCGCTCAATGAAAATTTGCATTCAGAGTCAGAAAAAACATGGCTTAAGCCTATACAGTAAATTAAGGTTTAACATGATATCCTGAATGTTTAGGTTGCTTACTTTCCTAATATTTATATCTAGAAATGCTAGGGATTTTTTTCCCTCCGAATACAGTATGGTGAGATACTTTTTGTGCTAACGTAACGCTATCTCAGTGTTTTGTCAGTATCATCTCTACTGACCTGCTCTATTCCTGGTCTGCCAAGAATACTTCTTTCTTTAGGACCTAATCCCAGCCACATATCACACTTGCAGATTGTCATAAAAATAGTTTTCCTGCTTTCTAGCTGCATTTGTGTTCAGGTATAGGTCAAATTGCACCAATAAAATAGTGGAGATTTTCTACATTTTATTTTCTCACTAGCATCCTTTCTTAGGCTGCTTTGGGTCCGGGATGAGATGCTGGGGTTCTTGACATTTTTTCTTTGAAATGTGCTCCACAAGAAGAAATAGAGGGAGAGGAGAAGATGGGAAAAGATGAAATGGTTAGAACAGAAATATTTCCTAAGGTCATGGCACAATTGAAGGGATGTTGAGCTAGGAACTACAGTGGTGTATCTGGGTGCCTTGACTTTTCTTTTTGGAAAATGCTTCCACTTTTTTTCTTCTATGTGATTTAGTCTTCTTTCTGCACAACCAAAATCTGAAGACACCCAGGTCTTGGTGCAGGATGGAACCATGTGGCAGCTGGAATGTGCATGTAGTACTGCAGTTTTGCAAATAGTCTTGGGTACCAGGATTAGATGTGTGGGCTACTTGGTTATTGAATAATATATAACCCCCCAAATCCTTTCTTTAAAATGCAATTACTCACATGTATGCCAAGAAGAAGAGATTTGGACAAGCAATAAGAAGGATGAGGGTTTTCTTGGTTTTTTTTTTTTGGGGGGGGTTTTTTTTAAGGAAAAAGGACGTTGGGAATGTTTTTGAGGTAGAACAGAAAGATGAGCAAATTTAGATTTACTTACAGCACTGCACATTCATAGAGGGAACCTTAGATTACAAGCTGAAAGGGTAGAAGTTCTGCAGTACAGTGAATGGTGTATTAAGAGATGTATAGCACAGTGAGGCTGTGAAAATTGTCTGTTATGTTCTCATCGAAGGGATGGACTTGGACTTCCATTTTTGCTTCACTGCAGTGCTGTTCAGATGTTGACATTAAAAAATAGCTTTCTAATTTGAAGGTGAGGGCATTATATTCCTAATTTTCTGAATGGTAGGCTTGCTCTATTATAGGTGGTTTTGCAGCAAAACTTGGCCTGTAAAAAAATCTGTTATTTTCATGACTCATCTTAAAAGGAGTAAAACAATTTTCACTATAACTTGAATTTTCTTTTGCAGTTTTGAGGTGAATAAGAGGTTGGTTTATCACTACACCTGAATATTAGGCTGAAGTACATAGGTTTGACTAGCCAAAAAAAGGTGCTAAATCTTTCCATGCTTCTGCTTTCCATCCTGTAGGCAATACTGTTTACTCACCCTTGTAAAGGTTTTGTAGGCTTTGTATCTATTGACAGAGATTCTGAACAGTAATTACCAGTAATTCTGAACAGAGAGGGAAGACAAAGGCTTAGAATCACTAAATTTCTTTTTTATAAAAAAAACCAAAACAAGCATGGATTCTGACTTTATTTGCATAGCCAAGTGATTTATTTCTGTACACATTGTCTGTCAGAGATTCCTGTAGAGTTTTGTTAAGTAATGACACCTAAAGACACTATGGATTATTGTTTTGGTATATATGCAATGTTCAATGTAAAGCGGTTTCATGAAGAGAACTGAAATGAGACACAGATGATTCATTTACACATTTATTTACTATCCTGCTTATTCTATCAGACTGAAATGGAGAACAATGCATTTATTTTAAAGACATTTGACATAAATTAAACAGATATTTTGATGTTGAACAATTGTACAGACTACAACATGCATATTAATATGTAGATTGGTGCAGAAATACTTAGTTGATCAGCAAAATCTAGTATGACAAAAATAATAATCACATTTCCTTTTTTATGAAGTTAAAATGCAGCTGATATGGAAACATTGATACGAATACCACTAAATGTGAGAAGTTATTAGTCTAATGAAATCAAATGGTTAGTTGAAAAAATAAAGCTATTGTCAAAGTTTTATCTACAGAAAGAACTAAATCAAAATATTTCTAACAAATACAATAACAATGAAAAAAAAGCATGTTTGATGCAATTACCATTGCAAAATGCCCTATTATTCCCCTGCCCCACCCCCAAATACAAACAATGCATGAAGCAAAAGCAGCATATTCTCCCACAAAATGTCTGGGGCATTTTGTAAAGGCAGATGAATGAGATTAGACAAGACTTATCACATATGCTTTTATCTCCTAGTGACAGTACTTTTAAAGAAAGATACGTTATTAATAGAGCAATGTATGATGAAATGTTGCTAAATCTGTAAAACTGAACAATAGTGAAGACACTGCTATTGCCCCAAGAGAACTTGAAAAAATACTGTTGTGCTTTTTTTGTTTGCAGCATTCAGAGCATTCACAGAGGAATACAAAGTAAAGTTCATTAAACTCCAGAAAACTAATAATAGTCATGCTACTGTATCTATGAAACTAACACAGTAATAACATATAAACATGAATTAGTACATATTTAATTTGATATTTACAGTGATCTTAAAGCAATAGGCTATGTATTCAATGCTCAGCTTCTTTGTACACTAATCCTTCCATGTTTCAGCTTATCAGCATGGCTCCTTTGATTTTTGAAAGAGTTGTACAGGTAAAACTCTGCAGAACTCTGATAATTTGGACATATAAATCCTGAACTCTGCATCCCAGCAGAAGTACCCATGATTGTCCTCAACAGTAGGTTTTTTATTTTTTTAATGTATTTAGTAATATGTTAGAAACTGTTCCTTTTGCCTAACACTATAATATATTGCTCCATCCTTCAGTTTTATACAGGCAGAATTCCCACTGGCGTTGTGCTTAAGGACTTCAAGAACAGGCATAAATGTTTTGTATTCTGAACTTTCACAGAGAGATGCTATCTGAGCAAAACTTAGAGCAAAAATATCACTACCAGACTTATGTCCTCCACCTTGAAATGGTTAAAAAAAGAAAGATAAGGAATAGGCTTTTTGTTCCTTGCATTACTGTACAAGGTATGTCCCAGACATCAGAGCAACAAAGCACACAGCCAAAACCCTACTAGTTCCTCAATTTAAATAAATTTCAGCTGGTGAGCCAAACAGGAAGATATCTAGACATGGCAAATAGGCCCAAAATACTCAAGCTGGGCTTCTGATCCTCCATCAATGCACAGCAATTTGCTTTTATTTGTACCAGTATAAAGTAAGGGCTACTGTTAAGTGAAATAAAGCTACTTGCAATCACTTTAATAATTCCACTGATGTTGGAGTAAGTCTAGTGCTGTCTGTACTGTCTTCATCAAATGTAACACCAACTTTAGAGTAAATGCACTGTAGAAATATGCAGTGTATAGAGTTTGGTCCAAACTACGAAACACAACTATCCAAAGGTTATCAAGAATTTATTGCTTAAATGATTTTAAGTGGGTTAACTTGGGGAACGCACTGGGAACAATTGAATCTTTGGCTACACATTGATTTTTTTATGCAACACCACTGATGAAAATGGCAAAATTTTCTTGAATAACTGATTTAGCCGAGAGCTACACAGGCTGAGACAGTAGCCATGGTGGCGATCTATGTCTACATTAGAAAATCGTACAATACCAGGAGATTTGTTGAGGACGACAGTTTGTGCTGACAGTTTACACTAGGAGTACAATTTTTGGACTCGCTCTCATCTGGTATCAGGGCCTGAATGCTTTGTCCTGCCTGTAGCATAGCTGATGCCCTCATGGAAGAAGTTTTCTGGTTCAGCTTCACCTAAAAGTAGTCCAATTTTCATGGTGCAGGATTGCTCAGTTATGTGAACCAAAGCATCCTGAGTGGGGGTAGCTGAGACATTCATGTCAAGAGAGCTCTCCTGATTTTCTCTGAGATGCCAGTGTAAACTTAACCATAGACTTCCAGATTTAGAAGTGTACATTATTTCTGCTGATGCTAAATATGTATTTAAATAGTTATTTGAGTTAAAAAATTACCCTAATGAAATTAATTAGACAGACTGCTGTTAGATTCATGGTTTATGTTAATCACAGGACTACAGTCAATGTCTAAGGTAACCCTAGGTCACCATTCTGTTTAGCTGATAGGTATAATTAGGATAATGGTATTTCTTGGATTAAATGTTAGCTAGTACCATGTTTTTTAGTTACTTTTAAGTAAAAAGAGCAGTAATATTTGTGTGCTACTTCCTTGTTCCACAGTGGTATTCATCAGGATATGCATTAGATGTCATAAAAGAAAACTAAATATCAATCAATAATAATATAGGATTAGAAAGTATTACTGCTGTTTTGGAAGAAATCTCCATTTTACTAGAGGGTAATACTTCCTAAGTTACTTCATAACTCAGCATTTAAAAAAAATACTGTTTAAACCTGGAACAAAATAAATATGAAGACCAGTACATTACCCGACCTGCAGATGTCCCATCCTGTATGATCACTGAACAAGAAACCATCACACAATGCAAACAAAAATGTTTTCTTTCATTTTTGCCTGCCAGTTACCTAACCTTCCTTTGTTAAGGAAACTGACAGAGGACCTGCCAGGGGTTTGGCTCCCAGAACACCTGATCTGTTTTAGAAAGCATTTCAGCTGGAGTTAAAGCTGAGTACCACTAATAAAACCAGGTTGGACAAAAGACAAATACTCGCACTTAGACCGATGGCTCTCTTAATAGCATTTACCAGTCAACTGCTTTTAAAAAAGTTCTTGCAAGAACACTGAAAGATCCTGCGTGAAGGATGAGTACACTAGGGGGACACTGGAGGATTCAGAGCATTTTACAACTAGAAAACAGGGAAAAGTGACACTCAGTTCTTGTTCCTTGGTTCAAATGCAGCATCTGGCCATTTGCACCACACTACCAAAACGCTTTCCTGACAAACAAGACACTCCTATCATCTTGTTGGGTGAGTTCTTTTGACCACTCCCAAGAAGGAAAGATTGATATTGGGAGGGAAATGGGAAGAGATCCAAAGATCAATGAAGCTACCAACACATCGTATCTTATTTTTCAGGAAAGTCTTCTGAAAAATTATTACAGATCAGATATTCATGTGGCAGGCAAGGGGATAATGGCATCACTGAACCTGTTGGTTCTAGGTTAAAAATTATGATGGAGAAGGAGTGGAATTAAATCTTTTGCTACTGGCATTTTTACCTCATTTAGTGTGAACAAGGATTCTTTTCCATGTTTTATTATGTCTCTTTTTATATAGTACACTAAAACATGCCTTGCTTACTTACAGTTTTCTGCCCTTCTTTCCCCCTTTGTTGTATTTGCATTTCTTTCTTGATCTGTGCTGGCTACTTAGAAAAAAAAAAGGCATATTTGTTGCATTATTTTGCTTCTAATATATGTTTGCATGAACAAAATATATATTTTCTATCTAAGTGATTAAAAAATTATTTGAATCAAGAAGCCAATCAGTTAAACCCTGGACATTTCTATCAGTCTGACTACCTGCAAAAGAGCTTCAAGAAGACAACTATCTTTTTTTTTTACTGGACTGCGGTTTAAGAGATGAGGTTGAAGCAGTTAATTAAATAACTTGAAGGTAAACCTTGAAGGAAACAGAAGCTCAGTCAACATGTAGGGGAAGAGGTCCACTTTTAAAAGAACTCTTTGTTTTTCAAGGAATACAAATACATTGCCCAGTATTACCTCTTAGGAAATGACTCATGAAGACAATCGTTATTTTGATTTATGAATGTTATAGGCAAAGATACAACTGTCTGTACACATTTTGGGTTACATAACAGTGTGCTAAAAGGCTCTTTATGTCCATTGCTCTAGTGTTAGATCAGATATCACCTCTCTAACATCACTAATGTTTGAATTTTGAGACCAATTGTGAAGTGAGGACACAGTGCATTAGATTGCTGCATTATCGCAGAGGCTTCTATAGTCTATATAATGTAGCATTAAAAGGCCTTTTGTGTTTTCATTTAAAAAAGTGTATTTTATATAAATTCGGTAGTGCAAAAACTTCCTACACCTTGTTACATTCTTTACTTTACATACTTCCCCTGTAAACAGCTTTCCTGTAGGAACTTCCTTTGCAGTTTGTGCGATATATTATTCCCCCCTACCCCCCACCCACATTTGGATTAATGTGACTATGACTCAAAAACTCTTCTAATTACTTTGTGAACATCTTTTAAATCTGTGCATTTGGTATCATCATTGAAAAGGAATTAAAACTTTGATTCAGGATTCAATTAGTAAAAAATATAAAAAATAGATCAATTGCAAAGCTATCTCCCTGAACATTCTTCTTTTTCCAGTGATGTGAGGAGTCAGACCCCTTTCAGGTGCACAAAGGAGTCACTCCTTCCTGAGACTCCTTAAGTTGTTTTGAAATTGCACAGCTGACATTAGAGACTGACTCCAGAACTCAGACACATTCTCCCCTTAGTGTGGTGAATGGGTAGTAAGTCTGAAATGGCTTCAAAGTTTTAGAAAACCAGAAAAATACACTTGTGTAATTTTGCATAATTTGCTGCATATCAACCCATGATGAATGAAATTATCCCGGCCTGCACTTCTTACACCTGCTGTACTGGATAGAAAGCGAGATCCAGTCCTGGAACTGCTCAAGTAGATGTTTTAATCAGGAATTATACAAGTTAGGTAATCAGAGATGGATCCTGTATATGCAGTCAAGACTGGAAAAACCACCTGTGCTTCTGGAAATAGTTTTCAGCATAGTCAAAAGTATAACAAAATTATACCAAAAGCACTTCTAAAGCTTAATCATTTTGCTTCCAGTTTTTCAAAAAAATAAAGCATCTGTTAATAAAGTGAATTGCATTTCTTTTGCTTTCAAAATAAATGTGCTTCTCTGAAAACATTTAAAATACAGCAGCAAATAAGGGCCTGGTCTTTCATCTGATTTATACAGGTAAAGCTCCTGTTGATTTTCATCAAGAAGGAGAGACTATTCGTCTTCTCATTTCTATTTCAGTCAGTCCCTCTTTCCACCAGACTCCCATTGGTTTCAGGGGAAATTCATTTG
Source organism: Irena cyanogastra (assembly GCA_013397155.1). Lineage (NCBI taxonomy): Eukaryota > Metazoa > Chordata > Aves > Passeriformes > Irenidae > Irena > Irena cyanogastra. The sequence goes on along the minus strand of VWZV01005697.1, from coordinate 1,661,724 downwards.
CGCAAGAATTGAGGCCTTGACTTTACTCCTTTTACATTTGTAGTGATTTTAATAGGCCCGAATCAGGTTTGCATGAACTTCAGCTCAGGAGAGCTTTAGGAATTAAATCTCTGTTCCTGCAATACGTTCTCTACGGCTGGACTCCTCCCTTTCCATCAAGTGGCATAGGTGTAAGGGGCTTTTCCAAAGCGTAAGGGTCTCCAGGGAGAAAAAGCACACAGAAGGAACACGACAGACCTCAGTCTTGCCAGAACAACACCATTGTCTTGAATGGGAATTTTCTGTGGATCCAGACCATGGAACCAGGTCCCATTTGGTCTTAATTTGGACTTCAATAGTTCACTAGGATGTAAAGGCAGATCAAACAGGCCCATGTGATTTCATAAAACTGCACATAGAAAATACGAACCAACACTTCAGGCATATAAAAATTGACTGGCATTTAGTTTTAGTCACCGAAAATATCTAGAAAGGAAAAAATAAATGCAGAAGATTAATGACTATAAAATATTAAAGAGCTAAGTTTGGGGACAGTGAGACACAACATGATTGAAAATTGTTATGCAGAATACAATATAAATACATAAAACTGAATGCAGCAACAAGTTGAAATGAACTGCAATTAAAGACAGAAATAAACATTTTTATTTTGAGAATTAATGACCAGACATTGTTTGAAAAAAAAAAAAGACATTATATTCTCGGTTATTCAAAGGACTGAAGAGACACCTCAATATTATCTTGTTACAGAAATAAGAAAACTGGTGGAAATATACAAAACTTAAAAAAAAAACAAAAACCAAAACATCAAAAATCCCACCTAGATGATTGTGCCGTGCTCATTGCTTGGCCCAGCCACCAGGATCAATATTTTGGGGCTCTTCAAACTTGCCTCTTTCTATGTGCCAGGCTTGAGTGAGGTCTGTGGCACTGGCCCAGCCATTTAAGCAAAGGGCCATGTTGTAACAAAAAATGGTTGTTCCTTTACACTAAATGCATTAGGTGCCTGGTTGTTACATATTCAAGTGACAGAAAAAGACAATAGTAAAAATTAACCTAGCTCCACTATGCAAGTAGAAGCCTGCTGTTCCAAACCATGCATTGATTGGTCTAAAGTACTTTTAAGTCTTCCTTAAAAAAAATAAACAAAAAAAAAAAAAAGGCAAAAACCAAAAAAACCCACCCAAATCAAAAAAAAACCCAAAACCCCCCAAAACAAACCAAACAAAATAAAAGGGAACACTTTTTAGGACATGTCTGTTTAAGTGCATACATTTGCTTATGATTAGAATTTGTGAACTGAATAAATTTTTTATGATTTAGGGAATTAAAGCACTCTATAAGCTTTTAAAAAATATTTTATAGAATAAGAGACTATGGATTCTGGATAAAATAAAAATAGCTTTTTCAAGACAGCAGTTAGATGGGTACTTTGTAATGAAGGCTTTGGTTCAGTGTCTTTCTTTTACAAAGCTGGAGAAATCAGAAATGAAAGCTGCTTTGGCAGTTGTCAGTGGAATGACTGACATTTTCCTTTATTTAAGTATATTGGAAATCCTGTACTCCATTTCAGAATAGCTATGGAAGGATGGGATGAGGCAAAGTTGATGAATCAAATGATATCTTCTGTCACTCCAAATGATTGAATAGAAAAACACAAACAAGCTTTGGGGTATGGAAGACCTGAGGCAAATCACATGTATGTGCAGCCTTTTTTTTCTCCAGCTATATGATTTATGGTAACAAAAGCTACCACTTTCCCCTACAAACCTTGTCTCTTATGTCCTTACACCTTAACAGCTTCAACAACATTGCCATTACTGATGTATGTGCACTCCATGGAGAACAAAAGGTAAAAGATCAAAGATCGTGTAGAAGCAAATAGTGTTAAATCGAAGGAAAAATAAGACTGTGGGAAATATTTTTTTTAATATCAAGGTATATTCTATGAGGTTGAAAACTTTTGGGTATATTTGAATAGCCATTTGGCACTATTTATTGCCACAGAAATAACTATGATTTTTAAATTTTAAAATGGAACTTTTTTTTCTCAGTTATGAAATGTTGGCAATTTTCTATAAAAATATCAAATGCTTCAAGTTCTGGTCATTAAATCTTTGCTTTCCCTCACAGGATCATTAATTAAACTGACAAATGCAATAACTGAAGTTCTGCAAATAAAAAAAACCCATCATGATTTATAGCACAGATAAACTAAAATACTGTAGTCCTTAATTAACAGATATACTCATGAGCTTTTTAACAGAAAGCAAGATACGTGAGATGCTTTAAGTAGAAGTTGCAATTTTGCAACATAAGTCTGTACAAAACCTCCAGGCAGCACGCTGTGAAGGAAGTACCTGTGTCCCAGGAAATGCTTTTTCCATAAATCCTTGTTAACAGTAGCTTTCCCCCCAACCCCAAACTATTTACAAGTATATGCATTTTGCAAGCTCAAAGCACCTTGTTTCACATCCTTATGAATGCATGCATTGACATTTCATCCTTTCATGTGCAAATTCTAAAATTCATTGTAACTGAGGGAAAAAAAAGTTAAAAGAGTTCAAAACCTGTCTACAATCATAAGTGAAAGGATCAAAAATGTCAGATGTTGCAGACCACTGGCTCCTAATAAAGCTCTCTTTATTGTATTCACCATTCTTGAGTATTTTTTTCCCTGTTTTTTTCAGTTTGTTACAAAAGCAGTCTTTTTTTTAAATTTAAACAGTATTTAAACTAAACAACTCTTCATGCCATGCAAAAATAACATTTTATGCACTTTTGTTGAGGCTTTCCCTGTTTTAGTTCATAGGCATTACTAACCGTGTTTTAAGAAAAGATATTTTTATTGCTTCTGTAACTAGTCACATGCTAGTTTCGCGTGTAGGACAATAACCAGTTTCTCCTGGACTTGAATGAATTTCTGGAGCAAATAAATGGTTTTCCATTTTGTGACCTTCTTGGTTACTGTCTGGCTTTACCTCACCCACAGAATGGTAAATGTCTTGAGTACAGTTGTGGCTCATGCTTTTGGGTGAAGAGCTGACCTGGGGCTCCCCTGTTAAATTGTTGCCATCACTGTGTTTATCCCCACAGCAATTTGTCTTGATATCCTGTTTTTTCTCATGTTTCATACCATTTAACTCCATAAACTCTTCTTCTTCTCCAGTGTCTATTTCAGTGAAGCTCCTCCTCTCTTTTGAAGGGAAAGTGAAAAGTTTTTGTTTGGGAAAGAGAGGGGATGATTTTTTAGCAGGTCCCTGACAAAGTGCAGGTGCGTCAGCACCAAGTACAGGCCGTTCACCTTGGGGGGAATTTTCTTCTAGGAGAATGGTGCTGATGTGCTGAGGGGTGGCCTGTGTGAAGTCTGCTCCTGCTGTCACTGGCAGTGGCCTTGCGGTGCTCGGTGGAGTTTGTGGAGCACCACCTCTATTGTCTTTAAAATTAACTTTAAGGGATCTAGATTTTAATGGGTTGCTACCTTTCAGGGAGCTTTTGGGGCTTTCCATGGCAGTGTCAAAATGAAAATGACCATGTGAAACAGTTTGGGACCCACTGCCATCACCGATAACAGCTCTGTTGATCGGATTATAGTCAAAGGTGACATCAGTTGGAGAAAAACCTCTGTCTTTTGCAAATGGTAGAAACTGAGAACTTCTTGCTCTTTGGTTTTCTTCCAGGTTAACAGCATCAACTGGAAATCTCATTTGCAAATGAGAGCCAGGAAACAGCGAGAGGGGAGACCTCTCTGTTTCCGTGAAGTCAGTTGCACAACTGGCGAAACTGTCGATGCTGGATGTGCTTCTCATGTCCATTACGACGTCCGCAGGCCCCGTTGGCAACGGGTCTCTCTGGCCTATGACTTCCTCCATTTCTATTTCTTCTTCATAGCTGGGTGGCTTTGCTGACTGGTCCTGGTAACCAGCATTAAGATTAGGCTGAGACTGAGTTTTAGTAATTTCATTATACAGCATCTCCAGTTTTTGGGCACTGAGGTGCTGTGGGCTGGAGGATGCCGCAGCATTGTTTAATTGCTCATGGGAGTCTTGTTGACTAACTTCTTGGTACTTGTTTTCATAAGATTTGTTTGAGCTTGTTTCAGACATTGTCCTTCTGGCCCATTTCCACCGGCTTGGGGACAGGTGGCTGTTATCAGGCGTCTCCTTTGGACTGAGTGGTTCTCCAAGCTTTCCTGAATCTACTGCTACATCTATCATTTCCATACTGCGAGCAAAGGCATCTTTCAGATTCATGGAGACAATACTGCCATTTCTTTTAGCTCGCTCAAGTGCTTCTCTCCTCTTAATTGCCTTCTCTTGTCTTTTCTGCTCCTTATAAAACTCTGAGAAGTTGTTCACAATAATTGGTATGGGCAGGGCTATGACCAGCACTCCAGCAATACAGCAAAGTCCTCCAACTATTTTACCTAATAAGGTCTTAGGATAAATGTCACCATATCCTACAGTAGTCATAGTGATTGTTGCCCACCAGAATGACGCAGGAATACTTGTAAATTTTGTTGCATCCTCATCCTTTTCAGCAAAGAATACAAGACTTGAAAATATCATTATTCCCATGGCTAAAAATAGTATCAACAAGCCCAACTCATTGTAACTCCGCCTGAGCGTAAAGCCTAAAGACTGAAGGCCTGTTGAATGTCTGGCAAGCTTAAGAATCCTTAGGATCCTCATAATTCGAAATATCTGAACCACCCGTCTGACGTTTTGGAACTGCAGGACGCTTTTATTGGACTCAGTGAGGAAAATGGTGACATAGTACGGCAAGATAGCCAGTAAGTCAATGACATTTAATGGGCCTTTGAAAAACTTCCACTTATTTGGTGAGGACAGAAAACGCAAAAGATACTCCATGGTAAACCAAGCAATACACACAGCTTCAACGTGTGCTAGCTGAGGGTTGTCATTTGGCTGCCCAAATTCATCTATTTCTTGAAGTTCTGGCAGTGTGTTAAGAGACAAAGCAATAGTGGACAGGACGATGAACAGAATGGACACAATGGCCAAAATCTGTAAAACAAAATAAAAAATATTTCGGTTAGACTGATACAAGTGTACTTGTCAGTGTTTGATTAAATCCTTTCAAATGTGTATGTGTCAAATAAACACAGAATGGTGGAAGCTGTTTTCGCTGCTGCATTCATTATTTTGTTTTATTCTTTTGAATTTTGCACAGAGAAAACATTATACTCATCTTAGACATGGTCAAAACCTGATTGCTTTACTGCCTGCAGTAAGCCAATTCATTTCAGAAAACAGGCCACGACTGGTCTTACCATTTTTAAATTACAATAGGAGATGATGTTTATTAATGCAAGTCACCAAGTGAAAGATATATGGTTCCTGCTAATTTGCAGAACATTATGAATTTTCTGCATTAATTGCAATTATGTAAAACTTTACATAGTGTGGAGAATTGATTGGGGAATACCATGTGTAAGATGGTAATTCAGTACTACACAGTTCACACTTCCCTAGACAGGCATAAATTTATGAGCTGAAAAGTTAAGAAGAATAAACAGGAGGCACTATTCAGGAGACTAGTCCTGCTGAATTGTCATGCCTGGGCAAATTCCAGATGCTAGAAGAATTGAAGGTATTGGTCCTGAATTAGTTTGAGAGCAAGATTTTAAAAAGTAAGTAGTATGAAGGTGAACCGAGTTTCTTATAACTATTAAAATGCGTAAGTAGACAAGGGTTTCCAAGAAATAAAGTTTTGCTTTCTGTCTAAGGAGACAGGTTTTATAATACATTTTGTCACTTACTTTCCCAGAATCTTAGAATGACAGAATCACAGAAACATTAATGTTGAAAGAGATCTCCAAGACCCTCAAGTCCAATGTTTGACTGAACACTACCATGGCAACTAAACCATAGCACCAAGTGCCACACCACCTTCTTGAATGCTTCAAGAGCTTCTGACTCCTTTGGAAGCCTGCTCAAATGCCTGACAAGCCTTTGAGTGAAGAAATTCTTCCTGATGTTCAACCTGAACCTCCCCTGGCACAGCTTGAGGCCATATCCTTTCATCCTGCCACTGGTTGCTGGGAGAACAGGCTGATGTCCACATGGCTACAGCCTCCTTTCAGGCAGGTGTAGAGAGTGATAAAGTCTCTCCTGAGCCTCCTTTGTTCCAGGCTAAACAACTCCAGACTCCCTCAGCTGCTCATCGTAACACTGGTGAGCTGCTCTGTGCTCCAGACCTTCCACCAGCTCTGTTGCCCTTCTCTGGACACTCTCCAGCACCTCAAAGTCTTTCTGGTAGTGAGGGACCCAGAACTGAACACATCACTCGAGGTGCAGCCTCGCGAATGTCAAGTACAGGGGGATGACTGATTGCTGCCCTGGTCCTGCTGGCCACACTATTCCTGATACAAGCCAGGATGCCATGGATAGTCTTGGCCACCAGGGCACACTGCTGACTCATGTTCAGCCTGCTTTTGAGTAGCACTCCCAGGTCCTTTTCCACTGGACAACCTTACAGCCACTCTCTCCCAAGTCTGTAGCACTACATGGGGTTGTTGTGACCAAAGTGCAGGACCCAGAACTTTGTCTTTTTGAACCTCATACAGCTAGTCTTGGCCCATTGATTCAGCTTGTTCCTACCCCTTGGCAGAGGCTTCCTGCCCTCCAGCAGATCAACACTTCTGCCCAACATTGTGCTGTCTGCAAACTTACTAAGGCTGCACTCAGTCCCCTCATCCAGATCATGGACAAAAATATTAAACAGGACTGGCCTCAATACTGAGCTTTGGGAAGCCTCACTAGTAACCAGATGCCAGCTGGATGCAGCACCGTTCATCACCTCTCCTTGGACCCAGCCATCCAGCCAGTCCTGAACCCGTGAAGAGTGCACCTGTCCAAGCTGTGGGCTGCCAGTTTTGGAGAATGCTGTGGGGGACAGTATCAAAGGCTGTACTGAAGTCCAGCTAGACAGCATCCACAGCCTTTCCCTCAGGTCCCCTGGTCATAAAAAGAGATCAGGTTTGTCAGGCAAGACCTGCCTTTCCTAAACCCATTGTGGCTGGGACTGATCCCCTGGTTGTCCTGCTCATGGTGTGCGATTGCACTTAAGATAATCTGTCCCATAACCTTCCCCAGCATCAAGGTCAGGCCGAGAGGCTGTAGTTCCCTGGACCACTCTTCTGACCCTTCTTGTAAATGTATGTCACATTGACCAACCTCCAATTGTCTGTTCTTGAGCTCCACACAGTTGAAACCCTCCCTAACACACAGGCCCACCCCACACTCTCCTTCCTCACCTGCTCCTTCTGAAGAGCTTATAACCATCCATTGCCACACTCCCTTCACGTGAGTGTTCCCACCACGTTTCTGTGGTGGCAGCTGCATCACACCTCTCCTGCTATGGCTCCTCCTGTTTGTCACCCATACTGTGTTCAGCCATGTACATGCATTCAGCTGGGCTATTGATTTCACCCCCAGCACCAACCTCCTCCCCCAGGTTCATCTCTAGTGAGCATTTTCCTGTTCTCTTCCCCCTTCCGACCTAGTTTAAAGCCCTCTCAATCAGTCCTGCTGCAATCCTTTTCCCCCCTTTTTCCCTCAGCTGTCTCCAGCAGGCCTGGTTCTGTATAAATTGCCCTATGATGGAAAAAAGGCATTTTGATAAAATTCAGGCATCTCTGTACCTCACAGCCTTCCACGTTGCCTGGAATAGCTGGTCTTTTACAGAACCAATATTATGAGAAAAAAAATCAGTATCAGTGAACATCGCAGCTTTACCAGAAAGTTTAGTTATTTATACTCTAAGGAATATGAGCAGCTTTGAGACAGTGAGCAAAGTGTTAAAATGATACAAAAATTATTAAAACACTTGGAAAAAACATACTGTTTTTGTTGGAAGTCCTAATTAAATCCATGTTTTTATTAGAAATACTAAAATAAATTGTTTTCTGTTTTAAAGATCAGTTTAAGCTCATTCCTAAAAGCACTTACTTTCATTTCTCAGAGATGGTACTCTTAAATCCATTTGGTGATGTTCCAAGGATGCATTAGGTCTGACAAAATTGCTGGAACACCCAAGAAGAGTGAACTGAAGCTAAGAAGAATGCAAGTGTGAAGAGTGTATGCAGGTCACAGTGGTGAAAGAGGCTCTAGAGATAGAAAGGCCACCTCACTGCAGCTTTGAGAAAAATAGCAGTAAACTTGTTTCATCTATGGGTTACCAAGTGGATATTCAGCTCTCTAAGCACAAACAGAAATTGCTCACAGTGTGGTGTGTATTTGGCATCATGCTGTGCATATGTACTATCTTTGGCCTTTTTCAGCTATTAACAGTACAGAATGTGTATACAGGTATCACCTTTCATATTCTAAAGTATTGAAACATACTTATTTGAATTTTTCTCTACCAGTGCTGTTTCTGTATTGGATTTGTTGTTGTTGTTGTTTGTTTGGTTTTTTTTTTTTTGGTAACTATATTTATTGCAGAAATAAGATCCACTCATTTCTCCTGCCAAATGAGCTATGGACCATCTGTCTTCATCCTCCATACAGCCCAGAAAACATTCTTAGGTTAATCTATTCCTATTTAGGTGGGCTATACATTCCTTTAAAACTTCTGCTACCAACGTCAGCAAAGGAAGCCAATCTTAGTAAGAACGAGGGCAATAACAGTGCATATGTAGGCAGGGCTGATTAATGAAATTTGTAGCTAGGTCTGAGGCAGACAAAAGACAACACTATAAGAGAGCAATGACTGCCTTTCAAACTGTGAAAGTCGCCTGTATCAGATTTCTGTATTAAAGCTGGAAACTTAAATAAGGTGTACTGGGTTACCCACTTCACCTAAATGACTGTGAAACAGCTCATGCAGGCTTGACTTCTCTAAAATACTCAATAACATAATTATACTTTCAGAATTTACAGAACAAATGAACAAGGCACAGGTCTGAATAGCTGAGCTTGCAGTTTCTGTCAATCTGATGGAGCCTCATTGGGGCCTGAATCAGAATGCAAATAACAGGATTGGAAAAAGCTGTATAATACCAGGACCCAATTACTTGACATGCATTGTTCTTAAAAAAAAAAAAGTAAGAATGTATCTGCCCAACTGTTATCAAATTGATTTTAATTAGGAAACATTGGCATTTGAGTAAGGGATTATTTTATGCCTAAATGTTTACCAGCACACAAAAGATCCTAGAAAAGAGGTGAGTCATGAATAGCACCTACTCTTGCACCATGTGACATTGCTAAAACTTCATGCATTTTGTAGGCCTTGGACCCAAAACTTTCCTGTTAGGAATTGCCACCCAGGGTGTTTCATTGAAAACAAGAATCTATCTGTTTGTTCCAGGCATTCCTTCATGTGCTGCTAAAAAACAAGCCTGAACTCTCACAGCTCTTTTAATAAAATATGCAGTATAGCAAGCCGGGTGCTTTAAGTGATTTAAAGCATGAGTCTGTTCTTCATGAAAAAAATTTACAGGAAAGTAAAGTAATTTAGTTTCTTCTAATGTAAGAATCTCAAGCTTTTATTTGTTTGGGGCTTTGTGGTGTAATTAAAGCAGTGCATCATTCCACGCACAGTATGTTTTAATTATTGCAATTGATTAGATTTCACAACTCATTAGGCAAAAAAATGCCAGGGGAAAACTTGGAAGAACAAGAGCAACTATGAGAAAAAGAAGAAGAAAAGTAAGAACACCCTATTCTGAGTCTGCATAAAGAATACTTTGCAGATACTACTATGCTGGTAAATTCTCATAGAACAGATGTAGATTGTATTAAGAGAAGCAGAGAATTTATAAGAAAGACCTGTAGCAAACTGCTAGGCTGGTTATGCTGATACAGAAGAGTAAAGAAACCACCACTGAGTGAATCTTTCTCAGCAGAACTTCCTGTTTATTACATAATATTTCTAAACCATATTCTGGACTGAAATGCCTGGAAAATCTGCATACTCCAAGTAATTAATCTATTACCATAGTTCTTATTTTATTTTTTTATTCATAGTTCATAGCTCATATTTTTAACCTGGATTTCAGAATATAGTCTGTTAAATGACAAATTCTGGCAGGTTATGTCATTTAGCTATAGTACTACAAAAGCATATAAAAATTCAGATCCTCTTAACCTTTAAAAATATTTCCTTTTAAGTGGAATTTTTTTCTAAAAGAATGGACAGATTTAGATTTTTTTTTTCCATGGGCTGGATATCAGGCATCTGAATCTGTTGATGCAATGAATAGTAAAATATTCCTTGAGTTAAGGATGCATTAACTTAGCAGCCTCTGCCAGATGCTATTGTTTCTAATTTTTGGGGTGCAAGGACTGGTAGCAATCTCCTGAAAATTTAGTTGTTTCCCAATATTAAATTGCCACTAAAAATGGCTTTTTTTCCCTGTTCACCATTGCTTATTACTGCCAGCAGTGTGAGGAATTCTGCATAAAATGAGCATACAACTGAGGCAGAAAATAAAGGTGTAATGGAATAGCCTTCAAATTGTTCCTTGCTTTTCTGCAACAACTGATACGATATGTGAAATGATATGGTATGTGAAAAGGCTTCTGCTATAACTGACAAACCAGCATAATTTTTATGTGCAGCAGAGAAAAAGTATGCATCAGGTTCACATTAAAATATAGCTGCTGAGGGAATTTCAGTTGAGCCCTACTGATCAGCCAGCACAGCATGTTTGATTAATATAGGTTTCAGTCTGCCATTGAGTAAGACTGTATTAGCAGCAGTGTTTCCTTAGGGTTTTTTTTTTTTTTTTTCCCCCAGGATGGGATCTAGGATAGGATCTAGACCATTTAAGTAATAGGAAGCAGTACAGTCTCATACTTTTCAGATTTCTAGCCTCCACAGACACTGAAAAGTATCAGGCAGTCACATATTCTTCTCTTTCTGTGTAGAAATTTATGATATTGTCTTCACATAAAGTTCCCTGGCAGTATCTTTAACTCTGCCTTTAGAAAATCTCAGAAAAAAAATGCTGTTGTTTAGCTTTTGAAAGGCTTCTGGAGAACTGTATCAACTTTCTTGGGTACTTAGCTATCTCAGAAGCATCTGCTCTTGGGAAAGAAGTGTCTTGATCTAGATTTGAGCAGATTTGATATCTTGATCTAGATTTGATATCTGGAGTTGGTCTAGGTTCTTCAGATCAACCTGAGAGCTACCAAGTGCTGTAGCCTGCAGGTCACACTGGATCTTGCATGCAAGTGTCCTCAGCTTGTAGCACAGAAGTTTATAGAAATTAGTCAACCTCAGCAGCATCTTTTACTGTCAAGTGTCTTCAGATTGTGATATTGAGTTTGCAACTGAATGGACAAAAAGTCTTGCTCAGTAAGAGTGCTATCTTGCACATCTGTCTAAATCTGTGTGCATTCTGTTCTTGACATCTGGGACTATCCAAAAGAGATGCACATTGGAGAAGCAAAGACAACACTACAAACTGAGTCACCTTGCAACTATAACTATTACCATGTGAGGAATTTTAAGATTAGCCAGGACATCAGTCTGTAGACCTTTAGGAGAAAGGGCCATTAAAATATTCTTCTGTGATGCAAAGGACAAGAAGAAGGTCATGATACAACATCTCGCTCCCTGGTCACTCCATTTTCTGCCTCCACTGTGTCCCTGGGACTTCCCAGTTACAAGCATCACCTCTTGCTTCTGAGCCACAATTCCATCTCATGCTGCTTTGCAGAGGGGACTGTGCTCAGCTCACACCTGTAATTCTGCATTCCCATGTATCAGTGTGCCATAGCTCACATCATGAACAGTCTGACAGACTTAAAATTATTTTGAATCTAAGGTTTCAACAGACCACACTGGAAAAGTTCAACTGAAGGCAAGATATTTTGCTACAGACCTTTACTGGCTAATGCTCTTTTTTAAGATAAGGTCCTTGGCCATAGGACATAAAAAAGGAGACAAATAGAAACAAATTCTACTTGGATTTACTACAAACTAGAACACAATAGAGCTATGGCAAGCCTTAAGCATGTTAAATCTAACCAATCTCAATGGTCCTGCAACACTGAGAATTATCTAATAGAAGTATATGTTTGCAAATGCTCCTTGTTTTACGTGATGGAAAAACTAATTTTCAGTTACCAGAAGTTTAATTTTTGGAAAATAAGAGAGGGGGATAATTTAACAGAACAGCATAAATTTAGTGCAGCTTACAGCTCTATCACTGTTGCCCTTTCAGGAACACATCTGATAATAACTCTGACAGCCTGTGTGATTACTGAACAGCTTCTCTCTGCTGCTCTTTGTCTCCTTCCTTGATGACATTATTTAGAATTCTGACCTTCCTTTTCCTCTTTTTCCTAGATAAGTATTATTATTAATATTTTTTAGGACTTGATTTTAATGTTCTTCAATGCTCTTTCAGGGATATTCATTAAGCCTCACATTAACTACATATATGAAGGTTAAGCTCTCAGTGTTGTATTTATCTGGTGTCTAAGTGATGCACAGTCTTTTATTTTGGTCTCTTTGCACTGGGATGACTCTCACTTAAGAAGCTTGGTTTGGAAATACTCATCTAGGAGGTTTTCACTAAAGATTTCATGACTAGCTCCACAAACACTCATCATATTTTTTAGATATGAGAATTATCTACTAGTTCATCAATAGATGAAAAAATTCTGCCTCCAGTTTAGCTTGACAGACAAGTTCCTATGAAGATAGTGAACTCAAATGCTTCTAGATGTTTATTCATGGTTCTATGAAGTTCAGTGGTGACTTTACCTAAGGAGTGGCATATGTCCAGGGATGTGCTGTCCTATCAAGCTCATCCAGACTGGGAGCCAACATGTGGGACCACCTTTGTTTCTGTAATGTGGCATCCTTCAAGTCTCTGTCTGAGGAGGTTTAAGGCAGGTGGGAGTTTGCTGCCTGCCAATTCCAGTGTGCATGGCAGACCAGTGATGATAATATCAGCAAGATCATAATAATGATAATTCTAGTGGAAGAATTAAAGGTAGTTAAAGCTCAGATTTTGCCATTAGTTAATTCAAACTTCTCCAAGCACAGCTGTAGTCAAGCAAGGTATTTTGAAACTGGCTAAGGTAGGTCTACCTGACTGGAGAAACTGCTTCTGTCTTGACAAAACATTCACTTCTGAAGTTCAGTCATAAAGCCATTCTCTGTAGCTGATATACTTCCTGATTGAGAGCACTGTATAAATTCCAATTTTTTCACAAAGCCTTTCCACCACTTTGTGCTGACCTTCCCATCCCATAGATGAATATTTGCCTTAGAAGACTCAGTATCTCAGATGGAATAAACCTGCCTAGGAAAGGATATTTTGTTCTTTGAGATTAGTGAGAATCCTTCTGGTTTAAAGTAACAGTAATAAAATGCATGTCTCCTGCATTCTGTTGCAGGTAGCTTACTGTTTATTGCATTTATGCTATTAGGATAACAGTAATAGAATACACTCCCCCTGCATTCTGGGGTGAGCTAACTGCATTTACTTAATGACTTGATTATTGCTTTAGGGAAGGGTGGCCTTGGGGTTTGTACCGCCAAGATTTTCAGCATAAGAATTTGGTTTGTGTTTGAGAATTTGATTATGGCTGAGTGTCGAGGTGGTTTTGCATAAGGCAACTCAGTGGGTAATATGGCAAAGGAGAACCCTGGGAATGGACTGAGTCTCTGTGAATCTGAACACAGGAACCACTCAAGTCTCTTAAACACTAGAGGCACATTAGGTATGCAGTAGAGAACTAAGTACAACACTGCAAACATTTGCAGGATGTATTTACTAAATATTGCAACCAAAAAGTGATGTTGGAGACCAGAGAAATTGCAATATGCACAAGTAATAGGCAATGGATTGCAAATGGGACTATCAGCTTCATCTTTAGCACAGCCCTGACGAAACCTGCTGTGATTCATTATGGGCAAAAGCTGAGGTTAATATTAATACTGAGGGCATCTGTTGGACTGGCAAAGATGGGGGACCTTAAGTAGTCACAGATGAAGACAGTCTTCATAGTTTGGGAAGAGACAAATGTATTTAGTTTAGCATCACTGGAGACAACCTTGAACACTGAATCAGCACAGAGCTAATAAGAATTATTTTTTTTAACATGTTAAGATCCATATCAAGTCAGCTCTAATATTTTTTTGCTGTTGTTCAACAGCAAAAAGCTATTTTAGCTGGAGACATGAAATCAATTATTTCATGATAAATAGGAAACTGTCCCCTAAGAATTAATGTAGAAGAAATGGCAGATTCAGAGTAAATGTAGGTGAATTACTTGGTTTTTTTCACTATGAAATTGGATAAGCCCATGAATCTGACTGTCATATATTGACAGAACTAGAGCTAGTACCTGCTTGAAATTATAGTGTGGCTAGTTTAGTCGATTAAATAATTTAATGTAAGGTAGTTTACAGTGAAAATAAAAAGTTTATCTAGCTAATGCTTTCCTTGTTCTGTAACAATGTGAGAGATTTAACTGCCTTACAGATGATCACAAAAAATAACTTAAAGAGTCATCTTAAAGGCTTTACTTATATATAGCTTTTTGGCCTCCTAAATATTAGTTCTAAATGGAACAATTTGCTTAGGTGTGCAGGAAAAGTCACATTTATCAAAGGTGATTGCGATGTCTTTATTAAAGCTCCTGCCTGCCCTTGTTCAGAAGTTTTCTAAACCTTTGACATATTTCTCACATTTAGGTTGTGTTTTGTACTAGCTGTCTAACTTTTGGGTGGTGAAAGCTGAGTATTATTACTTAGATGAATGTACTAGACTCTTCAAAATCTGCATCGAAGTCATGACAAGGAGCTTGCAGTTTCCAATCCTTCTGCATAGCAAACCATATGCAAGATCTGTTCTGTGCTGCTTCACACACAAAAACATTGGCTTCATTACAGGAATTTCATTAAAAAAACCCCAAACAAACAAAAAGCGAAAGAAACCCCACAGCAACACAGCCCAGCCTCCAGACCCAAACAGAGAGCTGGTCTCCAGCAGCAGCTGGGCTGGCTGCCGGAGGCCGGGGAGCGGGGCAGGGAGCGGGGCTGGATCGGGCGGCGGGACCCGGGAGCTGTCCCCCGGCCCGGTGCTGAACGCGGCAGATGTGGCGCGCCTACATTCGCTCTAAATCCCTTTTTTTTTTTTTTCCTGTCATGTTACTTACATGAAGGTATGCAAATTATGCAGTCTAAAAAGATAAGTCTGAGAAAATAAAGACAGCTCTGGCATTCTGGCATAATATTTGTTTCTTGGGAAAAATATCTTTGAAGGAGGCAGGAATCTCACCAGAGGTGAGAGATTTCTTTTTACTGCTTGGCATTCCCTAAGTTATTACTAACACCCAGCAAATCACGGTGGAGATAAACAAGAAGGAGTAATAAGAAATCAAACCCCAATTGTTTAGCTCTAAGGAGTTTTAGCATAGGCTGTTGAATGGATTTAATAGGAGAAATCAGCACACCTGATATACAGATTTATTCTGCCGCTCCCTATTTTGATGCTGACATTCAACTTAAAGCAGGAAGTTGGATGTAACTGATTTTTAAAACGTGGAAACCGGAAATAAAATTACTTGATTCTCAGTGTTTCTATTTGTCATTTAGTTTCAATGGAATTTGCTTTCACTTGGGACCTCAGGTTATTAACCAGGACCGTACACTTGAGTCTAATTTGCTGAAAAATGTATTAAGATTTTTGTTTAAATTATTCTCATTTTATAATATTTCTACTATTGAATAAGACTGGTTTTTAATCATATGATACAATGAGTAGGTATGGTCTTCCTGAAGGCAGGTATTATCTATCAGACTTATCTGAAATTCAACAGGCCCAAAATTCCTTATTCACACTTCTAAAATAATTTTTCTGTCTTGGCTTCATGTCAGTATTTCCCAAACTTGCAGAATAAGAGAAATTGTTAGGAAAAGGAATCCAGCCTTCTGTCTCTTCTGCAATACAGTAGTTAAAGGTCTGCATATCTTAAGTGTCATTTCCTAATGTTAGATGTCACTCCAGGATTACTTTTGAAACTTCATCTGTAATACTGCAGTTTCAAACTCTTGTTAAGGTGTGATGTATGTTGTAACACATACACGGAGTACCAATGCTCTTCAATAAATATGTAAATGTCCTCACATCACATTTAGGAAGGTTAAATTGTAATTGAAGACAGATCTGATTCACAAAATATATTATCCATTATTAAAATACTGTTAAAATGTACTGCTCATGTTGCTGTGACCTCAGGCTAAGAGGACAGTATATGAGAAAATGCCTGTAAATTATGGGAACATTCCAGTTTAGGGCTGTAATTCAGACTCTGCTTTTAGCACAAATACCTCAGTCAGGTGCTGAACAGGGTGTTCAAGGAACGTCTGTTTTATCCCAAACTCTGACTTGGACAGAAGAAGGGCTGAATAGTCCCTGCTCTACAGAAGACTGGTTTCGTTCTGTCATAAATAAGTGTCTATTATGTTATGGTCTATTAAAATTAGGGTCAATCAGTGTAACAGTTTTTTTTCTCATGAAATCAAAGGGAGGTTTACTGTTGCCTTTAACCAGAATGCACCAGTGGAGTTTGAATATTTTAGTCAGCTGCACTGGGAAGCAAAGGAGGGCAGTCTGACAAGGCTTTGTCTAATGTTCTGCATAAATTTTGATATTTTTTCCTATTTCGTATTTTAACCAGTAGATGTCTCTGTTTTATCATGCAGATGTTGACAAGGACACACTGTTCCTGTTGTCACAACACATATTTAGTAAGAGAGCCATTTGTTTCCCATGGAATGAATACACGTGAATGCAAAAACGCCGACTTAATGCTCTCAGCAAACCCTAACCAACCTAAGCCCCCAGAAGCTTTGGTGAGAGCTCTGGCTGCTAAGCAATTTTGAAAATCATCTTTATGGAAATGTCCCATAGGATTTTAAGAGGGCAAAAGGGGAATTGGTGAGATTCTATGGATATTCAGCTAAAAAATGTAATAAATTTAGTACATCTTTTTTTATCCCATGGGAAGGTTCACAGAAGCAGCTTACAGAACAGTATGGAGTATTTGATTTCTGCACAATGCCTCAGGAAATTCCATGTTGTGATAGATGAATTATCTCCTCTGCTTCACAAATGTGTAAGATGATATTATTTCTGTGTCTATGGGCATCAAGAGTAGTAATGTAGATTATTTGAAACTCTTGCACCTAACTGAAAATATCATTGTGATACAATTCAATTCAGACTTCTGTATTTTCCAAACATGAAAAAAATCTAGAATATATACAGTTTTTCTAAAATCTCTACAGAAGAGATCAGCAATTAAAAATTATATTCAAATTCTATTATTTTAAATATATGAAAAATGAAAATATATTATTTCAAAACTTATAATTTTGTACAACTTTTCGATTTTTAGTAATTGTCTAAGAACGTGATAGGTTTCTATCAGTTATTTCCTGGCCTTGCTCTGCAGGGCAGTTCCCCATACATTTAAAACCTTAGGAGCTACTTTTTTTTTGTCTGTGTTTTCCTGGATATCTTTATATTTGAGATCCTGGATTAGGTCATTAGAGAGAAAAAATACTAGACTGGATCTGCACTGAGCCCTGAACCACATCAGAATTTTTGTTTGTGGGCTGCTCCATCCTGGTCAGTTGCTCCCTTTTAGAAATCCCTACAGAAACTGTTAGGATCTGTTGTTGTGCCACATACTTATTAAAATAAAAAAGCATATAATCTTAGAGAACAAAAAGGTCACCTCTTTTAGATGGCAGCTGTTCCCACATGAACAAGCCATATGTCAGGGCTTTTTATTCCCCATTAAGACCCATGTCTTCATGCTGGAAACAGAACTTCTCCAGCTGGAGAGAGCATGCTCCTTAAGGACAAGTGCATGTCACAGACTACCCCTGAGTGTTCACACTTCCACGCACTGTGGCTGTTTCTCCTACTGTCAAGCAGAACCAGAGGTGAGCTGTTTTTTAGCCCACATTTATGCTCCAAATGCACAGTGATGAGAGGCAGAGATGGCCAGTGTGAGTCACCAGCCCCGAGTCACTGGTTCCGCCAGGCTGGCCATTCCTGGGAGCCAAGCAGAGCATGAAGTAGCAGAAATACCAGACCTTATCCTGAAATGGCTTATTATTAAATACAGCTTTTCCCCAAATGTCTGAAGAATGAAGAGTTGATTGTAGAAGGGGACATGAGTGTTGCCTGCTTTCAAAAGAAGGACCAAATTGTCTGTCAAATCTTCCTGGTTGTCAAACCGACGGCCAGGACACAGAAACCCCACAGGTTTCCATGACTGCAGCTACAGCAGAGTTCCTACAGCTCAATCAGGCTTAAGGCAAGAAATAAATCTGGAAAGAAATTTGTCAGGTACGAACAGCTATAACGCAGCTATCTGCAAAAGCCTATGGAAATAAAATTCATCTTCAAAGAACCCTTAAACATGGAACAAATACATTATACTCTGGCTATGCTTCAGGGAGTACCTTTCATAGCTGACAATTTCAGAATACATATATTTTTTTTCTTTTAACTGCCAGCATTTGGCAATTTATGATAAAGACTTGGAACAGAGTCTTTGGGGTATTTGCAATTGCTTCTATCTACACACTGACTACATATATTTCTGCTTCTGAAAGCCACATAAAACCCCCACACCCACCACCAAAAACTCAAAAATTTGCTGGAAGGGCAATGTGATTATTTATTTTGCATGATCTTTATGATAAGGGATATCATAAGACATGAATAATTAAAGAAGAAAAAGGTTTGTGTCAGAAAAAGCACTCAGTCAGTAGTGCTAATCAAAACAAAGTAAATAGTTTTGAAAAATCTCTTACTGCGGAATATATAGAACAAAACTTTTTACTAATTACAGTAATGGCAGTACTGGAAAAAACCAATATAATTGAGGTACCACCTAGAATAAACTGGAACCATTGTGTATAAGGAATATGTGTATTATTACTATATACTACTATATACGTTTTCTCTGAGATGTAAACATACAGGTATTACTTTCAAAAGGATTATTAATTATTGGTCTTGCAGATTATAACTGCTTTTGCTTTATTCTGGATCCTTTATGTCCAATTATTTTTCTGCGAGCTGTGTAATTAGAAACACATTTTTATGGGAAAATACCTGACTTACTATACCTAGAAGCTCACTGACAGTGAAGTATTCCACTGCTATTAATAGAAACACTGCAACGACACTGTGGCTGAGGTTTGTTTTTTTCAAAATGATTTGTCTTAGTAGCCATAGAAGTGCACACTCCTATCATTGTCCCATGCTCTTTTGAAGGATAGGAAGTGGGACAGAGGTGATTTGTTGCCTTCAGTACAATACATTTGACATTATAACAGTTAATGTTAGCCTGAAAGGAAATAACTGGCACTACTGCTTTTACTGTCATATAAGATGGAGAAATTAGTGTGATGTGAAGATTAAGGAGTCAAAGCACAGGAATATTTGGAGTGCTTTGCAAAATTTTGGATCTTGACTTCTGAACTGAATTTTTAGCATCTAAGAAAACACTCTTCTTTGAGGTCCTGTTTATATTACAGAATGTTATCCTTTTGAAATATTTCCATTAAGACAGAAAATGAGAACCTAGTTTGACACAAAATAGGATTTAGAAATATGGGACTATATTACAATGATTGAAGGAAATACACCATCCTCCATCAGCCCTAGCATGACCATTTATGGATACATTTCTGCTCGAACAATCAGCTCCCTGCTTCATTTCCATTTACTGGTTCACTTCTAGGTTCTTTCTGGAGGCGCATAAAGAGATCAATATTCTTGGTAATATACTCCAGGAGAATAATATGGACAGAACAGTGAAGTCTAAAAGCAGGAACAAGTGTGTTCAGACCAGATTTGCTCATCACCTCCACCTCTGCACAAGTGCCCCTCCTGACACTTCCAGAATGGGAGGGACTTTTGAGTAACCTGTCTGTGTGCTTGGACTGAGCCAGAAGAGACATTTTCCCACTATCACCAGCACACTTTCAAATGTACCTTTGATAGGCACAATCTGACACTGAATCTGATTTACATGAGAAAGCACTCATGTAGCAACTGTGTGAAGCTGCTGTACATATCTAATGCTTCTGTTGGGGGAAGCCTGCTATATGTAACTCAACAAGATAAACAGTAGTTTCTATGGATTTTTATTTGCAGGAGGCTTGTTTCAGAGCAGCATGATTTGGGTAAGAGATTCCCCTGAAGGCATGTGAAATCGTAAAGGAGGAACAGTTTCCAGATCTCTCTCGGTGGGAATCAGAGAGTCAAACAGTAAAATGGTGCCAGTAAAGAAGGTGAGGAACAGATGTACTTTCATTGTCTGATCCTTCCACATACAGTTAGTCTTTCAATACAATGAAAACCATTGCTAACATCAAAACATACAAATAAAGTTGCATTGAAAATGTGAAACATCAGCAGTGTTAGTAGGGTCACTAGTTTGACACCGATTCTGGAAGCTGAGATGAAAAGGGCTTATGATTTTTATCTTTACATCAGGGGAAAATGTGTTTCTTCTGAAACACCCTGTCAAAAGGAAAAGATGCAATCCCCTCTCCATTACAAAGCATTGGATTTTTATTAAAATTCACTTAGTGTCTAACTTTGTAGCTGGAAAGAAAAGCAACATTTATTTTGGAATTGCCAATTGCTTTTGATTTTGACAAATGACTTAAATTATTTGCTTATCAGATTTACTTTAGAAATGAATTGTATATTTTTTTTCCCAGAGGGTGTTACAATTTCTAAAGTGTTTAATCAATTTTCCATTAATGTGCCAGTCAGTCTTAAGCAATAATTACCAAAGCAGAGGCATCATATTAACCTCTTGATACCAGAAGTTGGAATTAGCATATTAGCACTTAAGCAATGTAAACATTGGCCCATTGGTGACAAGGGATTAAACTGCAGCATGCTGTTCTGCTCTGAATGAATTCACTCTACCTGGCCTAGCATATTTTCTGCAGTGTACAAATCCTTATCCAGATGCACAGAACTCACTTGGAATATCCTCACAACTTCAAGAGCCAAATGCCCATGTAAAGCAGGAGTCAGGAATTAAAATCCTACCTCGGTCTGATGTATCTCGAAGCAGCTCAAATGGATGTACCTTTAGCTTTTCTTACTTTTTTTTTTTCCTGCACCCTCTACAGTAATTACTGGGGGCTTTTGCAGGGAATATGCTTGTGCATACTACCAGCAAACATTTTTGATCAGTAATTTATACATCAAGATATGTTTCAAAATCTGATCACCACAGTAATCCTAGATATAAGAACCCCATTGCATCATACTAAAATACTAAAAAATGACATGGTAGAATTATAGTAGCAGCAGTATAATTTTAAACAGAAATTTAGTGGCTGAATGATTTTTTTTTTCAGTGAGAAATCTGGCTCAATAGTTATCATTCATTTTTTTTTCCAGTAATATTTATCACATCACAGGAAAAGAAAAGAAAAGAAAAGAAAAGAAAAGAAAAGAAAAGAAAAGAAAAGAAAAGAAAAGAAAAGAAAAGAAAAGAAAAGAAAGCACCAAACATATAGGCATAGTTACTTTATATAAGAATTTCTAGTATTTATTAAGCATATCAGAAGTTTTACAGGAATAAAGTTATGAAAGGAATTTGTTCTGTATTATTATTGCATTAAGCTTTGATGACCTGTGAGTTATTAAAACTTGCAGGTAGGTCCTGAAATTGAAAGCCAGGTGGCCTTTCTAGATATAAGCTGTTTAATTTTCAAGACAAATGGCAAAGAGCTCCTGGGGAAGACTGTGGAATATCATGCCTATGGCCTCACATTTCTTTGCTGTTAATTTCCTGTTGTCTAAAACTTCAACATAAAAACTACTGTACAGTAGCTGCCAACTTTGCATTGGCCTTACAAGCATCAATTCATTATGTCTGGCATTCGATAAACTTTCAGAGATCAGTTCCCATTTAAGTCACAGCATCTGGCTGGCTCTCTTTCTTATGTAGGAATGCAAGATGGGGTGGGTTATTGTTGGTCATGCACAGCCACACAGGCACTCAGGGTTTGCTGGCCATAGTCTAAGGACCTGCATTGATATTATCAATTCTTAAATGATCCTGGAAATGATTCCCCACTGGACCAACAGTCAGAACTAACCACAGAGGTGCTGCCTCTCCGAAGTGCCCATTGGCATGACATGACTTTGGGCCATTGCATAACTTGTTTTCCTTATAATTAATCATTTACTACTGTTTACATTGCATTGCTGGAAGAATGCAGTTCCCTTTGAAGTGGACTCTTTGCAGACAATTGGCAGACTCTTATCTGCATCTAGATCAATCTTGGTGAACGCAATAAACAAAATGGAAATATAGGAGGCCACTGTATTTACCATTTGAAGCTTGGTATCACATATTATTTACTTTATATGTTTTTTAGATGAGTGTCTTTACAGGGAATGGGGGCCTTTATGAGTTCAGGACATTATGTAGCAACAAATGCTCTTTAGGTGGTTAAAAAATACAATTTATTATTTTCTATGAAAATTTAATTCTGTATATGATTTATACATGTAGGAACTTTTTGCAACAGTAAGAAAGACAAAAAAATCCTCTTAGATTGAATGAGAATTGTGTTATCACATTAATAATAATTTTCATTTCCTCACAGTGAAATAAATAAAATCCTCAAAGATAAGGGCAAGATTTGAGACTAGTAAATTGGTCTAGAGGCCCAGAGTTTTTATAGCTCAATTGCTTGGAGTGGCTTATATAGATTCTGTTCACTTAATCCCACACCTCTAACAGATATCTCCAATATATTTCCAACAAATCATTGACTTTCCCTTCTTTTCCATCCTGAAAGACACTTGTTTGCAGAAGTTCTTCCAAAACCCTGAAAACATGACAAATGTATTTATTTTATACATCTTCCATGCCAGGAAGGAATTGCACGGATCCCATTTGATGAAAAGACTATTAGGAAACTTAAGATGAAAAACAAAATTCCTTTTCTTTTGCTCTCCACTAGTCTGTGAAGTGGGAAGACTGACATTATTAATTCTTTTTACTGGACCACCTTCTCGCTATACTTTGTAAGTACATTACAATTCCTGTTTACCAGTTTATAAACTTCCACTTCAGCAATTTAGATGGAGAAATAACCTGTATGTGCATGTAACTCTGGTTATCTATCTTAACTACATCATCTGCAAAAGCAGAAACCTTAATTACCTTAATGCAATCAGGAAAGGAACTTCTGAGTCCTTTCAATATAAATGCCCTATTAATGGCTTTTACAGCTGATCTTCAGAATGCTGAGTTGAAACATATGGGAACAGCTGATACCATGCTGATAGACAAGAGGTCAAATCTTTACAGGGTCACATATGTTACTGCTGAAAGCTTAAGCAATTGCTTGCACGCAGGGTTATTTATAGTGTTGAAGAGTGAACCAATAATATTGGAATCTGATCCATACCTCATATAGATAAACCAAACTGAATGCCAAATCAGGGAACAGATGTCTGTGAAACTTGTCTGGTTGACAGATGCCATAAAGTTTATGAAATATTAATGGCCACTTAAGCAGATTTTCTCTGCTAGTTTCTCTCTGGAGCAGTTACAAAATCCCAAATTATCTGGACTGCATTAGAGTCCATGAAATATGCTACTTCAAGGTCTAGGGAAGGTTGCATCTTGAGCACTTTCATCAAGAACCTTCTTCTTCCTGTATCCCCCACAGGTGCCAAAGTTATCTCTCACTTGGAACAAGACTTGTATTGGTTTCTCTTTAGCACATTTTTAGGTTTGATTATCCTACTTTAAAAACACTTATTGGATGCAAACATGCTGCTTGGTTAGGAATACAGCAATAAGACAACAACACAATGCAACAATAAAACAACAGTAAAAATAATATGTCAAGTTTATGAATTGCAGTAAAATCCCTTTGCTTGGACCAGGGATTCTTAAACTGCGTAACACTTAAGTGCCATGAAAGATGCATAAATAATTCCTAGGAAGCCAATAGCTTCCTTCTGAGCAGAAATGTGACTGGGAATTGCTGTCGTGGCTCCCAGCATTACCACAGAGACAGTACATCAGAAAAATAAAGTTGGGGACTTCTGGAACCCTTTGTGTTTTGCAACAGATAAAACTATTCAGCTCAGAACAATGAGCAGCTTCTCTCCAGGACACATGCAGGAGGCTGTGCAGCACAGCAGCAGAAACTTTATATATAATGAGCCACTTCACATAGCAGATTATGTCTTAGCCTCTCATAACAGAGTAAAATAATTCTCCCGATGTGAGCCTTATTTTAAAAGACATCTGCTTACAATTGTAAGGGATAATATTTTGCAGTGATAGGGAACATTTGAATCTCGAACAAGAGACTGGAGTATTGGCTGTGACTACCTACAATTACCATTTGAACTCCCTCTTACAAAGATACACTTCCAGACCTCCACAGCTGTTTATATATTCATGTACTGTGCAGATGAGGAGGACAAAGATACCTGCTCAGACTACTTACCTCTCACAGACTTTTCAATACTTTGGGTAATCTAAAATGTACAAAGTGTATTTCTAAAACAGACAGAAGAACACTGTCTCAAGATTACAGTGTCTGAAGAAAAGGCACCAAATCTCAGATTTACTCTTACTCAAAATTGCCATTTACAAATCTCGAGATTTCATGAGAGCAGCAGATGGTGAAAATGCATTTTTAACTCATTTATGTTCCATGTGGTGGGATGAATTCTTTTGGTCTCCTTGTAAGTATCCTCCCAACACAATTCTAACATTATTTCCAAGAGCTGAAATTGGTTATGAAGTTGGGGTTTTTTTCTCCATTTCATTTTGTATGGTTTTTGAAGTGACAAAGAAGTAAAGCCTCACTTGTATTTCAAATGCAACAGCTGTCAGCTTCCATATATATTAGACATATACACACATAGGTTTACATACACACACATGTTTACATACACACACACATCTACATATATATGTATGCAAGTATGTACACTTAGGCCTAGAGAGATCTCTGTTAAATATTTACAAATCTGAAAGACAAAAGCTTAATTCAGGAGCATTTAGGGTTGCGGGCTACATTGCTGGCATAGTGCTAAATTCAATTTACTAAACCCTTTATGCAATGTTTCATTACACAAAAAATTGTAGATATGCCAAAAGTAACAAAGCGGATTGGTGTGGAAGATTTAATGAATTTATGTCACTCTGGAAACCTGAATCAAACATGACATTCCTGAAGTTTAATTTGGATTGCTAGTGCTTTTTAAAATAATTAAGAACATACAGTTAGAAGACATCTGAACTGGGCTGGAAATACTCTATGGAAAAATACAGTTCGTTGCATATCTTTTCTGCATTGTGTTGTTTTGGGTTCCTTTCTATTTTTAGTGCATGCTACTCTGTCCAAGACTTTGACTTTCCATATATCAGTTCTCAGTTCCAACTAATTTCTGCAAGAATTGCACCAATGGAGAGTGGCAAGAAAACAAGCTCAAAAATAACAATGCAAGTGCTTATGTACCATGGTAAAACTACATGGGCTCTGAGAATTGCAGGTAGATAGTTGTGTACCAAGTGCATACAAAGTGATTTTTTGTTCATTCAATATGATGAAATACCTGGAACTCCAGGGTTCTTTGCATTTTTTTTAATCAATTCACAGTATTTTCTGATTTGCTTCACCAATCTGATCTCATTTCAACAGTTCTCTTTGGGAGTAAGATGAAATGGAGAACGCAGTCAGTTCAGTTCAAAATTCAGTTACACAGAAATGTTTTTAATGTAATATTGTGCTGTGATTTATATCCATTTAACAAAGCCAAGCATTAACAGACTCAAGAGAAAGAAGAAAAGAATTAAAGCATTGCTGAACCTTACACTAGACCTTTTCTTCATAAAGAAAAAGCAAAATGAAAGCGTCTCTAGACTGACCTGAATATTAGAAGAGTTAACCACATAACATCAATATGTCAAAATTAGGAGTGTCTACAGAATACTGAATGAATCCTGGAGATACTTCACCAGTAATTTAATGTTCATTATGTATCATAAATATTGATCACTAGAACAGATGGGCAAGGATTTACTGAGGAAAATTTTGAGAGAAATGAAAATGAACAATTATTTCCTCCATGCCTTTTCTTCTGCTTTAATGGTAAAAGTATTTTGGTTAGAAACCAAAATGTCAGATGTACATTAAAAATGTGAAGATTTTTATTTAGATGGAAAACTTCTCTAAACAAATATCAAGCAGTAAATTTCTGTCTCTCTCTATTGCAAACTACAAATTCAGCTTTTAGTGCCTGGACAAAATATGAGAATATTTCTGGTGGTATTGCATCACTGTCACTTGTGATCTGAGTCACCTGTTGGAATGGCCACATTCCACCTTCCCAATTTAACTACTGCTTTATGTCAGGCAGGTGAATCTCAGCACAAATATTTAACAGATCCATCACAATGGTGATATGTTCCAATGCACAGCAAGTACCCAAATCCTTGAAAACAAGGCTGACTCAGGACGTGCAGAACATCACCTTCTGGACTACTTGCACATGATCAGGCACAAAAGGAAGAGTGCCCATCTTTCCCCTAGTCTGATTTTAGTGGGATGACATTGTGACAGCACTATTAAATGAGCCCATCAAAGTTAAGGGTGTGAAGTTTAGGTGGAATGAATCTGAATTCTGATGTTCATTATATTCCCTGATACTTCATAAAATCAGTAATTTGTGTATGATTCTGTAAAGAAATTAAGATTAAATAATAGGCACAGCATATTAACCTTCTCTTATCCTGTGTATAATATAATATAACAATATAATATAATACAATACAATATAATACAGACCAATATGTATGGTAATATGTCTGGGAAGAGTAAAGTTCACTTTTTTAACTGCAAGAGAACTCTGTATTATTCAGGAGTATTCCATACTGTTCATCCTCAGGCTAGAATGTACAGTGGATTCTACTGTTACTTTCTTCCCAAAATGCTATTTACAATCCTTTGAGCCTGTCAGTTCAGACAGTTTTCAGACCACTTCACTGCCCACTTACCTCATTTGTATTTAATCAATTTGTCTGAGAGAATGTTATGATGGACAGAGTCAAAAGACTTATTAACATTCACTAATCTCCTCACATCCACCAAGAGAGCCATGTTATTACAGAAAGGTATCAGGTTAGTTAAGCATGATTTTCCCATTTGTAAATCCATCTCTCAGTCACCTTCATGTCTTTAATATAGCTGGAAGCAGCTTCCAGGATGATTTGTTCCATGACCTTCCCAGGGACTGAGGTGTGGCTGGCCAGTCTGTATTTTCTCCTTGTCCTTTCTGAAGCTGAGTGACATTTGCTTTCTTCCAGCTCACACGAGCCACTCCTGATCACCACAGCTTTTCAAAGAAAACTGAGAGTGGCCTTGTGGTGGTATCACCTGACCCCTCATCACTTGTGGGTTTATCCCATCAGATCCTATCAATTTGTGGATGCTCAGTTTGTTTAAATGTGTCTTAATCTGATTCTCCTCCACAGAGGGTAAATTCTCCTTTTTCCAGAACATCCCAGGGTTCTCACAGATCTGGTATTTTGCTGGTGGTTGATCTTATCAGTAAAGACCCTCTGTGCTGGCTCAGGCTGCAGCTTCAACACTGCTAATGTGAATTGTATATTCACTATTTCACTAGTAATGGATGGGTTGGAAATAATTTTCTTTGACATTTAAGTTCTAGGCTCATTTTTTTTAACATCCGTTACCCAGAAAAGCTTTATTTTTCCCTACCAGCAGAGATTTACATGTAGAACTCCATTCATTGTCCTGAAGATGTGGGACTAGAAACCTCAGGATATGCAGCAGCTTTGAAGGAATAAATCTTTGGTGAATCTAATAACATACCACTGCTTCAGTGCTACTAGTCCTGAACTAACTAGATTAAAACCAGCAAGTTCTGTACATGCAACAATAACTCCTACTATTTTTCAGAATTCCCCCAGTAAACAGAGAAAAGGCATGGAGTGGCTCATAAATAAATAATATAACCCAGAGAAAAAGTAGCCATTATTTTTTGTTTTATTTTACTGCTGAAAAATTTCCACTCTGAGGACCAGTTTTATGTTCCATAGAAGAACATCTTGTTACCACAAAGTACTTAAAGTCACACATTCTGACTTGTTAGATATGGCAGAAATTGATCTTAGCCGAGGAAGAAAAAGGCCACAGCAAAATTATCATAACTATAAATTGCATCTGAAGACTACCACTGCTTTTTTGTGTGTGTGTTAAGTGGCAATACAGACAATAAATTCAAACACATGTTGAAATGAAACAATTCAACAAATAAGTAGGAATTGAAAGGGTTTCCTGGGACTGAGAATGAACCAGAGTGAAAATAAGAATGAAACACAATTATAATAAAAAAGAATACTTGGGAAACACTTATTTTTTGGGATTTTCTGAGACTCTTTTTTAGTTTTTTTCCATGCTGTATTAGCCTGATTGCTAACAAATTTTGTCTTTTACAGACACCTTTCTCTCACCATTGTTACCTAAAAATTGTAAGGAGAATATCTTATATCAGGCAAGGAGAACTCCCTTTGCCAGAAAATACCTCCCTTTTGTTTAGAGCTTTTCTAAGTTTAAACAAGAGAACTCCCATCATAACCAATAAACTTTTGCATGCTCATTTTTTTTATTGACATGATAGAAATGAATCACTGATAGGTAAACTTCAAATAGATTTAGAGGCTGCATCTAAAAGGATACTTAGAAAATCACAAGGAAATCAACTGAAAGCAGACATTTGCAGTGGCAGGGACCTGGGGGAACTGTGCTGACAGTGCCTGCACAGTGGGGCTCACTGAGTGCACAGGCACAGGAGGAAGGAGTGGGGTGCTTGGCTTCTGCACAGTCACAGAAAGCTTTTCCCTTTCAGCCCTGCTGTCCAGCAGCTGTGGTTAATGCCAGCAGATAACAGCTACTAATGCGGCCTGGGATGAGCAGAGGGATTGACTGTGTTTGCTGAAGGACAGAGACCAGTATGAGCCAGGAACAGTTGAGGCTTAAAAGAGAGAAAAATAGCAGGAAATATGCTGGGGCAGAAAGATGGCACCTTTTAGAAGAATATGCTATTTTTCTTGGAGATACAAACAGAAGACCTGTTAGGAAAACTGGGGGCTTGATTACAGTACCCTGTTTTTGAAGCAGGGCTAAAAGCTACTTGCTTACCACTGTATTCACTAAACATCTCCATTTAGCAACTACATGTTAGCAAAATATGTAAATGACATTTCTGAACTGTCATTGGTTCAACATGATATCTCCCCATAGCATATGGACTTAGAAATGATCTTCCCTGCCATTGGCTGGAGCAAACGCTTCATTTCCTGAGCCCTTGGATCTATTGACATCGTAGGGCTGTCACTCTACAGCCCATACCTAAAGCCCCAAGGTCATTAATCATCTCTATGAAAGATATAAAGCCACTGGAATAGAACACTGTCACCAGACAAATTACAGTATATTTCCGACCTTGTGTCTTAAATATTTATCATTGCTGTAAGTAGATTTGTGGGGTTGCTCTTTTTGAGAATCTGAAGAAAGCTGCAATGAAGCAAAGCTTGTCACTTGTTCTATGAATAAACAGGGCGCTTCAAGATCCATCAATCTGATGCCTTCCCAAAGCAATAAATTCAGCTTCAAAAGGGAAAAAAAACCCTTCCACCTTCAGATGTAGATTTAATTTGTCTTCATTGTATGTGTATGTTTCTTTTGATGCTTTAAAAGCAAATTCTTAGTGACAAAATTTGGCAAAAACATGAAAAGATTACCTTTACAAAACATAACGTTGTGTTTCACTTTGAAATCTATGTCATTATGCTCACATCTATTTCCAGACTTTATTAGAGTGTGTGGTAGAAAAATCCCATCAAATCAATCAGAACCTTTGAAGAAAGGTTTTTCAAAGTTGTCATTTATCCTGCCTGGTTTTGACTCTGTTTCAAATAACCAGGAGAAAACACCCTTGTCTTTCAGTGAAAACACCCTCACTCTTTTGGTTGCTTCTTTCAAAAACAAGAGTTATCTAATACTTTCATGCCCCATCTTACACCTCAGATATGAAATGCAGCTATGTCATGAGACAGTGCCCTGCAGAGGTCAGTCCCTTTTTAAAAAAATTTTCTTTTTTTTTCAATGTATTGTCTGAAAGAAAGAGGAGGAAAGCGTTGCATGATTCCTATGAGATGTTGTCTCCTCTGTGTTGAATGACAAACTGTTAAAATAATCAGAAAGCCTCCTCATAGGCTTTACAACTATTTAGATGGCTGTTTGAAGCACATCATAAATATTTTCCACAGGAAGGGAAGGGAAGGGAAGGGAAGTTCCGGGAAGGGAAGTTCCGGGAAGGGAAGGGAAG